>VBSM01002608.1:58956738-58975739 GCA_008086735.1 Cheirogaleus medius | reverse complement strand
CAACCCCATCAAGAAATGGGCAACGGAAATGAACAGAAACTTTTCTAAAGAAGATAGAATAAGGGCCAGCAAACATATTAAAAAATGCTCAACATCACTAACCATTAGAGAAATGCAAATCAAAACCACAATGAGATATCATCTAACCCCAGTGAGATTGGCCTTTATCAAGAAATCCCCAAACAACAAATGCTGGCAAGGATGTGAGGGGACAGGAACTCTCTTACACTGCTGGTGGGACTGCAAATTAGTACAACCTTTGTGGAAAAGAATTTGGAGATATCTCAAAGAGCTAAAAATAGAAATACCATTCCACCCTACAATAGCATTATTAGGCATCTACCCAAAAGAGCATAAGACATTCTATTATAAAGACATCTGCACCCGAATGTTTATGGCAGCACAATTCACTATTGCAAGGTCTTGGAAACAACCCAAGTGCCCGTCAATTCAGGAATGGACTGTGCATGTTCCCCCTCCCCCATCTTTATATGTTGAAGCTCTAACCCCCATGGGACTATATTTAGATAGGGCCTTTCAGGAGGTAATTACAGGCAATTATGGTTAAATAAAGTCATATGGGTGGGGCCCTGACCCTATAGGACTGGTGTTCTATAAGAAGAAGAGACACTGGAGATCTCTCTGTCTTTCTAAGTGCAAACACAGCGAAGGCCCTGTGAGGACAGAGAGGGAAGGCAGACATTTACAAGCCAGGAAGAGAGACCTCGCCAGAAACAAACCCTGCTGGCTCTTTGATCTTGGACTTCCAGCTTATAGAACTGTGAGAAATTCCTGTTGTTTAAGTCTTTTCTACCTTGTTAGGGCAGCCCAAGCTAACTACTACAGTCCCTAAACCAAGATGCCTCTGGAACATGTAACAGCCATGTAGCAATCATTTAATCATGCTTATCTCAGTTTTGTGATATTATTTATTAGCTCATGAGAGGCACAAGGAGCAGCTTATTATCATCATCTTACAGATGAGAAGATCAGATGAGGATCAGAAAAGTAAATGACTTTTCAAAAGCCTCACAATGGATCTGGTAGTCTGCCTTCCAGGATACGATGAGCGGGCCTTTCTGCAAAATTAACTATCACATAAGGCCATGGGAAGCTTCATCCTTGCGGCCTTTCATGTCCCAGAAAAACCTTCACTGCCCTCAGCGATGCCCCTTGGTTTGTCAGCATCATTCAAAATAGTACCTAGTATTTACCTTGAACACAATGAAGCTACTGCAGCCATTTCTAATTCTATCTTACGTTTATTTAGTTGACATGTGAAGAACACAGCTTCATGTTTTCTGTGATATTAGATTTTGGGCAGGTCCTTACACCAAGGCCTAAAAGTTTATGGTGAGCACCATCACCACCATGGTTTGAAGATATACCTGCAAACTTAAAGCCAAACTGCAGTGGTTGTCTTCAAATCTTCCTTCCTGAATGTCTGACAACCGAATTTGAAGAAGGGAAGAAGGGGAGAACAGAAATAAGCAAGCTAACAACATGCTTATTCCTTTAATTCTATTGCAAAGCTAAAAACTTATATACTGGGTCCACAAAGAACCACCTTCTAAAGGTGTACTGTGCTCAGATCTGGATGCCACATTTTAAGAAGGTCATTGTCAAATGAGATAGAGTCTTTTTCATGGAGAAGCTACAGCAGGACCAGAGGTCTTCCTGATGGCAGCTGAGGAGCAGGGAGAGATATTTACCCGAGGGAGCAGTCTTAGAACAAATGAGTTGAAGGATTGTAGTGAGGTTTTATAGATCCCAATAAAAGAATTAAGGCCAGCTAGTAAATTTTCTGTACAGTCTAGAGATTAGAAAAAAGATCACAACAGAGTATGCCAGGCAAGCATAATGAGCCCACGTCCCAAATTGCCCACCAGATAAGGCTGAACAGACAATTTCCAGGAAGGTTATGTGGGGAAGGATTACTATTCAACCCAGTCTCTGGTCAGAGATTGTATTTTGGGAAAACAGACTACATGCCACTGTTAAGTAAATAGCCTTTCTTTAAAGTGAATCAATAAGGGCCAGAGTGACATTAACTATAGAAGTAACACAGAATTTGGGATGCAGAAAGTTAAAAATAAAGGCCCCAGATTGACTATTTAAAAATAAGAAAGCATCACAATCAAGGCTCAGGATAAAGGCTTCTAAAATACAAAAGCACAAAATATTATAAACATAAAACCTGAAACAGTCACTTTAAAGAATTAAGAAAAGAGAGATATTCAGGTTCTACCTTTCTGATGCCAATGGAATAAAGCAGGTCCCCAGTGATGGACCTTTAGAGGGGACACAGGAAATGTACCAGAAGACACCAACTCCACAGAAGGGCTGAAAACAAAAAGCAGAGATCCAGGTTTCCCTGGAAACAAAGTCAGAAGCACATTTCCCTCATGCAATCAAATGAACAAGTCACATATGTGGACCCAGACTACTCATAAAGAAACAAAAACCAGATACAGCAGAAAATGCTATGGGTTTTGCCCTAATTCTAATATTAAGTGGCTAAGCTATCTTGGATACATCATTTACTCTCACTCCTGGCTATAGTTACTTTATTTATTTATTCAGTAAAAATTTATTGATGACTTTTATGTGTGAGCATGTGCTAGATGCTGGGAGTACAGTGAGCTAAGGGCACAATGAATCACTGCACCATGCTCTGCCGGGAAAGATGGAGTATTGAGAGAGCACGAAACAAGAGAGCCTCGTCAGGGATGAGCCTCAGAGGAGGCGATGATAGAACTGAGGTCTGAGGCCTGAGGAGGAGTTGAGGGGGAGTTGAGGGTGGAGGCAAGGACAAGGCAAAAAGGGAAGGTTAGTTTAACAAAAGAAACAGATTCACGTGAAGAACAGAGACTGTGAGCCTGGAGCTTGGGGGACCAAGGGATCAAGAACAGCTAAGGCAGGGAGAGGCCAGCTGACACTGGGAATCATAAGCCCCACGAAGGACTGGAGAGCAGCGAGAAGCCTCCCAAGGACTGCAAGTGGGAACTGACCCAGTGCGAGGGGTGCGGGTGCTGGAGAGTCAGAGTAGGAGGGGAGGTGGAGTAGGAGGTTAGCACAGCAGTCCAGGGGGAGATGAGGGAGAGAGCGTGGGTGAAAGTAGGCAGATTTTAAAAAGTGAGTAGGTGGCAGAGTCTACAGGACTTGGGGTTGGTGCTTAGGGAGGCGACCAGGGTGACTCCCCAGTTTGGGGCTTGAAAACTGGGTGTATAGTAGTGGCCGTCTAGAGAAGAAAGGCTGTCTAGTGAAGGAAGACTAAAATAAAGAGGTTAAACCCTCTAAAGTCTTCTCCAAAGTTCCCTTCCATCTTAAAAATATTGTTTCTAATGTTTCACATAAGCATTTTACAATTACACTATTATCAACTAAAAAGTGAAATCAGTCATATACCAATTAGAAAGTTGGGTCTTTACAGGTTTAAAAAGAAAGTGGATAGTTGGCATTTTAAAAATGAAGTCACTGCACAAACAATGCTGCTTAAACTACAGAGGCTGGACTTGGAAACTCTCTGTCATCCACTATATTTACCAGATCTTGCACCAACTGACTCCCACTTCTTCCAGGCTTTGGACCACTTCTTGCAAGGAAAAACATTCAATTCTCAAAAAGCTGTGGAAAATGCCTTTTGCGATTTCATTGCCTGTTGCTCTCCAGGCTTCTTCACTACTGGCATAAACAAGCTACCATTAAGATGGCAAAACTGTGCCAATAATTTAGGCCCATACTTGGATTAATTATACTGCTTCTTGATTGAGATATAATAAACTAAACTTTTGATTCAAAAAAAAAAAATGAAGTCACCAGGACCTTTTAGGAACTTTCTCCTGAAAGGCTGTTCTCCCTTCTCCATCCATGCAAGATCAAGAGAAGGCTGCTCTGCTGGTTGAGATGTGTGAGAAAAATCACTGCCGGTAGGCAAGACACTGGTCCCAGGAGGGAAGAGAGCCAGCCAGTGGTCCTCCGCCTCAGCTGCAGTATGTGGAGCCCCCTCGAGGGCAAAGAAGGCAGTGCAACTCCAGCGGTTTGCAGGTGTTCCCAGAGGAAAGGAAACAAACCAAGAAAGAGTGGGGTAGGGGGTGGAATAACAGAGTAATCACTGAGGTAATTAATCCATTGAGAGAACTGGATTTTGAAAAAGAAGTCGAACTATTTGAGTTGTCCTATGAAGAAAGAATACTGCAAGAGAGACCTTTGAGGTCTCCAGATTAACTGTATATGGCAAGTGTCCCAATGATAGGATTCAGATAAAGATGGACCAGATCTACAATAGCTGCGTTAGTGTTCATCAGGAGGAAACAATGTATTCTATTTATGACTGGGATTATGTGCTACAACAACTTTGAGTTCCAGTCAACCATGTAATGACCAGGCTGATGACATGATTTTGAAGTATCAGAGATAAGTACCAATGGGAGGTCTGGTTCTCCATCCAGCCCATAAATGGGAGAAGGGGACAGGGGTACACAGGAGCACATGCATCTGTGGCCTACTCATGCATTGCAGGAAACACCGTGAAGGTATAGATGAGGACAGAGAAGGTACTTTAAGCAAGACTTAGGGAAAGGGGGGGGTGGGGAACAAAAGGATAATATCCAGAGCATAGTTTTTTACATACAAATTGAGTATCCCTACTCCAAAAATCCAAAATCTGAAATGTTCCAAAATCTGAATCTTTTTGAGTGCCGACATGATGCTCAAAGGAAATGCTCACTGGAGCATTTCAGATTCAGCTTTTCAGATTTGGGATACTCAACTGGTAAGTATGATGCAAATATTCCAAAATCAAAAAAAAAAAAAATCTGAAATTCCAAACACTTCTAGTGCCAAGCATTTCTGATAAGGGACACTCAACCCATATCTATCAGTAGCGTCCCCTCCCACCTCCACCTCAACTGGATCAAATGAAAAGTGGTCAGGAATCATCCACTTTGGAGCCTCCTCAACAACGCCACCCCCTACCTAAATTCCTTCTCCCCTTCCCCTCCCTCCCTCTGCTCTCCCTCCTTCACTCATCAAAGCCTGTCTTCTATGATGCTGGGCCTTGGAGAAGCAGTAGGGATGACCCTAATTTTGAACTCCTCCCCGTATTTTTATAACCTTAGTCTTGAAATGAACAGGTAAAGAACTTCAAAAGTAAAAATGAAAACAAAAGGCAATAGAGATGGGGATGGTTGTGAACAGAGAAGTGGCCTGGGCTGCAGACCAGGGAATTAGCCTAGGATAGGGGAGGTCTCAGGACATCCCCACACAAAGCAAAGAGAACCTTAAACACTGAACATCACAGTGGTAGGATTAAAGTTCTAACGCAACTTTGTTCCACTGGATTTTTTTTTCAATTAAGTTTCCCACTCTCAAAGTAAACTTTATCTCTGGTGATTTTCTTAACTTCCTAATCTTCTCTCTTTACAGCTGTACTCCTAATACTAAAGTGATGGTTCACTATTTATAGAATAAACTGATATCTTTTTGCCTTGAACCTAAAAGCTCTCAATCCACTCTGGCTTCAAAATTGCATTCCTCATTAGTGAAAAGCATGCACTAGAAAGAATTATTCCATTAGGTAGTTTGTGGAAGATAATCATCCCAATGTAATGTAACCTTGTCCTTACTACAGGATCTGTCTGTAGTAATGGAGTCATTCCTACATCAAGTATTTATTAAGTATTTTCCCTGGGCCAGACTCTGAGCTGGCATATAGTGGCCAGCAAAAGAGACGTGGTCTATCCCCCATGGAACTCAGGGAGGAGATAAATTAACCAATTATAAGGACATAATTATGACTAAAATAGGTGCTAAAAGGAAACGTAGATTGTGACCAAAAATCATTTTAATAAGAAAGTCTGGCAATGAAGGACCACCCCAGAGATTTAACACTGCCCTCTACTCTTGATGGCATGGCCAGGCTAAGGCAACTGTCCTCACATGCTCAGGTGTCTGCACCTGTCACTCACAGCTCAGATCCTGGAGTTATCTTTGGAGACTGAAAACCTGGGTTCAAATTCCAGCTTTCCCACTTACCAGCTATATGACCTACAGTAAATTATTTAAACTCTGAGCATAATTTTTTTCCATCTTTTAAATAGAGATAATAGCACTACTTTCTCTGCAAGGATTTATATAAGTTCACATTTATGAAGCACAGAGTATGGTGTCTAGCATATGGCAAGCACTCAATCAATAACAGGTATTATAACTTTCATGATCTAAGTGTCCCTGAATTTTTGTCAGTGACAAAATGACATTAAAATCATTTAAACTAGGATTTAATGAGATATCATAACCCCTCATTCTAATATATCGGAATGCCTTTTTCTAGCTTTGGTAATGAAGAATCTAACCAGAGTGCTCTTGGGATATGTGGCCTTTGGTAATATGGTAATACTATATTTCTTTTCAAGTATTTAAGCCAATTTCATATGTGGAATAAATATCTTTTTATAATTTAACATTTTGAATAGGTAATACAGTCATATGGTTTAAAAACAGAAAAAGAAAGATACACAGTGGCAAGTGTGCATCCCTTACAACCCGACCACTCTCTGACCAGGTCCCACACTTCACCCTGCCTTCCAGTGCCCGCTGTTAGCAGATCCTTGCAGCCTTGCCTTGTGCACATTTGAACATGAGTCTCATGTCCTGCCCTTATATACAAAAGGCAGCACATTACACACGCCGTTCTACCTCTTGCTTTTTCACATAGCAATGGACCTTGACAATCTTCCCATAACAGGACATCAAGACCTTCCTTTTCTTCCTTTTATTGCTACATAACATTCTATTGCATGAATACTGTTATAATAAATGTCTTTATAGTTATATCTCTTTCTGGACTGACAAACTTTCCTAATTACGGTTTTGGCAGTGGGTGATGGAAAAAATGGATAGAAACATAATATTTTCATTTTCCTTAATTGTCCTTAGTCAAAAACTAATAGCAACTAATTATTTTTGGTATATTTTACACAATCTATACAATCACTATGTTACAGTTTACAAGAATAGTTTTTCCCTTATATTATTTTTAAACATCTGCTCTGTATTTTACACATAACAGGATCATTTTCCTCCGTGTTTATATGGGAAAAGTGCCGGCTGCTACAGTGTCCAATCAGTTACCCCGAGGAGATGTCAGCTGTCAACCATGTCTGTTGCAGCGATTTCCCTCTCCTCTCTCCCTTCCCACTCTGGGTGAGCTGTCAAGTTTCTAGTTTCTGACGTGCATTTACATCACTCAATGACATCTGACAGCGGTGAAAGGCCACAGAAAACTGCTTATTGATCAGAGCAAAACTAGTTGACGGAACAGATGAGGTTGTATCACAGAAATGCAGCCACATTCAGGTGATGACATTTTGCTCCCCGTACACAAGAGCTTAATGGAATACAACTTCATTATATCATGCCACTTGCGCTTACAGCACCAAGCCCATCTCCTGACTGTTTTGTCTATGTGGTGATGAGGACAATCTATTTGTGCTGGTTTCAATGTATTACTAACCTGATTTGTTCATGAACACTTGCAAACTACTTGTGAATCTGTCCTGACAAATATACGAAGAGACACTGAAGTCTCAATCTTACCAAAATCTAATTGTGCTGTCTTTAAAAAAAAAAAAAAAATAGAATCACCATTTAGTGAACTATAACTGCTCAGTTATACTTTTAAGTTAAACTTTTATACCACTGTGTTAAGAAGTTTAAATGGGTATTTCTTTGATTACTGTGCCATTGTCAGGAAAACAAAAAACTGATAACTTGAGATACAGTCAAAATTTACTTATAAATGGGAGAATTAGGCTGTTTCTAAGAACTAATATACCATATTAAGGCCCTCTGCATACAAATTATTCATTATTCCTTTCAGTTTTAAAGATAACAATTTCAACCACTTCCCATTTCCATTGCCAATGCAGATAGATGACTATAAACTTATAAATCAGTACATGTCTGGAACAGGGATCACTAAGTCAGACAGACTCTTAATATTTCGCCATGTGACTTCTCAAATATAAGAAAAGGAAAAGGCAGCAAGTGAGACAGAATTACCAGCCCTCTGACTCCTAGGTGAAAGAATGCTAAAACTTTACCCAGCTGGTTGTCTGGCTTTTATCTCTACTCCTTAATTCCTCCCTTGAGGAGGGAGTATTCTCCCAGATCCCGAATTCCCACACTACCTTCACAACTTGGCCACATCTGCATCCCATCTAGACTTAATATTTTTCTTTCCATAGACTTTTTACTTCAGTAAGATTTAAAGAAAACTTTATGTCACAAATAGATAGGGGAAGCCAATAGCATGTGCCAGAAATAGAAGGTGACTATAAAAATAAATATTCGTTTTTAAATTACAATTCTTACAGAAGGTTCTAAGCCTGAAGCTACTCTCCTTTGCTTAGAAAGAGAGATTAGCAAGCTACAGCAAAGTAAAAGCTTTTGGAGACTTTTTTAGGGAGTTGAGGGAAATGACATAGGAATAAAAAATAAATAAATAAAAAGGGAGTGTCTTTCTCCCTTGTGAAATCCATGTTATTCAATGTCCAGACACCACTTAACTCACCTCCTGCAGTATTGGTGGCCTGTACCCAAACCCAGAGAACACGAGCATAGTATGCTGGAGTCACGAGCTGGATTCATGCTGTCAGGTTCAAATCCTGTCCCTCCCATTTACTGAGTGGCCTTCCCTACAAGTTATTGAACCTCTGCGTGCCTCACTTTCCTCTCATCTATAAAAGGAGATACTAACAGCATATGAACCCTAAAGAACTGCTCTGAGAAGAAAATGAGATTATGCATATAAAGTGCTTAGCATAGTAACTCAAACTAAAAAAATGTTCAGTAAGTGTTAGCCATTATTATTCATTTCTTTCCAATCTCCTTATATAGACTTTCATTTACCAGAAAAAGAAAAATAAAGGATAGAGGACAGAAGAAACTGAGACCCCTGTCAGCAGCCTCCCAAAGCTTCCCCGTCCAACCTCACCCAAGCCCTGGCCCTTGCTTTCCTCCCGGCTCCTGGAACTCTGCCCAAGCGCAGTTTCGTGTTGTCTGCACGGGCCTCTCCCGCAGCCCTGAAGCTCCTTGAAGACGGAAGCCAAGTGTCCCCGCGCGTCCTCAGGGTGCGGCCCAGCGCCCGGCCCAGCACGCGTTGAGTGGAGTTGGATACCTGACCGAAGGCCGGACCCTCTCCCTCCTGAAGGCCACGCCAGCACCGGCCAGGCCACATGGGGAGGATTATGTAGATCCAAATAAGGGATGGTCTGACATGGCTTCTGACTTCTTTCTTTTTTTCTTTTTTAAAGGCTGGTCAAGTGGAGCAGTGGGAGTGGAGAAGGAACAAAGGAATCTGGAACTGGTTGTGATCAATCAGTATGACTTTCTTCTTATAGCACCAGTTTGAATAATGAAAAAAAAGTAACAGAAAACCAGAAAGGTGCTAAATGTCTTTATTTCAAAATGTGAGATTTTTCAAGAAATACTATGAGCTTTGCCATTTCACAAATCATACCATATAAAATGCTTCAGATTCATTTTTTGTATTTTGAAGTTACTAGAATTAAAAATCTTTGTTTTTAATCACCCAGACCAAAATGTGTGCCCTAGAGCTGCAGTCCCCAAGCCCCGGGCCATGGACCGGGCTGCAGAGCCCTGCTGCCACCCCGACCCCAGCCCCTACCGCTCCATCCGTGGAAAAATTGTCTTCCATGAAACTTAGGAAGGGGGGGTACACAGCAGGCCATGAGCAGCGGGTGAGCGAGTGAAGCTTCATCTGTATTTACAGCCACTCCCCCTCACCTGCATCACCCGCATCACCCGCATCACCTGCATCACCTGCATCACCGCCTGAGCTTTGCCTCCCCCGCACAACACTTCCCATCCCCCATCCGTGGAAAATTGTCTTCCATGAAACTGGTCCCTGGTGCCAAAGCTGGACTGATCAATTGGCACCAAGGACCAGTTTCATGGAAGACAGTTTTTCCACACATAGCCATCCACACTCAGGATAGCTTCAAGATGATTCAAGCACATCACATTTATTGTGCAGTCAAACCTCTCTGCTAATGATAATCTGTATTTGCAGCCGCTCCCCAGCGCTAGCATCACCGCCTCAGCTCCACCTCAGATCATCAGGCATCAGATTCTCCTAAGGAGCACACAACCTAGATCCCTCGCATGCACAGTTTACAGTAGGGTTTGCACTCCTGTGGGAATCTAATGCCGCCATTGATCTGACAGGAGGCGGAGCTCAGGCAGTGATGCCAGAGATGAGGAGCAGCTGTAAATACAGATGAAGCTTCACTCGCTCACCTGCTGCTCACCTCCTGCTGTGCGGCCCGGTTCCTAACAGGCCATGGACCAGTACCTGTCTGTGGCCCAGGGGTTGGGGGCCACAGCCTCAGAGCACTCATAAATGCAGGGCTTCTGAACTATGGGCCACATGTTATTTTCCAAATACTTTTACTTCATATACTTTGTGTTCTAGGCCTATCTGGAAATAAAAAATTGACTCAAATCAGACCCATTATGCTGTACTCACAGTTAACAAGGCTCATGACAACCATTAAAGATAATCTTGTAGGAGAATGACAGAATGGAGATAACACAACCATTAGTTTTTAGACATCTTGAAATTAGGTAGCTAGAGGATGCTCAGAGGCAGACAACCTGTAAGAAGTCAGTCAGGGCAGAAAGATTCCAAATGCGCCATTAGGAGAGGATCCCCAGGACCAGGAATCTGTTGGGCATTGTATTCACCCCCCAAGGCCAAGGTCAAACAGAACAAGAACATGTGTGCAAGACCTACCCAGGAGAGAGGATGGAGGGTCCAGATCCTGTCTAATGAATTTGTGAAGTCCAAGGGGCAATGACAGAAGATAAATTCAGAACTGTCAAGGCCAGGTAAACGTCACACTGGAGTATAGAACACAGGCAACAGCAGAGCACGAGGTTCTGGACTTAGCAGTAAAAGGGGCTGGGATGCCCGGATGCCTCCTGCATGCCAGCCCCTCTGCACCAAGTTGATAGTCCCTAAATTCCTAGAATACTTCTTGTCTTTGTATTTTGTCCCTAACCATACACTAGCTTTCATTGTTGTTTAACTGCAATCTCTTTAAATAGCCTGTAAATTCCTATGAGAAAGGTATTACATTTTATAAATCTTCTACATCCTACTGATTGTCCCCACAATACAAGGCATAAAGTAAGAACATGGTAAATGCTTACTAAATGAAAGGAAAACAAGCTGTATTTTCAGAAATGCAAAACTTAGGTAGGATGCAATAGTTCTTCATCATAAATACTGATAATATTTGATCTTTTTAAAATATATAATTCATTTTCCCTCTCAAAAAGCATTACTTATATTGGTAAAGGAATACAAATTTGGCTTGTAAGTCTTTAAAAAGATTTTATTGCAGTTATGTTTTCTGTGGCACACCATACCATTTCCATATGCCATACAGAACTGAAACTTGAACTTACTTTCTAATGCATAGACTTGCATGTTCTGTTCTTAATTTTTTAAAAAAGGTTTTATTTTATTTCATTTAAAAAATTTCCTCTACACACACACAAAATCAAAACTACGTGAGTTGATGCATACGTTAATCTGTTTGATTGTGGAAATCATTTCACAGTGTATACTCATATCAAAAACATCACCTTGCACATCTTAAATGTATACAATAATTATTTGTCAATTATACCTCAATAAAGCTGGTAAAAAAGGGGGGAATCGAGATTTTAAAAATTGCTTCTACTCGAGCCATTGGTTTACTCACCTGTGAGTTCATGAGTCCTACCAAGAAAAACTTTCCCCCACTCTGCTTTGAGAATTGCCCCCACAAGAGCCTGTGCTGCCCTTGAAGATGAAGAGCTCACAGAATTCCTTCATCACTGGAAGACACGTACCTAGCGAAGAGTCAAGTAAGTGCTCAAGTAAGTGTTGAAGGAACTTTATACTATTTGACAGAAGCATTACCAATAGACTGTATGTTAAACTATTTTTTTTTTCTGGAGCAAACGGTAAATTTCTATTGACTCAGCAATGGCTGAAGACATATGTTCACTCAGCCACTGCTGCTATTGCCGACGCCAACGCTCCCCTTAGAACATCTGTTGCCAGAACCCTACCAACAGCAAGAGACTTACTACTCTACCTCCAAAGTTACCATCACTGCCAGCCAGGTATATGTTGAAGACCATAGAAGTGACAGAGTAGAAGAGACTGGGTTCTTCAGGTGGGGCAGAGATCTCATCTCTCTCCCACAACCGCGTTTGACTGCTTGCTTAGGAGTAAGACACCGTGTAGACCAGTGATTCTCAATCTGGCTGCATGTGAGCTACCTGCAGGATGCTTTGAAAATACCAATGCCCAGGCCTTCAACCAGACCAATTAGATCAGTCACCGTCAGAAAACAGCATGAACAGACACATCTACCCATCATCAAGATTCAACAGAGATTTACGTTTTTCCATATTTATTTTGATTTCCCTTTTTCTTTTTCTTTGAAGAAATGAAATGTGATTGATGCAGCTGAAGCCCCATATTTAACCGACACAACAACACTTGTCCTTTCCCAGATTAGGAAACTCAAGGCTGGAGAAAATGTGAGCTCTGCCCACAAACTCACAACTTGGAGTGCTGCTGTAGCAGCTGACCCTCTGACCCTGTGACCCCAAGGCACATGGCTCACTGCACAGTACCACACTGTCTGCAGGAATTCGGATTTGGGCAAGAGTTTATACTCTAAATATTATTAATTTAAAAAGTTATGAATGGAAAGGAATTTTGAGTAAGCCCCACTGAGTTTCAATTGCTATCTGTATTATGTCTTGCAGCCAATTTTCCCCTTGCCAACAGTTAGAACATATCTCCAAGTTTGTTACGCGTATCAGGGAAAATAGGGTTGAAGGTGATTTAACACTGACTCTGTAGGAATGCACCCATGCCCTAACGTTTCGCACTGGTACGCTCAGTCACCATGTCTTCCCCAAGTCATTCTCCATGAAAATAACATCGACTTTCTTCTGAATGGAAAAATCACACATAAGTATTTCAGACAACAGATCATAATTTCAACACCACCACAGCCCCCACATACACACAAACACAGCTTTCCAGAATATTGGTACAACCTCCATTTGTACTGCTAAACTGAAGAAAGCATTTACAATGCTACTAACCTTAACATTAAAGCCTTGTTAACAGAATAAGTGAGCATCTTACTATTTCCCCCCCACAAAAGCAACAGAAGACATAAAGTCAAATACTTGTACATTTTTGAAGGGGTGAACAGGACAGTGAACCCATAGAAAAAAGACTCAGATATTTAGACAATTAAGTCCCACTAATATTACTGTATACGAAACTTGATCAGTTAGGACTATGAAACGTGGTAAGATAGGAAACAGTTTCTTTTGTTTCAGAAGTTTCTGAAATAAAAGCTTCTTCTGTTACACAAAAACTAAAAAATCTGAACAGTGGCCTAGTAAATAGAGTACCTAAAAATACTTGTTAAAAAAATCCTCAGGCGGCAAACATGCATGTGCTTGCACACACGTGTATTTATTCACTGCATGTTAGGTTTTTTAAAGTACTCTTATATTGTCATGAATAAATATTTGGAAAAATTGATGAAATTCCCACAACCCCTCAAAAAAAGATTTCTAGCAATAAAGTTCTATACAAGAAGATCGACATACACCAGCACAAAATGATCCATTCCTTCACGTTAACATATTAGTCTCTATGTTGTCTTATGATTCTTACGAGCACACTCAAACATTTTCATATGTATCTAAGAGCTCATGTAAGGTAGGACTAGGGAAAGAAAGAAGTTATGTTTTCTTAAAATAGCCTAAGAAAGTTTTAAAAACAAAAAAGGCATAAATATTCTTGCTTACTGTTGGGAACTCTGTTTTTGAAAAAATTGTAATGATACTTAATTTTGGAAATTCCTTTAATGACAACTTTGATTTCCATTTAATGTACACAGTGACACCTACTGGCATACTGATGAGGCAACTGAAGACGAGATGTGAAAATTCATGCACAGGCAGAGGCCTCTGAAATAGATATGTTTACATGCCTCCTGTAACATGACACTTCAGTTAAGTACAATATTCTAAAACACTGTATTGATCTAATACTAGAAAGAAGCAAGGGAAAAGTCCACATGTCTGTTTTCAGTTTTAAGTTACTGATAACACAAGTTACTGATGACACACACAGGGTATGGAGACTTTAGTGTTCAGTTCACATTTTCCAAAAGCCGTAAGCATTTATGTTTGGTGGTTAGAGTTAAACCTCAGAACTCACTGAGATCAATATGCTTGATTGAGGGCAGTCACATAACGTGGTAATTTTTAAAAATCATATAAACCAAGAAAATAGTAGTTGGGGGAGTTAGCTGCTTTATAAACAAGCTGTGGCCTATTATAAATAAGCTGTGGTCTATCACAGAAACAAGACAAGCCTTATAAGACTTTTTTATGTCTACACATATGCTATTGTTGAATTTGGATGGAGGGAATGAGATAAATTCAAGATGAAGCAGCTGGGAAAAATATGGGCAAGTGAGCAGAGCATCCATCAGAAATCTAGTGAACTATAGGTAGTCTCACTTTAAACTAGAAAAAGAAGGGTCTGGGGCTGAACAGGACAGAAGGTTCCAGAGATGGCAGGAATGATGGCAGGAATGGTGGCTGCCACAGAGGTCACCACTGTAGGAGATCCTTGACCAGACAGAATGACATGAACATAGGCATGATAAGTTCTGTCCGTAAGGCAACTTGCATGCCAAAGCTGCTTGACTATCACGGCTACACTGTACTGCTCTGGTTTCCAAGCTGGAATCAACAGAAGAGAGTACTGGGATCAATTAGCTATGTCTGCCATGGGTATGGAGAAAGGAAATCACAACACATGTGCCAATGACCTCCAACCTCATTACCCTAAGATTAAAAACAAACAAACAAACAAAACTCTGTTTCATAAACTCACCCATTTCTATACTGCTGCATTAAAAAATACACAAAAGTTTGTGTATTTGGTCTTTTCCTTTGTTTCCAAGTGAAATCTACTTTGAAAACAGCCCTATCGTGGCTCAAATAAGCAGAAGGGGGGTTTTATGGGGATAGCTGGGGAGGCACAGTGAAGGTGGCAGAGACGATTGCTGATGCAGGGCACACTGGCCTGGAAAGGAGGGGCTGGTGGCGTTCATGGAACACACTTTGCAGAAGTCTCCCCTGCCAGGGGTGACAGTGCATCCCCCTATCTGAGGGCCTCTAACACAATCTCACCCTTCCACCAGAAAAGAACCTATGTGAGGCTCTGGGTCAAATCACCAGGACCCAAGGTTGCCTACACCTTTGGCCCAAGATGTGGGCTATGCGATGGTGTGAATTATCGCAGGTGGGCTGACTTCTAACTCTGAACAGTAGCGAACTCTCCACTAGTAAATCACTTGCCTTTTAAACCTGGTTCTAATGTATTCCATTAGAAATGACATGTTTAAATTAAGACACGTTTTCCCTAAAACTAATGAAATCAGGTAAGCTAACCAACAGCAAAGTTAATGATTAAACTTTCCCCTAAGTTTATTCTCTCCTCTCTTCTTTTCTGTCTTATAACTTTTCTTTTTAAAAATACATATTAATTTTTTAAAATCCTGAGTGGGCTGTGCAACCATGTTTGTGTTTACTGTGTAAGAATCAAAGTTAGACAGGAAGTTTTAAAAAGAATAAAATAAAAAACAGACTATCTTGGCTAAATAATACTGATATGAGAAAGATTTTCCTAACTGTATTTTACCTTTAGAAAGTGCTATTAAACTAAAATGAAATTATACACTGAAACTTAATACTTGTAGTTAAATAAATGTATTAAATACAGATTTACTAAAGATTATTTGATTTAAAAGGTTTTGTTCTATTTTGGAAGCTAGACTACAGCATAATAGTTACTTCCCATATATTTATCTCATCCTGTTTTTATGAGAATGTGCATTTGATACTCAGAATCACTTAGAATTCAGATTATACTTAACCACTAGGTACTAGGCTACTTCTCTTCCTAGCCTACTTTCTTCTAAAACCATCCCTCCACTGGACTATAAATACTTCAGGGGCAGAAAATATATCTTATTCTTCACTATATCACTAAGCAGTACTAAGACGATGGCTTTTCTATAGCAGATGTTCATTTAAAAAATCGGCTGAGGCTGGGTGCAGTGGCTCACGCCTGTAAGCCTAGCACTTTGGGAGGCCGAGGCAGGAGGATTGCTTGAGTCTAGGAGTTCAAGACCACTCTGATCAACATAGAGATCCCATCTCTACAAAAAATAAGACAAATTAGCCAAGCATGGTGGTGCATGCCTGTGATCTCAGCTACTCAAGAGGCTAAGATAGGAGGATCACTTGAGCCCAGGAGTTTGAGGTTGCAGTAAACTATGATGATGCCATTGCACTCTAGCCTAGGCGACAGAGGGAGACTTTGTCTTTAAAAAAAAAAAATGGCTGGGGGCATTATTTGTAAGAGGAAAAATATTAAAAACAACCCAATTGCTCATCCAAAGGAGACTAGTTGGATGTGGTTAAACTATGCTACAGTCATACAATGAAGTACCATGTAGCTACTAGAAATGAGGAGGATTCTTACAAACTCATATGGAGTCTTTTCTAGGATATACTGACTGAAAAAAATAATCAAGGAAGAAAAGATTATATATTATATATAGTGTATTATATATCATATATAGTATGACATTATATATTATATATAGTATGATATTATTTGTTTATGGAAGTAAAAATAAGGGATGGAGATATAATAAGAGATGGAGATAGATATATTAGGTATAAAGAATATGTGTGTATACAAAAAAAGAAACACAGGAAATATAAACTAGAATCTAATAAAAATGATTATTTATAGACATGAGCATAGGATGGAAGGGGAACAAGACTTTTTCAAAAATACCTTCATACAGTTTTGGGTCTTGAACCAAACAAATGTTTTAAATATTCATAAATTTAAATTTAAATGAAAAGAAAGGGGGAAAAACTCACAAATGGAATATAAGCAGAAAAAAGAGCCTTACTGTATATAAAATTGATTACATAATAATATATGGTAAATAATTCAAGTAATTTTTGAACACAGTACTCTGACCGCATAAACCTAATGGGATATATTCTAAGACAAAAAGAACTGCAGACAAATCTTAAATTCTGTTTAGTAGGTTTACTGTTAAAATAGCTTTGTCTTAAAATGCTGGAATTATTATGTAAGAGGAAAAAAGATATAAAATTAAATGCAGTCATAGCTTAAAATACGTGTATATTCTCATACTTTAAAATACATATAACTATAGATTGTTATATGTAACTATATATTATAAATGTATTATGTATACAAATATATATAATAAGCATATAAAAGGGTCTAGAAGCAATGATAAACTACAGTACATCTACCACCCAGATCTTGGTTTCTTCACTAAAAGGAAAAATCTAGAACTGCGAGAGTACAAGGTAAACCTACATATCTTTTTGGACAGAAAGCAAGAAATGGTGATCAAAGACAAATGGGATTGTGTCAAAAGAACACAAGAGCCAACTTAAAGGAGATCCCATGTGACAAATCTGAAACAATTTGGGCACTGAAATGGATAATGACAATAGTAGAAAACACTTTTAATTTGAAAAGGAAAGACATGAGTCTATAGAGATACAAGGAAGGAATGAGGAAGGGGAGAAGTTCCTCTTTACAGAAGAATGCCAGCTAATATATGTAGAAGAAATGATAGAATTAGAAAATTACTATTTTGCAACTATCCATGTAATAGCTTACTCAAGCAAAGACCATTACTCTAGTTAATCACTTGGTTGAAGGATGAAATGTAATTTAGGGGTGAAAGTAAAAGCACAACTTCCTTTCCAAAAGGTTCATTCAAAAAATATAAATAAATAAAATGTGTGTGTGTGTGTGTGTGTATATAGAGAGAGACTAAGAGAGAGAGACAAAGAATATAAAGTCAACATGTTGGTGAGTCTGAGTGAATAAAAGTGATTCTTGTACTATCCTTTCAATATTCCTTGAGGTTTAAATTTTTCAAAATTAATCATTGGTGGGAAAAACAAAAAGATGTCTGCAGTGAGAACTCTCATAATTTGAAGATCTTCACTATGTTATGGACTTATTATGCCTTTGACCTTACAACCCTCCCATATTCTGACACTTACAATTCCTATTTCACTGAGAGAAGCACCCTTTTGGTCACTAGACAGTCTCCAACGTAACACACATGCTTTATTCTTATATGTTTGTTCATAAGTCAGTATCTAACAACACATTTCTTCACAGAAACATTAATTTTCCTGGCCAGTCCAAAAAGTCTATTCAATGAATAATACAGCTGAACATAATAACAAGGTTTTGAGAAAAGATCAGTATATACAAAAATAAATCAGACCAGAGTCAATTTAATTTTTAATAAAACTTGAAGATCCAGTGATACTTCTCCAGAATAATAAGAGCAATCTTTGTGAGTATTCATGATTGCTGGAAGGGTGGTCAGTGTGGGAAGAGACAACTGGAAATTGTATGAGGTAATAATGCAGAATTTATACTTTTAAAAAATAGATTTTATTTTTAAAGATGAATACATTATCACTTTTTTAAAAAAAGCAAATAAAACAAAATGAAAATTCCCCCATTTTACCTCCCATAAAACATGGTTTCCCTAGGTAACCATGATTATCAACTTGGTGTATGTGTACCAATAGAAATAGAATTCATTTGGTATTTTTTCCCATGAACAGTTTCATATTGCATATAGCATTTTGTAACTTGCTTTTCTTATTTAATCCTTAGCCTTAGAGAGTTCTTAAAGTCACCTACCAATCAGTACTTTTTAAAATAGAATATGTTAATATTAAAATAAATAAGATAAGCATTTTATTTTTATTTATCTATTTTTTTT
>VBSM01002608.1:58937795-58956638 GCA_008086735.1 Cheirogaleus medius | reverse complement strand
AATCCTCCCGCCTCAGCCTCCTAGAGTGCTAGGATTACAGGCGTGAGCCACCACACCCAGCCAAGATAAGCATTTTGAAGTGGACACTCTTAATTTCAACAAGGAATATAAAATCCTTAGGTAAAAAATGTTAGGTAAAGTTTCATAAAGTCAAAAATATTTGATACATAAATTCTCAATTTCAAAAAGCAATCTGCAGAACAATTACATATGATTTCGCTTTTGTCTAAAAGGCTATATACCACACTATTACCACTTGAGAAGTTAGACAGGGAAGAAAAGAGGCTTTCAGTTTTTACTTCATATACTTACATATTATTTAAATTTTACTTTATAATACTTGCAGGGAAATCTTGAAGGGATAAAAGTTTTAATTAGTAATTATTGTTTCTGAAAAGGTACAAAAGGATTACAGTTAAATTCACTATTCAATTACAATTCATTTCCTTAAAATAATCTGTTAACGGAAAATTATAAAAAGAAAATTATTAGTTACAGAAAGGAAGCCAAAAGGAATATTGAAATATTGAGGACTTAATAGTCAAAATAGGGGCTATAAATTCATGCTTTAAAAATTCCCTCTGAATGGAAACCCCCTCCTTACAGAGAAGAGATGATGGAATTAGAAAGTTACCATTTTGCCAACAACAGAGTAAAAACTTATTCAGGCAAGAATCATCACATTTACTGATTCAGGAAGGAAAACATCTGATGAGGAACAAATGTTTTATATTTATATAATGTCAAAGTGTCTCCCCAAATGTTACTTACTAATTACAAAAGGAAAAATAGTAATTATACAACAGAGGAAACCAACAAAACTTAACCAAGTGGTCAAAAATAGCATCACTAGTAGGGGCAAACAGATACCGTGTGCGTCTGGATGTGATAATCTAAAAAGGACACAGTATCACTCTTAGAGTTGTTCAGCCCCAAATGCACCATCTAAAGCTATCAGGAACCATCAGATGAAGCCAAATTGAAGGACAGTCTGAAATAACTTACCTGTCTCTTACAAAATGACAGTGCATGGAAGACAAAGAAAGGCTGAGAGTTCTAGATTAAAGGGAACTAAAAAGACATGACAACTAAATGTAAATGCATTATTTGGATCTTGTACCAGGAAAAAACTGTTATAAAGGACATTTTGGAACAACTGACAAATTTGTAATATAGATTACAAAGTATCATGTCAATGTTAAATTTCCTGATTTGACAATTTCACTGTGGTTATGTTAAGAGAATAACCTTGTCCTTATATATTATGAAATAATGAGGGGGAAAAGGCATAATATATACAATTTACTCTCAAATGGTTCAGAAAAATAAATTATATATATATATACACACACACACACACACACACACGCATACATATATACAGGTTGAGTACCCCTTATCTGAAATGCCTAAGACCATAAGTGTTTGGATTTTTGGATTTTGAAATATATTTGTATTATATGCACTGATTGAGCATCCCTAATCCAAAATCCAAAATGTCCAATGAGCATTTCCTTTGTTTGAGCTTCTTGTCAGCACTCAAAAAGTTCTGGATTTTAGAGCATTTCAGATTTCAGATTAGGGATACTCAACCTGTATAAATCTGTATAGATAGATATGGGTGTGTGTGTGTGTGTGTGTGTGTGTATAAAACAGAAGGAGACAGGAGAGAAATGATAAAGCAGAAGAGAATGTAGCAAGATGTTAAAAATTGATGAATCTGGATATATGGAAATGAGAATTCTTTGCATTATTCTTGCAACTTTTTTGTACATTTGAAATTATTTCAAAATAAAGTTGTCCCATTACAGCTACAATGAACCAGAAGCAGGCAGAGGGGGCTGGTAATTCATTTTCCAATTTTGAGGAAATAGAGTTGGGAGAGCCAGGATCACCCACTGCTTGAAATCGGGGAATGTTACGGTCACCCGAGCTGTGGCTTAAATAAACCTGCATATCTGAGGCAGCAGGAGATGACATAGCCAAGAAACGAGGTATTGTGCAAAAATCCTGTTGGCTCATTCTGGATCTGCAATATTCCAGTATATTAGAATTTATTATTATGAGCCAGACACACTTCTGAGCAATAACTCATTGAATCATCAAAGTAATAGTTTAGGTTAGAAACCACTATCATCCTCATTTGATAGATGAGGAACTGAGGCATGGAAATGCTGAATATTATGCTCAAGATAACCCATGAGTAATCTGTAGTGCCAGGATTTGAGCTCAAGCTATCAGGTTTCAGAGCCCGTACTCTTAGCAACTGTACTATACTATCTCTCTCTCTAAGTGTTAGGAGCCCAGCCTAAACTAGAGACCAGGAGGCTGGGACAGGACAGAAGGGATGGAAGTCCACCAAACCACCAGACAAGGATAATATACGGGGTGGAGGGAGGGTGGACTCACATTCAAAATAAGCCTGTAGACTAAAATTCTAAAACACATGAGAAAATAGTCAACAAACGGTAATTGGAAAAAACTACAAATAATAGAACTGGAAAATTTAAAGGATACTTAATCAGCTCAAAGGCATAAAAAAATAAAGGAAGAAATAACATTCACTAGAAAGGATAAAAAAACAAAAGTCAAATGAAACATATATAGGTAGGCATGAAAAGAAATCAAATATAAATGCTATGTATATGAAAAATATAATCACTGAAATCAAGAACTTACTGGTTCAGTTAAACAATAAATTAGACAAGGCTGAAGAGAAAACTGGTGAAGTAGAAGAGAAATCCTGTAAAATTACCCAGAACACAGAGAGAGAGACCAGGACATAAACAATATAAAAGAGTAATGAAAGGGAATGAAAAGACTCTACATACATCTAAAAGTATTTCCAAGAGCTGGTAATTTCCCAGAACTCAATAAAGACCTGAGTCCTCAGATTTAAAAAGCACACAGAATGATGAAAAGGAAAACTGTAAAAACAAAAAAAAATTCTCTCCTGGACATACTGTAATGAAAATGCATAACAGCAAAGATAAAGAGAAAAGCCTTAAAAGCTGTTTGAGAGAAAATCAGATTACTTACTGACAAATGACAATTAGGCTGACAGCAAATTTTCTATTAGCAATAACAGATGCCAGAAGAGGATGAAAATTCAAGATGCTGATCAAATACAACTGTCAACCCAGACTTGTGAATGAAACTAAACTATCACTCAAGAGTATGGGCAAAATTATGATTGACTATGTATTTATTATTTATTGTATTAATGTTTATCTCCCAGAGATCTTAAAATTAAATGAACTGTTTTCAGCAAATAAAATATAAGCCCAGAGGGAAACAAGGGGATGCAGAAAAAAATAGTGAGTATAGATAGTGATAAATTATTTGTTAAAATAGATTTTTTTAATTTAAAAAACTGAACAAAAATTCTGGATTCCTCCATAAAAAGAAATATGGGATTGGGGGAGTACAGTAGTTAAGGTGTGTTAAGGTTCTTGCCTTGCTCAGGAGAAATTTGAAAATAATGATTCATTTTAAACGTTACTGGAAACACACACAGCAAAAGATAAATGTTAAAATTTCAGTATTAAATATTCTAAAATGTATAGTTTCCAAAATGGCTGGCAAGGTATGTGGAGAGACAAAGAAAACTGCCCGCCTAACACAAGACAAGGGAAGAGAGAAAGAGGCAGGAATTAAGACTGATAAATAAAAAACACAAATTATTACAAGATGATAGACATGTATTAGTAATCTAACCAAATGGACAACTTTATTAAAATTCGTATTTTCTTCTATAAACTACTCCATAGGTATTTATAAAGTAGTTACTAAAAATGAATGCTCTGCCACTATCAGGAATCAATTCGATATCGTTAGTCTTCCGCCCTAAAGCAAGTCGAAGCCACGCCCGCGGGCTCCGGCCACCTGCCTGCCCCGGCTCTTCAGGCGCCAGCCACTTGCTCCGGACCTCCCCCGTCCGTGAGCACGCACCGCACTTGGTTCTGTTCCAGCACCCTTGCTCTCATTCTTCCCAAACCCAGAATCCTCCAAACCTCTGTCCTCACCCAACGTGCACCGATTCCTTAACCGTAGCCGCCTGCTCACGCGCGGAAGACAGGGCGCAGGGGAGGAGGCGCCGCTCGCTGCAAGGTTATGCTGGTGGACTGCCCTTCCTGCCCCCAATTCCTTAGAAATGACTTCAGAGATATTTCTCTCAAAATTGCAAATTCACGTCCACATTACAAAAAAAGAAAGGGTGTTCTCAGTACGTCATAAACTGTCACCGGCGGTAAGGCACTGGAAGGGGCGAAGGAGGAAGCCACAGTTCTCAGAGCAAGTACAGAAGAGCGTGACAGTAGGCGGGAGGGGCTGCAGGGATCCCAAACCCAGAGCGAAAGACCCGGGAACAGAGGGCCCTGGGCACTGAACAGGCGTCGTCCCACCTTGGGCCAGGCTGTGAGCAACAGGCGTCTGCTCTGAATAGGACAGAGAATGAGCCTGGGGAGGAGGCGAGCTATCAGGCAAGCAGGAAAGAAGCAACATCCAAGAAAAATGGGGAACCCCCAACGCAGAGGCCTGGCTACCGACACACCCCACCCCACCTACACACCAGCTCCTCCCTTCCTTCCATTCTCACAGGGAGCCCTTTCCCCATTCAGTCCAGCCCTTCACCTGTGCTTTTTAAAAACTGTTTGACTTGTTTATTTCTAAACTGTTCATGCCACTTTCATTTCAATGTATCCTTTTCCACAAAACCATTCTTCTGAAATGGCCTGTGGGTCTCTAAGCATACATGTGCCAGCCTGGTACAACAGTCAGATGTAGAAGCATTGATACAAATGTTTTCTGCAATGGATGCATTTTTCTGAGAAGCTAAGTATAAGTCTTGAGCTCTCCATTCAGAGACTAATACCTTCTACTAGAACAGAGACCCCTCAAAGAGAGATGTGCTCCACTGTCTGCAACCGCACGGCACCCCCACCCTTGACACCTGCTCTTCCACCCCACACCCCCACTCTTCCATCAGAACCTTCCTCTTAATCCCCACCCGACACACTTTACAGTCTCTATTGCTTATTGTCTGTTATTAAACTTTAAGGTGAGTCAACTGCAGTCGGGGCTGTGATTATTGAGGACAGACTTTATTGAGAGAAATTGATTGTCTGACATATGTTTTGTCAGATAAAGAAACGACTGGGGGTAATTCAGTATAGCAACAAGCAGAGAAAAGATCCAGAATTCAAATCAGACCAACTCATTCCTATAGGAACCCAAGAAAAGGTTAGAAAGTGTGTTTCGCATCTGAGACTTTCACATTCTAAATTCATAAGTTAAAACGCACATTTATATATTCAATTAAATAAATTAAATAGTGTTAGTCAATACTGTCCCTAAATCTGTATCCTCTATGGAACCAATGAAATTATCACAGAAAATATTACTATTTATCAATCTACCCAAGCAAAGTTCTATTATATATAAGATAAGAATCAATGATGTGACAATCCTGAGTAATAAACTTCTGACAGTTTTGGAAGCTTACTGGTTGCATTAACAGCTTAGTGTAATACACAAACATTAATAGAGGCTCACAAAGTTATGGCAGAAGCTAACCATCACTAAAGCAACCAATTAATCAAGCAGGTTTAAACTCTGAAAAGAATGTAACGGTAATATTTAGGAAGATATACCATTTGTTCATTTCAAGACACATTAAGAGATTTAACTAAGTAGAATCATATATGAACAAATACAGAAAATGCTATTATATTATTAACAGTGATTAACTAAGAAGAGAGTCCTTAAATATAGAGAAATAAAACCATAGAGAACAGTTTTGGCTTTTGCAGAAATGCCAGTTGGAGTAGTGATGTGCAGTGATTCTGAACCTTTCCTGGGGTCATAGATCTGAAAACTGAAAGACGTCTGTGGAAACATACACATACATACATGCAAGATTCTGCATGTAATTTCAGCATTAGGAATCCGTGCCAAAGAACAGTTGCCGCCCACCCTGCCCAGCTTTCCCAGTTCCTCACCGACTCCCATTTCTCCCTAGGGATATACTCTCCCACTCCCATTTCCTTAACTGTTCCCAGTATGAAAATAAATCATATATTTGGGTGACCTAATTAACTAAATTTTTATGTTATTATTCATAATTTTAAAAGCCAGTGTGCTGAAAATTTATATTTGCAGACAGAGATTGAGAGAGAAAAAGAGGATTTCCAAGAAAGTGACTGCACTCCTGCCTGTGGCAATTAGCAGGTCTGAGGGACACAGAGAGCCCCAAGTCTACACAGTGGGTCCAGAACACAGGGCACAGAGACAGGGCAGGGCTTTTTCCATGCTAGGCCAAGGCCAGGAGGCCTCGAGGGCTCTGACTCTGGAGCCTGGCCAAGGTTGAGATGGCACCCGTCCAATCTCCAAGAGTCAGCAGGTGCATTTTGCACACCTTTCCAGGTACCCAGCACGGTCCATGGCTCCACCACATACTCTAAATCACGACAGAACAATGCTATAGGACAAAGGTCAACAAGATATGTGATTATGTGGGAGGGGACTGAGGTATCTGAACACAAAACACAGTCGGCTAAAGTTCATCTATAAAATTCACAACCCCTGTATCCTAGGAATTATTTGCAGGTAAATTATTTTACAATTAGACAAATTTTAATGCACTTAAGGCAAAATCCATGCAGCCACCACTATACACCATTTTTAATTTATTGTATGCTTTCTCTATGTCAGACTGTATATATAGAGGTGTCTTTATACCTCTATCTATATGTACAGAATTTTATTTAATCCTCAAAATAACCACATGATATAGTTATTATAATCCCCATTCCGTACATGAGGAATCTGAAGCTTAGCACCATCGACCAAACTGCCCAAAGTTAAACATACTAAGTCAGAGAGATGGAATTTCAACACAAATCTCTGACTCCAAAGCCTGTGCTCTAACCCTGAGGTCCTAAGCTTCTCAAACTTTAAAGTATTAACACATGTGATTCCGCTGGGGCTCTGGTGAGCCTGCAAACTCCGATTTGTGGGTCTAGGGTAGGGCCCGAGAGTCTGCATTTCTAACACTCCCACATGTGCTGCTGATTCACCGCCAAAGGTTTGAGCAGCAAGGGCTAAATAAACTATTATATTAGACTGACTCTCTGCTTAAAACTATGACTTCTGAAAGTTGAGTGTGCTGCTGGCAATATATCTCTAAAAAAGCAACTACTTTAAAGATAACAACAAACAATACGTTTTATAGATATTAAACTGTGCAATAAATTTTTTTAAAATCAGAAAACACAACTCTATACCCTAAAACCAATTTTTAATGCAATAAAATGAATCTCCAATTTTTCTGCACACACTCCTGTTGTCTTCAGCCAGAAGAGTCTCCCCGTGTCCTATGTCCAAACCAGATGTATTCTGTGTTTCTACAAGGAAACCATCAGAATCTATTAAAATTACTGTACACTGATAGCAGCAGGGACATGACAAATCGCAGGCCAAGAGTCAGATACCACAGAATGTGTTTCAGGGCTTTGGGGGCAGGCCCATTTGCAACCAAATGATATTGTGTGAGGCCGGCATGCTCAGCGCATGACAAACTGATGCAATTTCAGTGCTGTCTGCGGGCCAGGGGAGATTTTTCTGATGTTGTTGTGGTTAGTTTACAGAATTGTGCAGAGTTCCCAGATTTGAATCACTTGGGGCTTGAAAGGGCTTCACTTGACAAGCTACAAATAATTACACTCTACTCTTTCCATTGTACTCTATTATTTTGCCCCCCTTATCTCTAGAATTTGAGCTTTTGTGAACAAGCAAGGTCGGCTTCTATTTTGACCACAACACAACAAAACATTGTTCTTTTCTGATATGATAAATAAAATGAGGCCTTGCAGACTAAACATTTTTATCAGGTCCATTTTCCATTTTTATAGGCAAAAATCAACTTAGGACTCAGTTAGAGGGGTTGAGCAGGATATAAGCAGGCAGGCAGGTTCATGCATCCTCACTTAGTGATGTGATCCAGCTATCTGGTTATTGTAAAAGCTCATTTGAAAAATGGGGCATTGACTAACAGATAAAGGGCATATGGACAGTAGCTTTTACAAGGTTTCTACTCCCCGTGTGCCCTCTCCCCTACTCCCACTTCCATTCTAACAGCCTCTTCACTCAGATATTCTTTCCAAACTGGAAAAAAGTTTTCCAATTTGGGATGCAATTAGAATAAAGCTGCCTTATGTCAGTGGCACACTTCTCAGAAACACCAGCACCTCAGATTCAAGTTTGCCATTCCATTTGTGAAAGGTTCTAAAGAGTGTATGCCCCACTTTAAGGCAGTTCCTAAGAAGAATATATTGATTATTGCTCCATATATTTTAATTTAGTAGACAAGAAACCTTATCTATGTTGTGATATTTCCCCAAAGAAAACACAAGATTAGGCCAGGCATGGTGGCTCACGCCTGTTATCCTAGCATTCTGGAAGGCTGAGGCTGGAGAACTGCTTGAGCTCGTGAGTTTGAGACCAGCCTGAGCAGGAGTAAGACCTCTACTAAAAATAGAAAACTTTGCCAGGCACAGTGTTGTGTGCCTGTAGACCCAGCTACGTGGCAAACTGAGGCTGGAGGATCGCTTGAGCCCAGGAGTTTGAGGTTGCTGTGAGCTAGGCTGATGCTACGGCACTCTAGCTCAGGCAACAGAGCAAGACTCTGTCTCAAAAAAAAAACCAAAAAACAAAACACAAGATTGAAGGAGGCAGTTTTTTGTTTAAGCTCTGACTTCCACATTTCATAAAATTCTAGTCCCTAAAAATTTATTTTTGAAAAAAATCTAATGATGATTAACATTGATTCAAATAAAGTAGTCTAAATGTTTTCTTTTAAAATTTATTTGTTAAGTCTTAACTGTGGGTCAGGCACTGTTCAAAACCATCTACACTTAATTTTTGCAACAACTCTATAATATAGGTATATAATTTCATTTAATTAAACTTTGTTATTACTATTCCCATTTTAGAAATAAGGAAATTGGGGTACAGAGAGGTAAAGTAATCTGCTCAAAGTCTCACAGCTCATGAGTGGCGAAGACGGGGATTGAGCCCGAAGAGTTTCCCGTGAGCCCCCTTCAACGCTGCTTCTTAGTTCCGCAGCTCCATTCACTTAAGGACAAGGTGACCCCAAGCACGACATGCCTCACCTGTGCTGCAACCAAGAGCCTACAGAGAACTCATGCTGACAGTGTACACAAGTAATAGGGAGATCATATTCTCAACAGGAGCTAAAGATGCTAAAGTTTGAGATTTCAGCTCCTGGAACCGAGTACTATCATTCCTGCCTCACTGCATGTCTCGCTGTAAGCTGGACCCCTCCTATTCTCTGAATCTTCCTCATCCAACACAGTGGCACTCGCCACATGTTGCTGTCTAGCATTTGAAATGTGGCTAGTCCAGACATGTCCTGCAAGTGTAAAAACCACCAAATTTTAAAGAATTACTACAAAAATAACATGAACTATCTCACTAATAATGTTTATATGGATTATATGTTAAAATAATATTCTGGATTTATTGGGTTAAATCAAATATATCCTAACAATTCATTTCACCTTTTTCTTTTTTAATGTGGCTACTAAAAAACATCTAAAATCCCTATGTAGCTCACATTTGTGGTTCACATTACATTTCTATCAGACAACGATGCTCTAAACTCACCCCTTAATCCCAAACTTTGCATGGCTGAATCATCAGCTCAGATCTGTAACCCTGACAAGAAAAACAACTCCAAGAACTGCAGTTCGCCTCCTGGGAAGCTTCATTCCCACTTACTCGCTCACTCCCTTCCCAACTCTCAGGCTCTTACACCACCGCCTCCTTTCCGTGACCTTGAAGTACTGACTATCTTTGGTCTAGGATAGAAAAAGGCTTCACCTGACCTACCCTGCTTTCCCTTCTTGCTGCTATGATTTCTCTCCCTCTTTTCATAGGCAAAGCATCTGGTAGGGTCCTCACTCTCCCCCCAACTTCCTCACTGCAGTGCAATCTGACATGCATCCCCCACAGGCCCCTTCTCCACCTGGTTCTCCTGACCTCTCTAGAACAGTGGCTGGGTCCCCAGAAGCACACAGCAGGCTTCAGTGGACCTGAACACCAACCAGGCACTTGGAAGGAAGGACAGAAACTTATTTACCAAATTCTGGGAACAAAAAAAGGGAGTGGCATTAACCTTCCCAGCCCATTCTCCCACCCCTGGTCCCAAAGAGGATGTCCTCTCATTATCTGGGAATTCTTTCGCTCAAGGCAGATGTGGCTCACTGCAGCTGTGCTATTCATGGAACCTCCTGAGTCAGCCACGATTCTGTTGTGTGGGCGTGTCCCCCACCCTCCGCCAGTCCTGTCCAGGAAAAGCTAGAGTCAGGCTGAGTCTCAGGCATCATCTGAGCAGAGTGGACATCTAGCCTCTGTAGCAGCCACCTTTCAGAGCATGACCTGAAGGCTCCCGTCCATGGAACCCGGGCCACCAAGAAGGGGTCCACTGGGGAATTACCACTCATTGGCTTATAGGCTTGAAGACATGGTCAGTGGAGTAAGGAGCAAACTCTGGGGCAAAAGTGGAAATCCCACCATTGGCTACGAGGAGGAAGTGAAACTGGAGCTAGTGTGGAAACGCAGAATGCAAGTTAGCCAACTTCGGTAGCGGGAAGAGACAGGCAGATCACGGGACCCAGAGCATGAGCACCCAGGCCTTCCAGCAATCGGGGGTGGGCGGGGGCAGTTCAGGAGCACAGGGCAGGAAGTGTTGAGTGGAGAGTAAGTAGAGATGAGATAGAAGATACTAAATTTTATTTTTTTTTATTTATCTTTTTCTTTAAGCTACCAACTCTAGACAGTTTCTAAAGCCTACCGACACTCTCTTAAGAATTTCATGTCCATCCTATGCCACTGGCCCAGCCCAGCCCATCATCCTGGGACTCCATAGCTGATTTCAATCAACCCTCTTTGGAAACATTCTGTACACTAAGGTAAGTTTAATCAGCATGATTTCTACATTTTCATATCACTGTGCTGTTCAGAAACATTCTACACAGCCCTGTTTATTTGTGCAAAGGTACTGGATTTCAGAGTTTCTGGTCCTACCCTTACCTGGTGCACAGCTGCCAGAAACACCCTTGGTGGTCCTACTGATTCGGCTTGAATAGTGGCAGTGATGGGCATTCTCTCTTCTCCACCCTCCCCCCAAAGCAACTCATATATTCTCCCTATTAGAATGTGTCCCCCTCTCCCCACGCCCCATCAAAAGTGGAATGGACTCTAATACCTTCAACACCGGTCACTGCCCACCCTCCAAGAGCACACAGAACAAAGGCAGTCCTCCTCACAGACCTCTGCAATGTGGCTTTGCTCAGGGATCCAAAATATTTCCATTCTCCGCCCACCACGGACTCCTGCACACAGGACACTGCTCGCTTCCCATCCCCCGTGATACAATGTGCATGTACATCTTTCTGACTTTACTGGGGATGGGCTCCTTCACAAAGCCCTATCCTTTCCTGCGCTTATCTAAATCCTACCTAGCCTTCAAAACAAAGCTTACCAGCTCTTTCAGGAAGTCTTCCAGGTATTGTACTCCACTCCTCACTGATTTCATTCTCAAAATCTCCATTCAAAATAATTTATTACCAGAAAGCATTCATCATCAATTCATGGGAATTGTGTCATTTTGTGCAGAGCCAAACTGCAAACTCCTTGAGAGCTAGACTCATACCTTATAGCAGTCAACTGTCTGTAGCTGGCACAACACAGACACTCAAATACTTGATTTACTGAGTTATGTTAATTAATTATGCTACTTTATAATAGATAAATGTTCTGCTTTCATGGTATGTTGCAACCAAGAGCACAAAGAGCACAAGAGGTTAAACAGCATTGATTTTAATAATCCTCATCTATTTTTTATGAAACTTTTTCTTAAAATTAACTGTCTTACAATGTTACAAATATATTAAACAGTTCAAAATATATTCGGGTGCTTTCAAAGACGAATATTCCTCCTTTTCATAAACTGACATTATTAATGTCCAATGAAAATGAATATATCTCTAACATAAAGCAAATGTTGCTTTTTAAAATCCCTCCAAATCTAAAAAATTGTGAAATAAACATACATTTTCAAAATGACAGTCCTGTGGCCAACTCGAAAACCCAGTGCCTACCCACACTTATTTAAAAAGTCTGTACGTCACTTGAAAAAAACCAATGAAACTGAGAATAAATGCTTAAAAACAAAATGGTCCACAAGAAATTCAGGAGGAAAGTTCATGGTCTTAAAATACTCCCTTATACAAGGAGGTACTCTTTGCCTGGACCCAGGCAAAAGGAGCCAAAAACTGGACAAATCATGCAACAGAAGTATTTGAGGCCACTTTTCAGATAATCTAACTTTAAACACACACACAGACAGACATACACACACACAATACAAGATTTCAAATCATTTTTCATCATTATTATTTAATAAGCCAGTTCTGGCGCTTCTGGTTCTGCATCCATTTTTTTATGTGAAAATGTTTCCTATATTCGAACTCTACACAGTACTGGACATTTAACTTTACAAAACACTTCCTCAAATTACCAAAACTCACTGTACCATGGACCATGCTAAGTACTGAGTTTCTGTTTTAAGATCCTTGCCAGTGTTTAATGACAATTCTGGAAAACTCTCTTTTGTTGCCTGAATTAATTTCCATGTTTCACATCTGACGCCCAAATCCCTTGTATGCCCAGGAACTTCCCCATCAGGCACCAGCATGACTCTCCTACCAGGATCAGTCTGGCAACAGCAAAGCCCGAGCTCTTGGGACCCCGGTTCAGGTGGGATCCTCAGTGCTGGGGCTGTTAGCACTTTGGTCCAGGCAGGAGTAACTCTGCCCAGCAGAAAAGGCCTCTCACAGCACCAGAAACACAGCAGTCTCCTTTACACTCTCCAGAGCAGAAAGGACACCACATGCAATCTACCTGGCAGGCTAAGCTGCTTGCACTTTCCTCTTATGCAGTGCAAATCCCAAGAGACTCGGCCCCTGAGCAGGTAGCACCCAGTGGGAGAACGGGATGCCCCAGGCCAGAGGTAGATATGGCACAAGAAAATGTAAAATCAGTGCTCTTCATGTGGTGCTTGCAATGAAGAGAACCTACAATTCTCCTCCTGCTTTTTAGACCCAGGATGATGATGACTATGTGTTAGTACATGCCTGGCACTGTACTAGATGCTTTGCGTTCATTATCTCCATCACACGTTTATCCTGACAAGGTGTGGTGATAGCATCGCCCCACGCAAATGAGGAGCCTGAAGCGTGCGCAGGCGTGATGAGGTGAGAACCCAGGTCTGGCCTACCCAGGTCTGCCACACTCCTAGACCACATGAGCCCAGGCAAATGATGGCAAAACATTAAAAGAGGATTTCTTTAGAAGTGCTCATTTGCATGGTCTACCCATAAGACTTACCTACGTTTTCCCCATAAAAATGAAGTCTTAATATTTGAGCTTTCTGGAGTTCTGGATAATCTTTTTTCATGGCATCGTATTTTCCATTTGTTGAAACTGTATCATTAACTGGTTTTAATAGAGTGTCTCTACTGGGCACAAGAAATAATTCTAAACAGTTTATGGATAAAATGAACTCAGGTGAAATTCTAATCCAACTTCATGAACCCAAAATCCCTTTGCCATACTGGAATTTCTATCAAATATTTATTTAAAAGCACTATTTGTATTGTTTTTGTTTAGGTGTAGAGGTAAAGTGAAGGAACAGGAGAGGGGTTCACGGGATTAACTGTACTTAGATCAGAAATCCCATACAAGTCTAACTCAGGGACCTCTCTATAGAAACCCAGGATAAAGATTTTAATTTTTAGAAACAAATGCCAACACTAGCTATTACAGGACCAATTATGCATTAAGTCCTTGACACCTATTGTTTCATTTGATTAAAACAATTCCTGTTGGTTATGAAGCAGTTACTGTTATCCCTGTTGAAGGAAGCCAGGGCTCAGAGCATCGCGCACCCGGTTACCATTCACCACACGGTTAGGAAGCGGCAGGGCCGGGAGCCTGTCTAGGCTTCATCAGTTCCAAAGTTCACTCTTCAACTGCACTGTTACTTCACTCCTCACAGAACCCCTCCCAGAAAGGTCAAGTTTACAGAATAAATATAACCCTAGCTTCTTTCTGATTCACAAGAGCTGGCTCTACTGCCGTGGGGTCCAGTATCAGAGCAAGGAAGACATGCTGCACACTGGTCAGCACCCAAGGGATACACATCAATTCTCCTCTCTCCTTGAATAATCTCCCATATTTAACGCCCCACCCTGGCTTGTCAATATGTTAGAAAACGAGGAACCCTATTCAGACACCCCTCTTTCAGGCTATCTGCCCCAGCTGCTTTCCTGTCTTTCGCAGAGCTTGCTTGACTGTTTAGGACCTGGCCTTCAGGGATGGCCAGCATATCACATAAACTCTGAGCTAAACTTCCAATAAACAGGCTGCAAGCATCCCCACCCAGGCATTTAGAATTCTCTGGGCCACAGAAAAAAGAGCTCCACAGAACCTTTCCAGACCCAGAACTCACTGAGGGAGCAAACCCTGACTGCAAAAACAGCTTCAAAAACAAAACTCTTGGTTAAAATCATGTTTGTTGAAACTGGCCTCATCTGAACCTGGCTGAACCTGAACGCTGAGAAGTCAGGAGTCAAAATTTCTACTTCTGCTCAGAGCAAAGCTCACTGGAACGGGCCTGGGTGGGAGCCGGCCCCATTCCACCACCAGGCTAGAGCCATATGTTAAGGTACAGTTGGCCCTCAGTATCTGTGGGTTCCACATTCGCAGATTCAAGCAACAGCAGATAGAAAATATTAGGAAACAAAAATTCTGAACAGGTACAGACTCTCTTGGTCATTATTCCCTAAACAATACAGTATAACAACTATTTACATAGCATTTACATTGTATTAGGTATTATAAGTAACCCAGAAATTATTTAAAGTATATAGGAGGATGTACGGAGGTTATATGCAAATACTATGCCATTTTATATCAGGGACTCAAGCATCTTCAGATTTTGGTATCTGGGAGGCATATCTCTCTGGCCTCTTCTAAAAACACCTTCTTACAAATGGAGAAAGTAAGAAGCCAGTACAAGGGTTTTTCCTGACAATACTGTTAGGAGCCTAAAGTACAGAAAGGTAGTTGGAATTTCACCTAAGTAGTCTGTGATCAGTAAACAGCTGTTAATAATTGCTTGTTTAGCCACAGAATCACCATTCTTCATTCATTCTTACATATGAAGCGACTGGAACACTCCATATGTCATTCTCCAATTTAAAAGCACTCCAAGGATCTTTTGATATTGCTTTTTTAAAAACTTCATTTAAAGCAGTGAGTTAATATGGAATCTTATTCAAAGGTGATAAAAAAAAATAAATTCTCACACTAGATGAAAGGGAAATAAAATATATGATGATATATTAACTCCAACTGGCAAAAACTTCACTAGAAGTATTGGAAATAACAACAGCTGCCCCACATAGTGAGTTCCTACTTAGTTCTTGGTGCTTGCACTTGACCCGTATGAGAAAACCAAGACAGAACTTTTAGGGAAATGAAGCTCGAGGAGGTTAAATGACTTGCACAAGTTCCCTAACTGGTCGTAATCCTAGAATCTGTCTAGCTCCAAAGCTCAATAATGACACTGCTTAGTAGTTCCTCAAACAGGCTGAGGTCAGAAAAGCTTTTCTTAGGTTTATAAGCCAGTCCTAGATGCACATTTCCTGAATCAGAATATGAACAAGTTGAATATGAACAATATAAACAAGAAAGCTGACGTTTCTCCTTCATGCTAAATATACACTCTATAGGGCATCTTTTCCAAAACAGGGAAGCCACCTATCTCATAGTTTGCAGGCTTAGCTACAAATTAAAATCACCTGGAGAGCTGTTAAATGGTACCACAGCTGGAGCTCCAATTACATGATAGTCTCTGGGGACAAAGCCTTAAAATCTATTTTCAAATGTTCTCCAAGAAACACTGATCTACCTCATTAAGATGTGTTGGAGCAAGTAACCTGCCTTAATAATCTCCACTAGCATCTTGGGGGACATATTTAGCACAGGAGTTCTCATCTTCAACAGCTCATTAGAATCATTTAAAATTTCTGATGCTCAGATGTCTCAGCCGGGACCTGGTGGAGGGAGGGTCCTGGGCGGAGGTCAAGGGATTGTCTTCAGTGGAGATGGGATGATTAGAATCATTAACTGTAGTTGAACAGCAATTGCCTGAAGCTGAGAACCCACCCTTTAAAAGCTCTGTATTTCTGCTTATTCTGAGGATGACAGCATTTTTTAGACAGTAGTCTCGATCCTTCTCCTTTGCGGGCAAAGTAATAAACTTCTCTTTCCTTCTCCTCAAAAAAAATAAAAAATAAAAAATTCTCAGGCTCAATCCATATCCCAGAACCATCAGATTCTCTGAGGGTGGGACCCTGGCATTAGTAGTTTGTGAAGCTCTCCAGGTGATGCGAGTGTGCAGGAAGGGATGAGCACCATGGCTCCAGCACCTAGAGGTGTGCACTAGAAGCCCCAACCCTTCTCTTGATGGTGTTCCAATGTGCTACCCACCAGCAGCACCGCCACGCCAATAATTAGCCTCCTCTCAAATTCCCTGCCTTCTCTCCTAGCATCAGGCACCCAAACTTGGTACTGACACCCCAAAAGCCTTTCCATTTGTCAATCACGTGGCCCAACTCCTTGCCCATATGCATGCCCACTTCAGAGAAACGCTGCATGACTCTCCCTTCTGTCCCTCAGAATCATTCCCACTATGGGATGATTCATTCCACAGGCAAAGTTTGTCATTCTGCCACCACTTTCAATTTTATTATCTCCACTTCCTTTTCTCTCTCAGTAGCATTTTCAACACTGTCACTTCTTTTGCCCTCATGGACAATATGGAGTTAATGCTGTTCTGGACACATTAAACTTAGGCACGAAGCTACAGGCTAAGGAACCACAGTGTGACTGAAACTAAGGTGACATCCCAGGACTGCCGCTGTTCCCTAATTGCGGGCAGAGTTGAGGTCCATTTTACTCTGGAGGGTAGCGCTGTTTACATATACAAACGCTCATATCGGAAAGTTTTGAAGCAGAGGAGCCTTGTGCTGCCTTTTGATTACATGCAGCTCCTAAAGATGCAAAGCTCAAAAGGTTATCCTGAATTCCCAAAGGACACAACAAAGATTTTGTTTGATTAACAACAAAGATCTTCATGATTGAAAAGAATGAAAACCTTTATACATTTCCATTCTAAACTTTTGAATTACATAAACATTCTTACATGGGGCATAAATGAAAAATATTTTAAACTGAAATCAAAATGCTTTTTTTCTCTTCTAGAGCCTGGGTCTCACTCTCTTGCCCAGGCTGGAGCACAATGGTGCACTCATAGCTCACTGCAACCTTGAACTCCTGGGCCTAAGTGATCCTCCTGCCTCAGCCTCCCAAGTAGCTGGGACTACAGGTGCGTGCCACCACACTCAGCTAATTTGTCTATTTTTTGTAGAGACAGGGTCTCACTATGTTACCCAGGCTAGTCTCAAACTCCTGGGCTCAAGTGATCTCCCACCTCGCCCTCCCAAAGCACTGGGATTACAGCATATGAGCCAATTACAGCATATGAGCCACAAAATGCTTTTTATCCAACAATATTTAAATGCAAAAGCAGCAGCATTCAGGGTGAAGATATTCTCTCAAAAAGCAAATCATGTGTTGATTAAAGCTTCCCTAAAGCATATACCACTTTGGACTACTAATGAATGGCTGACAAAATTAATCCGCATCCTCACCCTGCACACAATCCTCCTTCCACATATGCACAACAACATCAGTGAAAAAGCTCATAGCACTGAGAAAATGCATTTGCTTGATAGAGTACTTCTGTACTAGGTAAGACTTTGTCCATTACTTTGCTTTTTTCAATGCTATCTCAGATTATTTCTGCAAAACTATCAACGGAAAAACCACAGACAATGAATTCAGAGCTGGTGATGGAAAAAGCAGATCTGACTTCCATACAAATTATGAGATAAAATGTAGCAATAATATATTCCAATAATTTTTATAGGAAAGCTCAAGATTATCGACATTTAAAATAAGGTCTCCACTAATGTCCTAAGTTAATTTCAATTTTGTTCCTAATAATTGGTACTTAAGAAGGAATTTTAGGGTAATAATTTAAAAGTTAATTAAAAACAGCATAAGCATTCGTGTCAGTCAAACATGACCTCTGCTCTACAACAAATTTAAATGCGTGTCACCTTGACCTGTAACACAGCAATGTAAAAAATTTTGGTCAATATAAATCAAATGCACACTAATTTATTCAGCAGGTTTCCTAGGATCTGAATCAACATCAGAAATCTAACCAGTATTTGTTATTCTGTTATTGACAAAAGGAAGCATATTTAAATGATAACAAGTACTCATGGGTGTCATTTGGAAGTTAAATTGTTCCCTAAGGACAGCCTCCATAAACAGCTACATTTAAAGGTCATTTGCCACCAAATTATGAACAACTGTTGCATTCATTAGCACAGGCTCAATAGTTTGGAAGCTGCAGTCATCAATTTTTTACTGACAATGAGATTTAATTGCTCACTGATAATAAACAAGGAAAACAGACCTTTTCTATAAACTTTTATCCTGAACTATATTTACATTTTAAAAACTGGGATGCTAGCTTTTGATTTAAAGTGAGGGGGAAAAGAAGAAAGAAAAAATAGGCCGGGCATGGTGGCTCACGCCTGTAATCCTAGCACTCTGGGAGGC
>VBSM01002608.1:58916781-58929195 GCA_008086735.1 Cheirogaleus medius | reverse complement strand
TTCTTGACAAGCACCTGGATTCGGTTGGCTAGGATTTTGTTGAGAATTTTTGTACAGATAGTGCAATTTTTACAAATTGAAGTTTTGTGGCAATCCTTGTCAAGCAAATCTACTGGCACCATTTTTCCAATAGCATGTGCTCACTTTGACACAGTGCTCACAATGTGTCACATTTTGGCAATTTTCTCAACATTTCAAATGTTTTCATTATTATTATATCTGTCAGGTTGATCTGTGATCTCCGATGTTACTACTGTAATTGTTTGAGGGAGTCACAAACTGCACCCACGTGAGCGAAGAACTTGAAAAATGTGTGTTCTGACTGCTCCACTGACTAGCTGCTCCCCCATCTCTCTCCCTCTTCTCCAGCCTCCCTATTCCCTGAGATACAACAATATAGAAATTAAGCACTTAATAAACCTACAATGGCCTCTAAGTTTTCAAGTAAAAGGAAGAGTCTCACTACCTCTCTCTTTAAATCTAAACCTAGAAATGATTAAGCTTTAGTGAGGAAGGCATGTTGAAACCCTGACAGGCCAAAAGTTAGACCTCTTACACCAAACAATTAGCCAAGCTGTGAATGCAAAGAAAAAGTTCTTGAAGGAAATGTACAGTGCTACTCCAGTGAACATTAATGATAAGAAAGCAAAATAGCCTTATTACTGATATGGAGAAGGTTTTAGGGGTCTAGATAGAAATCAAACCAGCCACAACATTTTCTTAAGACAAAGCCTAATTCACAGAAAGGTACTTAACTCTCTTCAATTATATGAAGGCTGAGAGAGGTGAGGAAGCTGCAGAAAAATAAGTGGAAACTAGCAGAGGGTGGTTCATGAGGTTTGAGAAAAGAAGCCATCTCCATAACACAAAAGTGCAAGGTGAGGCAGCAAGTGCTGATGGAGAAGCAGCAGCAAATTACCCAGAAGATCTACCTAAGATAACTGATGAAGGCAGCTACACTGAACAGATTTTCAATGTCGACAAAGCCTTCTATTGAAAGAAGATGCCATCTAGGACTTTCATAACTGGAGGGAAGAAGTCAATGCTTGGCTTCAAAGCTTCAAAGGACAGGCAGACTCTCTTGTTAGGGGCTAATGCAGCTGGTGACTCTTAAATTGAAGTCAATGCTCATTTACCATTCTGAAGATCCTAGGTCCCTTATGAATTATGCTAAATATATAGGGTCCATAAGAATTATGCTAAATATAGCTGCCTGTGCTGTAAAAATGGAATAAAGCCTAGATGACAGCACATCTGTTTACAACATATTTTACTGAATATTTTTATTTTTATATATTTTTTGAGACAGAGTCTCACTCTTTGCCTGGGCTAGAGTGCCGTGGCATCAGCCTAGCTCACAGCAACCTCAAACTCCTGGACTCAGGCAATCCTTCTGCCTCAACCTCCTGAGTAGCTGCGACTACAGGCATGTGCCACCATGCCCAGCTAATTTTTTCTATATATTTTTAGTTGGCCAATTAATTTCTTTCTATTTATAGTAGAGACGGGGTCTCGCTCTTGCTCAGGCTGGTCTCGAACTCCTGACCTTGAGCGATCCTCTCGCCTCAGCCTCCCAGAGTGCTAGGATTACAGGCGTGAGCCACCATGCCCGGCCAACGTATTTTACTGAATATTTTAAGCCTTCTGTTGAGACCTAATGCTCAGAAAAAAAAGATTCCTTTCAAAATATTACTATTCATTGACAATGTGCCTGGTCACCCAGGAACTCTGATGGAGACTAATATTTTTTCATGCCTGTTAACACAACATCCATGCTGCAGCCCATGGATCAAGGAGTCATTTCAACTTTCAAGTCTCATTATTTAAGAAATACATTCTGCAAGCTTATAGCTGCCATAGGGAGTGATTCCTCTGATGAATCTAGGCAAAATAAATTGAAAACCTGGACAGGATTCACCATTCTACACCTGATCTTAGCCAAAAGGCTGAGATGTGATGGGATTCATCATCCTAGATGCCATTAAGAACATTTGTGAATCATAGGAGGTCATCAAAATATCAACATCAATAGGAGTTTGGGAAATTGATTTCAGCCCTCATGGATGACTCTGAGGGGTTCAAGAGTTAAGCATAAGAAGTAACCGCAGAAGTCATAGAAATAGCAAGACAGCGAGAATTAGAAGTGGAGCCTGAAGATGTGACTGAATTGCTGAAATCTCAGGGTAAAACCTTAACAGGCGAGGAGTTGCTTCTTATGGATGAGCAAAGAAAGTGGTTTCTTGAGATGGAATCTACTTTTGGTGAATATGCTGTGAATATTGTGAAAATGCCAACAAAAGATTTAGCACAGTACACAGAATTAATTGATAAAGCAGCAACAGGGTTTGAGAGAACTGACTCCAATTTTGGAAGAAGTTCTACTATGGGCAAAATGGTATGTAACAGCCTCACATGCTGCACAGAAATCTTTTGTGGAAGGAAGAGTTAATTGATGCAGAAAACTTCACTGTTGTCTTATTTTTAAAAATTGTCACAGCCACCCCAACCTTTAGCAACCACCACCCTGATCAGTCAGTAGCCATCAACACTGAGCCAGGTAAAAAGATTCTGACTCACTGAAGGCTCAGATAATCATTAGCATTTTTTTAAGCAATAGAGTATTTTTTAAATTAAGGTATATACATTGGGATTTTTCAGACCTAATGCTATCATACACTTAACAGGCTACAGTCTAGCATAAATATAACTTTTGTATGTACTGGGAAACCAAAAAATTCATGTGACTTGCTTTATTGCCATATTTACTTTATTGCAGCGTCTGGAACCAAAGCAGCAATATCTATGAAGTATGCCTGTATAGAAAGGAATGATGCTTCTGCACATAGGCCTCTCTGTAGTGATCTCCAGGCTATATTGTTAAGTTACAAAAAAGCAAGGTAGAAGAAGAAGAAAATGTTTTAGTATACTACTGTTTAAGAAAAGGAGTGGGGGCTACAAATATATTAGTATTTTTAAATATATTTTTTAAATGGAAGGATAACCCGTAACTTTTTTCTTTACATAGGAAACACTTTACTGATCATTTTTACATTCCATCTTTTGATCCCATAATCTGCTAACAGTGAGTTCTTCTATATACAGAAGAAAAAATAATTCCTCATTATCAATGGAGTGCTGGTGACAATCTCATACCATTTTTTTTTTTTTTAAGACAAGGTCTCACTCTGTCGCCCAGCAGGCTGGAGTGCACTGGTGTGATCACAGCTCACTATACCCTTGAATTCATGGCCTCAAGTGATTCTCCTGCCTTGGCCTCCCAAAGTGCTGGTATTACAGGCATGAGCCACCATGTCTCATCACAACTTTTTTTTTTTTTTTTAACAATGGTAATCAATGAGAGGAAGGAAACAAGGCGAGGAGGACATAAACTGAAGCTGAATTTCAGCAGACAAACCTGATGTGGTATAATTGATTTGGAATTATGTATATACCTTACACAAGTCTAAAACAAAATTAGTTCTTAAAAAAATTCCTAAAAATACAAAATAAAATGAGACCGGGTAGCCAGTTGGTGTTATAAGCAGAGAAGAACTAATCCAGTAGATTTAAAACACAGTCTTTTGATTGTATACTCTTAGTGGAATAGGTCTAAGCATCAAAGAACTTGGTTTTTTTTTAATTGTTAAGTTATATTCAGTAATCATGTTGTTCATGGAAGTACTGGTATTATAATTAAGACATATTTATGCTTATAAGAGAATGCAAATTGCTAATCATGTGATATTCAAATTCTATCAGTTTCAGCAACTCAAGAACCAAAATTCTCAGAGAAAAAAGACACAGTTGAAGATTGAAGAGAGTGTGAAATTAAGCAATTCAAACTTAAAGCTGATGGGAACTTTAAATTATTCTGAACCTTGAGAAAAATGTGGCTATGCAACCTGAGTCACCTGGCATGCAGCTGCAACTTCTGCCTTTTTTTCTGTAAATAATGGGGAAGACCAAGCAGCTGCAGCGATAAGGCCCCCCTAGGATCTTTATCCCTCTTCAGGAGTAATAAAGTAAACTTCCTTGGAATGTAGTAATCTGTAAGCAATCAAATCCCTGAAATGTATGCACTAGTCTTGTATGAAAATGTAATTCTGCTAAAACTGCTCAGGCTCTGCCTGGATAACTGAAACCTTAGCTCCCCATTCATTTGCAGCTGACCTCACTCAATTCGAGTGTGTGTTTCCCAAGCGGCTGTCCTCAAGCTTTACACTTGAATAAACTCTACACTTAATCATATTTTCTGAATCTCATTATTTAAGGTTGAAAAGACTAATAAAAAATCCTGATATACTCAATTTATCACACATTTTCTCTTTAAAAAAATCCTACATTTGATCACTGAAAAGATCTAGAAATCTTCACAAACTAGTCCACACCTTGTGCCCAGATTGTGGTTTCTAAATCTCATTTTCCACTAAAAGCAATCAGGGATCTTTAGAGAAATGCCTAATCCCAGATCTGGAGTGGGAATGTAAAAGAAGTACCAGGAATATCTTGTCACATGAAAAGCGAGGAAGTCATCAAAGACTACCATGGTGTGCCAAGGGCATGGCATCCAACTTGAAAAGGCCAAACATGAAAATGAACAAAAATGGCATAAAAAGTCATAAAAATGGTAAATGCAATGGCCTGAACTATATCAAATATGCTATATCCTCAAATTCATAATGAATTTATGTAAAAATTGACTGGTATTTGTGATATTGCTCATTTTTAAGTGAATGATATTGCAGCAATATTTTAAAGGGGGAATCTATTTTTTAGACAAATAATATAAATATCTGAAAATATTTACAGATAGGTCTGAGATTTGCTTCAAAATGGAATGGGGAAGGATATGCAAGGAGTAGTGGGAAAGAATAGGACATGGGTCATGAGTTTAATTTTCAAATCTGAGTAAAGGGGTCATTATTCTCTTTACTGCTGCATAAATTGAAATTTTCCATAATAAACAGTTAGTTTTAAAAGCGCAAGAGGGAATAAGACAACAATAAAAAATAACACAGTTAAGGCATATATAAAAACAAAATAATGGAAAATTTCAGTAAAAATCTAAATGATTCTAAACCAGCTTTAGAATGCAAAGCATGAACCTGACAGTTCCTTTGTTCTGGAGGGGCAGAGTGGGGCCCAAAAAAGAATGAAGACTGGAAATAGGTATCTCCACGACCTCTGTACTATATCCTAATCATTTATGTAAATACATTAGCCTGAATGATCATGAGGGAAAAAAGCATGGAGAGTAAATAAGGCTACAAAATGGAACCTTAATTGAGCACACACTTTGGAAGTTGTAGTAAGAATTCCAGTTGCTCATATGTAATTGCTGTTTCCACAGTACTGTATATCAATTATTTGCATAGAGTTTATTTTTTATAACACAAATATTTCACCTGGACTTTTGTTTACATTATTAATTTACATTAAAAAGCTTTAAAAAATTAGTAAACTTCAAAGCAGTCCCTACTTGAAATAATAAATCACAAACATAGGTAGAACATTCCTGGCCCTTTGTAAACATTATCTCATTGAATTCTCACACCAGACTTATAAGGTAGGTACTCTTTTACAGATGATCCTCTTTTATAGACAAGGAAAATAAGGCACAAGGAGATTAAGGAGCTTGATCTCTTAATCAATGCCGGAGCTGCCTTAACACAGCATGAGACCACAGCCTGCGCCTTTCACCACTAGGCAATGTGAGCTTCCATCACACACTGGTGGAATATTATAAATAAGCTCACATGGCAAAAATCACCCAGAAAGCAGCTGAAATAACCAAAATGTAATTTGATCTGTGTAGGCTCATCTATTAATATAATACACCTGTCTCGTTTTTGAGTCATAATGTGCCACAATTTGGACTACAAACTTAGAATCAGATCAAAGCCAACTAAAGTAAATGTAATGTGGTATCTCGGATTGGATCCCGGAACAGAAAAGGACATTAGTAGAGAAGTCAGTGAACCTCAAATAAAATCTGGAGTTTAGTTAATAGCGATGAACCCATGTTAGCTTCCTTGTTCCAACAAACGTACGTGTGTTGGTGACGTAGTACGTTAACAATGGGGGAACTGGGAAGGGGTACAGAGGAACCCAATGTACTAACTTCCCACCTTTTCTGCAAACCTAAAATTATTTCAGAATTAAAAGTTTTTAAAAGAATACATAAATTTAGAAATAACTACTGAAAGATTAAAACATATTTCTACCTCAATGAAAACAAACTTAATTCTGCCCCCAAATTTCTAAACACATTTCCAAAACTCAATCTTCTTGTACCTATTTTGACTTTTAAATGAATGTACTGTTTTAAGTTTGTTAATGGTCAAGAAGAATGTTTTCAAGCTGTATTTCTTGTCCTTAGGGGTAAGGAACATGTCTTACACATGCTTGATTTAATCATTCAACAAATATTTAACGTGGGCTTCTGCTATGAGCTTACCACAAATGAGGCACCGTGCCAGCTACATCCTTGTCACACAAAGCCTGCCTTCATCACATGTGCTGGCAATGGATGACTGAAGGGCGTTGTTGTGGACACTGTGGCCTCACTGACATCCTGCTGCCCTTCTCCCACTGTGGTGCCTGGGGGTTTAGGTAGCAAGAATGGACTGACCCATTCCCAGCTCCAGAGGTGCCTCCTAACTATTTTAACTCCGTCTGGTTAACCTATCCTTCTTCCCACAGTGATCGGTTCAGAGAACCCTGGCCTCTGCAAATTGGCACACAGAATTCCTCTGAATTCCCCTGGCAGTAGGATTGTTTGAGAAACCAACTAGGAATTGATGAGAGACTTATTTGCTCATGACTCTTGGGTAGAAAAGTGTCCTTCCTATGAAGAAATACCCTCTCTTCCTCTGGATGCTATAGTATATAAAAATTTTTAAATAGGCTGTAATTTTGTCCATTTTGTCTTCAGGTAGAAGCTTCTCTGAGGATGAAAGCAAACAGAGATAAATAAGAAGGCCACTTTCGAGTAGCCAGCCAGACACCCTCAACCTCCCAGCTCATTCTCACAAATATAAAATAGCAATATAGTAACAATAAAATGTAAATCATTGTTAATTCCAAGGCAGTATTTACATTGTAGTTATGTTAAAAAACAACGAAAACAACCGGGAATTGGATATTAAGGTATTGCTAATTTTGTGGTAATATTTACATTTTGGTTATGGTTTTAAAAAGTCTTTAACTATCAGATATTCATAGTGAAATATTTACAGGTAAAATACTCCAGAATTAAAAAAAAAGATGGGGAATAAGGGATGGCGAATGAAATATTAATAAAAATTATAAAATACCGGAGGTGAGTAATGGGTAAATGGTGGTTTGTTACATGGTTCAATTTTTGTATTTTAATCGATAAAAACTTTAAAACTACATATATCACAATATTATGATCCTGTATATATGCATATATAAAGCTGCCTTATGTACTGAAGAGCATAATACACTTTAAGTGTATAACAAGTGAGTCAGCGACAGGCTCCAGATCCCAAGAGGACATATCTGTATAAGCATAATCTACGTACTCAGTCATAGACATTTAGTTAAAATGGACTCAAATCTAATTCATGCTTTGATTTTTACAGCTATGAAAACTGAAATCTAACACATTCAAACTTTTGTATTGTTACCTAAGTAGTAATTCCAGTTTTGTTGATTTTACCAGCAATATCTTAAAATTGAAAATACTAGTCTAAACTGGCATCCAAGATCTGGTATTCTCAGGTCTTGGACTGGGCTGTTCTCCATCCTCACCTTATAAGACCACTCAGCAACATCTGGTACTTTCTTTCTTGCAAAGCATCTCCCACCCTTCCTTTTTCCAGCCTCATATCCCTGGGTTTCTTTCTCCTTCTGGATTCTGTGCCCAGACATCTTTGCTCAAGTAAATTCTAGGATTTTACCTTTGGTCCTCCCTCTTTCCTCACTCTGCATGTGTTTTTTTGTTTTTGTTTTTCCATCTTTTATGCCGAATGTCCCCTTAGAGCCATATTTCTAACCGAGACCTCTATCTACCTTGAACTCCAAAACCAAATACTTGCATCCATCACCAAAACTCAGCAGGTGCCCAAATGAATATCTCCCCTGCTTCAGTTATCTTACCTGCATCCACAGGAGCCACCCTGCTGCCCTACATCTGGTCCCCAGGTACTGGAGATGCTTGTAGTCATCCCTTCCTTTCCATGTTCAATGCTAAAGCCTTAGCTGAGGCCCTCATCCTCTCCTTCCAGATCATTTGCGAGTGTCTCTTAAATGATGAGTGCTCCAGGGCCATTGCTATGGTCTGAATATATGTGTTTCCTTCAAATTCATATGTTGAAATTCTAACCCCAAGGTAATGGTATTAGAAGGTAGGGCCTTGTGGGAGGTGATTAGGTCATAAGGGCAGAGCCCTCAGAAATGGGATTAATACCCTTATAAAAAAGGTCCAAGGGGGATCTTTGCCCCTTCTCCCATGTGAGAAAACACAGAAGCAGGCACTATCTACAATCCAGGAAATGGGCTCTCACCAGACACAATCTGCTAGCACCTTGATCTTGGATTTCCCAGCCTCCAGAATTGTGAGATATAAATTTCTGTTGTTTATAAACTACCCAGCAGCCTGAACTAAGACAGTCATCTTTCTAAATGCAAAGCTAATCATGTTATTTCCTTCCTCTCTAACAACTTCACCCTATCTGAGGTTAAAGTCCACATTCCCTTTATAGCTCTCAAGGCTAGTGAGCTAGTCTCTCTCCCATCTCTCTCTGGAATCACTTTGCACAATCCCTGCAATTTACTCAAAATTTCAGTCTGCAGCCTGACCCTCACATAACCTGCTGAGATGCTTCATAACTCAAGATCACCACTCTTCTAATTTTCTCCTCTTATGAAGGAGAAAATAATCACTCATTATTTATTCAACAGACATGTACTCAATTTTTACTATGTGATAGGCTCTGTACCAGGTGCAACAGTGGAGATGAACACTATTCCTAGCCTCAAAGAGTATATAGCCTAGCAAGGAAATAGATATTAAACAAGTAAACTATTGGCATATGGGGGGCGAGAGGAGGAGAAAGAAGAGAATAATTTTCCTAGGAAGCAGTAACATTTGACTTATCACATTTTGTTACAATATCCTCTCCTACTTCTTTGTAAAGGAAACTGATTAGAAGTGCCCCCCCCACCAAACTTATGGTGTATCTGAGTTTTAAAATGCCTTTCTTCTGAGATGACAATTTGCCCTGCGTTTCCTCTTTCTAAAATTCACAATCCTAGCAAAAACTTAACCAGATTTCAAATCAGCATTCCTAAGCACCCCAACCCCCACTGCAGCACAGCCACCCTGCAGAGCAGAACTGACCTCTCAGGCCCTCAGGCCCCTGAGTACTCTAACCCTGCCTGGCTCTGAGCAGCTCCTGAATGGGCCGAGAATCCCTAAGGACAGGAACAAAACCTTTCCATCCTTTAAATCCCCACCAACACAGTGCAAGCCCACAGCAAATCTTTAAATGCTTAGAAAAAATTCATTCTTTAAAAGTTAATAAACTTGTACCATGGGCATAAATTTGTATAAACTTTCTTTCTTTTTTTTTTTTTTGAGACAGAGTCTCACTTTGTTGCCTGGGCTAGAGTGCCATGGCACCAGTCTAGCTCACAGCAACCTCAAACTCCTAGGCTCAGGCGATCCTCCTGCCTCAGCCTCCCAAGTAGCTGGTACTACAGGCATGTGCCACCATTTCCAGCTAATTTTTTCTATATATTTTTAGTTGTCCAACTAATTTCTTTCTATTTTTTTTTTAGTAGAGACGGGTCTCCCTCTTGCTCAGGCTGGTCTCCAACTCCTGAGCTCAAGCAGTCCTCCCGCCTCAGCCTCCCAGAGTGCTAGGATTACAGGCAAGGGTAAGCCCTCGCAAGGGGCCTGTATAAACTTTTTGAATAACAACTGCACATTATCTATAAAAGCTTTAAAAGGCCTGGAAGTACCATTTCTAGTTAATGTTCTACAGAAATCTCAGTAGTTGCCCTTTAAAAAGTATGGGCAAGGATGTCTTGTTTTAACATAGATGTAGTTGCTAACAATTAGAAACAAATGGCAATGGCCATCAACAGAGCCCTGGGTAAACAAATTGCGGCACGCCATACTGTGGAAGAGTCCTTCACTAGCAGCTAGAAAGAGGCCGAAGAGCCCTCCATGTCGACAATGAAAGATGTCCACAGTTGTACAATGACAGCTGTGGTAAAATCTTGCCATTTGTTTTTTTAAAAAAGAAAAAAATATATGTCTTCACAGTTTAGGGAAAAAATCTCTAAGACATACCCCTACACTTCATCTCTGGGGGCATGGGACTAGAAGCAGAAAGGAGAAACCATCTGTTTCTAGTTTAAACATCCTATCATTGAATTTGTTAGAATGAGATGTAACGCTTTTAAAATTTAAAACACAAACATAATCACTAAGGTAAAAAGGTGGGTTTTTTGTTTTTGTTTTTGTTTTTTTACTAAGGTATACATTATTTTATCAGTTTCTTATTTAGTTAAATGAGATTATATCTTTTAAATTCTAGGGTGTTTTTTTTTAAGCTGAAATATTATAAGTAAATAGAGATTTATAGCAGGTGCTCAGTTAATATTTGTTGAATGACTCAACTGCTGTATAAACATAAAATTAGTTGCTCAGGGGGAAAAGGTATTTACTGCTTCACAAACTCACAGAGGAAAAAAATCACTTCAGAATGTATTTTAACAGTTTGGCTCCCAATCTAAATGAGTTAGGATTTTTTTTTTTTTCTTAAAGTAAACTTTAAAAGAGCACAGATCCTCCAGTAGAAAAAAATCAATAATGGGCAAGGAGCCTTAATTATGATCTATTTCAAAGTGCTTATTTCTGCAGGTAATTAACTTTTAGCTTGGACTATTGAGACCAACTTCATCTTCTCTCTGAAAACCAAGGCCCCTAAATTGGCCTTTTAACCTTCAGATCCTAAAAGAAAGCTCCCAAAATGGTAGGGCCTCCAAGACTGTTGAGGATGCTGATGAGAGAGGTGAGATACCTGAAAAATGAACCAAGGTTTTAGGCTTAGGAGACTTGGATAAAACCTCCAAGAAAAAAGTCTTGAATGGATTCAAGTTTAAGTTCAATTTTTTTAAAAAGAAGATATAGAATATTTAATCAAATATTAATGCACTGAAAAGGATTATTTATATAAATAACCACCACTATATAGCACAACTCCCTTCTCCCTGCACCTCCCCATGGAAAGCACTTTAAGTAAGTACTTGTCTCAGGACAAGTACCTGGACAAAGTCTACTGAATTCTAAAAACCTACATACTTCCTGGACTTTTTTTTTTTCAATCACTGCTTTTAATTCTAAATCTTCCTTTGACAGGGTGATTTAGTCCTTGTTATGAAAACAAAGGGCCCAAAAGACTGTCACCAAATACCAATAATATTTAGAGGAGAGGACATGGCTTAAAATACTTCTCTGTCAAATTCCTGTAACTGGTGTTTAGCAAGTTAGTGAATTGGTCGTAAATAAAATAATCCTTTCAGACTGCTCTCTACAATCTCTCTCCAACCCTACCCATTCTTTAACAACTGGAAAATTCTTCCAAGGTCTACCCACCCTCGGACATCTCCCCCACTAGCAATAACTGTCTAGGTAAGAATGTTTAAATTCATCGAGAAATCACCACCAACAGTTCACTTAATAAACTTGTTATCCCAAAATGCCCACGCCCTGGTCTCTGCCCTCCCCTTCACTCTTGAGAGCAGGGGTCCAGTTTCACATTTCTGGGTGACCACAGTCCTATGTATGAAACAGGTGCTCAGTAAGTACTGATTTTGCAATTTCATGGCACTGCATAACTGGAAAAAAAGAAAAAAACAAACTTTGGAAACCATTTAAAATCAACACATGTGTTTGCTTTGGCTAATAAACAGCTAAAATGATGATGCTTTTTAAAGTACTATGTTTTATAGCCGAACGAATCGCACAGTACTCGGAAGCCAGCATGAACCTGCCGCGAAGCTCCTTCAGTCTGGACTCGGGGCCAGCTGCGCCGGACGCGGACGAAGCCCACCCCGGCTGCAGGGGCGGGCGGCGGGGAGAAGGGCGAGCGCCGCGTCCCAGCCCCGGGCTCCCGGCGCCCAGCCCAGGCCGGGAGCAGGAAGGGATGGAACGGGGTCGGGGGGCGCCCGCAGCCGCCGCGCCAGGAGGGCGCCCGTTTCCTTGGCAACCGCGGCGGGGCACAGCCCTTCCTCTGGGCCGGGGGAGGGGAGAGGCGCGAGGGGACCCTGCGCAGGGCGGCGGCGGCCTGGGCAGCTCCTTGGCGCAGCGCCGCAGGCCCGGCTCGCGGGGCCCTGTCCCGCCGCGGCCCGCGCCTACCGTGTATCCCCGCTCCAGGT
>VBSM01002608.1:58857249-58916681 GCA_008086735.1 Cheirogaleus medius | reverse complement strand
TGAGTTTTTATTTTTACCCTCAGAGGACACTGACAGCTCTGAACCCTCCAACTCTTACCAGGACTCTCCTGTCTCCCTCGACTCGAAGGTCAGGGTCTCCTGAGTTGCCGTCGAACCTAGGAACGGTGTCGGGCTACAGAGCCCGAAAGTGAGCGCGAAAGTTGCCGGGTCACCGAGATAAACCCTTCGGCTTCAGGGTCCAGTTCTAAAACGCTGCCTCTAACTAACTGTAAGGAGCTTTTTAGCCATGAGAGAAAGTAGAAGATTCAATAAAAGGTAGGGAGTGGGGACTAGTAGCTTGAAAGTCCTTAAAGAATTAAGTGTCCCAGCTGAGGACATTGTTTTCTTTCTTTCTTTCTTTCTTTTTTTTGAGGCAGAGTCTCCCTCTGTTTCTGGGGCCTGAGTGCGGTGGCGTGATCATAGCTCACAGCAGCCTCGAACTCCTGTCCTCATTGATCTTCCCGCCTCGGCCTTCCAAAGTGCTAGGATTACAGGCGAAAGCCAACACACCTGACCATGACAAGACTTTAAAAAGGTACTTGGCCTAAAACCTAGTCGGTAAAGCAGATAAATCACACAATACAGTGTGATAGTCACTAGAGGCTTAAGGTGACCTATAAGCTGAGTTCTAAACTTACAGCATAGAGTCCACAGTGCTGTTTAGTTCATCAGGAGGTGCTGGCCAGAAGAAAAAAGGAAAAAAGTCACAGGCCACAGCTAAAACTAGGGAGTTTTGAGAGGAGGGCACATCTTGGAGCTGCAAGTGTGTGAGTGCTGGCTTAGGAGGATGGATCCTCAGCTGAGGTTAATGTAGAAGGCTTTCCAGGTCCACACCAGGCAAGTTCTGAAAGCAGGAAGCCCAGTTATTTCTCTGTCCCATGACAGGGTTCCATCATAAACTCCAGAGTTTGCTAAGCTGAAGTGCCCCCTACTCTCAAGGACAAACTGAATTGAATGCAGCTATAGTCCAAGAAGCTCACTGGCAGGTTACCTTTTTTCCTGGCTGAGGGTCACTTCTCAGTGACCCACAAGTCACCTCCAACAGAGTAGTTTCAATTCTGCACTGTGCTCTATCCTAAGGAAGGAAACTCAAGGCTTACTTGAGTAACCTGATAATCAAGTTTCCTCAGCTGGGACCCTGTGCGGTGGCTCATACTTGCAATCCCAGCACTTTAGGAGGCTGAGGCAGGAGGGTTGCTTGAGGCCAGGAGTTTCAAACCAGCCTGGGCAACAGAGAGCCCCTACATCTCTACCAAAAAAAAAAAATTTTTTTTTAAATTATCCAGGTTTTGCGGCACCTACCTGTAGTCCCAGCTACTTAGGAGGCTGAGGTGGGAGGATTGCCTGAGCCCAGGAGTTTGAAGCTGCAAAGAATTATGACCATCCATTGCACTCCTTCTGGGTGACAGAGTGAGACCCTGTCCCCCCAAAATAATAGTAATAATAAGCTTCATAACAATCCCATGAGGAAGTGTTATGTGCAATAAGATGCAATAGGTCTTTCAAGGTCTAGGAAGTAGTATTTCTGTTTTTTATTTTTAAAATAATGACAGCTGATTATGGCAGAAGACCCCTAAAACAACTTCAAGATTGGTTGAAACAGGTAATGTAACCCAGGATCATGTAGTCATGAAATCCTTGAGCCACAGATTGCTGATCAAGCTTTTATTTATTTATCTATTTACTTTTTATTTGTTTTTTTGAGACAGACTCACTCTGTCACCTGGGCCAGAATGCAGTGGCACCATCATAGCTCACAGCAACCTCAAACTGCTGGGCTCAAGTGATCCTCCTGCCTCATCCTCCAAGTAGCTGGGACTACAGGCATGTGCCACCAGGCCCAGCTAATTTTTTCTATTTTTCATAGAGATGAGGTCTCACTCTTGCTCAGGCTGGTCTCAAACTCCTTTACCCTACAAAGGATTAGGGTAAAATAAGGTCTCAAAAGATATACTTTTTATTCATTTATTCTCAGGAACCTATCCTGTATATCCACCAAAATGAGGGAATAAATCAAGAAAGAGGAAAATATGAGGTATAGAAATTAGAAGATACAACCCAGGGAAGCAGTGAGGGGAATCTTCAGGATCACCACCGTGCAATGGGCTTAGCAAGGTCACCAGTCCAGACTAGAGCAACATGACTCGAGAGGCAGGTATTTTGAGGGCTGTTTTCGCAATGCTTTCTGCCATATCTTCTTTTTAATCTAAACTAACTACTGGAACATATACTTCACCAACACAAGAAAATAAACCAATAAAAAGAAGGCGGCCTGAGTCCCAGTATATGGGGAATACGTCCCAGGAGAATGGTAAAGGCAATTCCAAAGTTGAGAGTGAGAGAAGTCCAAGGGTAACTCTACAGCAAGCCCAGAGAGCACTAGCCCCAGAGAGAATATTAGTTTCCAGGAGAGAGGGCTCTAAAGAAAACAACTGGAATGGCGAGATTACCTGATGTGAATGGTCTTATGGGAAAATGCACTGTGACACTATGGGAAGACATGGAGAAAATGACCAAGAGATTAAGAAAAAAAAGCACCAACCAAATTAAAAAAAATTAAAGCATGTTTTACTTCAGGAAAAAATAGCAAGGTCATTGAAAACAAGGAAAGCCTGAGAAACTGTCACAACCAAGAGGAGCAGGAGACATGACAACTATAATAAATGTATCCTGGATGTGGTGTACTGAAAGGGATCCTAGAACATGGAAAACATAAGCAAAAACTAGGGAAATCTGAATAAACTACAGACTTTAGTTCATAATGATGTATCGATATTTATTAGCTGTAACAAATGTTCTACGCTAATGCAAGATGTCAGTGGGAGAAGCTGGGTGCAGGGTATGTGAGAACCCTACATGTCCTAATTTCACAATTTTTCTGTAAATCTAAAACTTCTAAAAAATAAAGTTTATTTTTTTAAAAAAAGAAAAAAAATCATCATTAAATTACTCCAACTTTCAGCTGTGAGCAGTATTTGTGTAGGCACAATAGAAATGCAAATACTGATTTAACCAAAAATTGTAACATAACCGCTCTGGAAGGGTGGGGGACAAGTGCGTAAAGCAGAGCGATGGCAGAGCAAGTGAACTGAACTCTTACATTAAAAAGGTAAGTAGACGATGTCTAACACTGATGTTTGAGAGCAGCATAGACCTGCTGTTTAGAAAAGTGAAGGTGGCAGCAGAAACAGCTAAGAGTAGAAAGAGGAGCCTCTGAGGAAGAGGACTGAAGAAACTGGGGCTTTAGGGGGCAAAGAACCGCTGCATGTCATTAGCCTTGCCAATGCTACTTTAGTTTTCAGATTTTGCGCATGTATTTATTTGCTAAAATAAACATTAACTAAAAAATCAGAAGACTGCAGTAGATTTTTATGTATTGACAAGCAAAAACTTCCAAGACACTGGCAGATCAAAAAGCAAATTCTAGGAATGCCACGGAAATAACCCTAATGGCGTTACCAGAGGCCTAGGCAGTTGTTTGCCGTATTGAAGTTATTCTTTTTTAAAAAGTGCCAAATACGTTAAAACTAAATGTTGTTTCTAAAACTTAAGTTCCTATCTTTGACTACTTTCTCCTTTCTCCTTTTCTATTCCCTCATTACCACAAAAGTTGCCTTCACTTCATCACATCCCAACCCTCCAATTTCTGCCTGTCTTCTCTCTCTTGCCTTCATTTTGCTCAATGTAACCTTAGTCTTTTAAATTCATATCTCAAAATCCCTTCCCCTCCCGCCCCATGTTCCATCAAACCCACCACCAATCCCCAATATTGAGTAAGTACATCAATTTGTTTAGGTCCTGCTGTCTGATAGCTGAAGAAATGGATACTTTCTTCCATTGGCTTTATTTGTAAATTCATGATTTCCAAACTGATTTGAAAATTAGCACTTGTCTGTATTTCCTTTTTCTAAACATTTACTATTCTTTTTTTGGCTTCCAGTCTTCTTTGGTCTTCCTGCTGACATCACCCCCTGATGATGGCTTAATTTCTTACTTCATCAAGAAAATAAAAACTTTCAGGCTTGAACTCATACAGCTTTTCTTTTTCATCTCCAAATATACTCATCCTTCCCTTTCCTTTGGTTGAAAGAAATATCCCCACTTTTTTCTGAGACTCTACATACCTGATTTTTTCCCTCCATTCTTCCCTTAGATATTAGTTTTACCCAGGATTTTGAAATCAGCATGCCAATCTCAAAATAAATGGATGAATGAGTGACTAAGTACAACTTGCCATCTTTATTTCCATTCCCCTAAATTATCTCACTTCCATGGCAGCGGCTCAGACACCTGCCATCATTTGGCTGGACGAGTGCCACTCCATCGATTGTTCTCATGAAACTCTCCATCTTTCTTCACAGTTTACTATTTCCCTTAGTCTACTACATATTGAAGGCTCTTACACAAATTTGTGGGAAAATAAACTTCTCGTTCCCAAAGCAATTACCACATTTCTATTTCACCCTTCCTTTTTAGCCTCCAGTCTTCTTCTTTAAAGGTCTCTGACATTTACCAACAACACTCATTTAACTAGAGTATCTCCGTGGTGGTGGAAGTTTTAAGCTTGTGTTTGCTGAATATTAATGGATTTTGACTGCAAGCTTTCCTCCCTTCCCCATCTGATCTTCAGCCCCTGGACTCTCAGAGTAGATCTCCTTGAGGTAGACTGTTCTGGGAGGGAACCTTTTTGGTAAGCCTATTTAGGCCTTAGGCAAGCATAAACCTGTTATTTTGAAGAAGCCTTAAAGACTGGTGAAATAATCGAAATGTAGATGCTTTGTTCAGACTGAGATGTTCTGTGTTCTGCAAAAATTTATTGGATGTATAATAGCCAATACTTATTAAGCACTTGCTAAGAAATTCTTGTCAGTTATCTTAATGCCCTTAAGGAGCATGTGAAGGAGTACTTTCCATTGTATAGATGAGGAAACTTAAATTTCAGAGTCAATACTGTAGGTTCTTGAGCCAAGATTCAAACCAGTGGGCTGAATGCATAACTGTGTTCTTAATCACTCCATTACACTGTCTTGGCTGTAACACACAAAGTTCTACAAGAAATAAGAAGGGCATGGTCATTTCCCAAGAAACATACAGACTAGTCAAGGAAGTAAGACCAGGTAACTATAATACAAGACAGATCTCAATAAGTACAATCTGAAAGAAACAACTTTTTATTGGAGTGCTATGGAGAGATCAAGAGATCCCTCCCTCCCTTCCTCCCTCCCTCCCTCCTTCCTTCTTAAAAGGATGTGGACTTTAAATGTGGCTTTAAAGTTTAAAGGATGGGTGGGATTTAAACAATTACTGTTAAAAAGGAAAGGTAACTCAGACAAGGTGTATCATTACCAAAAACACTAGACCTGGAAGGGAAAGGGTATGCTCACAAGCCTCAATTGATTAAAGCAAAAGATGGGTGAAGGGGTAAGAGTCAAGACAGGAAAAGTACTTTGAGACCAGGGTATGGAGCATCTGGACTTTATCTGTAGGCTGTAGGGAGTCTATTGAAGATTTTTGAGCACAGTGCTGTGACAAGAGTTCTTTAGGAAGATCGATTTAACAGCAGGTTGTAGGAGTAGCAGAGTAGGGAGAGATTAAAAGAACAGCATTTCATAGGAGATAGTTCTGGCAAATGGTAACAAGATCTCGACTCCAGTTCTGACTGGGGACTGGAGGGTGGGTGGTGGGTTTAAGATCTTCACCCAGGGAGTAAAACAGGAGAAATGAGAAGGGCAGAGATTTCAGAAATCCAATCAACTCAGGTTGGTCTTGGTAAAATTATGATGCCTAAGAAATGTAACTTTGAAAACATAAGCATTTGGTATTACGTCTCAGTTACAGAAGGCTGGGAAGCATTAACTTAAATGCAGAAACTAAGTTTGGTTTAAAAGCCTACTGTCACACATGCACACAAACATTTCTACACACACAAAATACCCACACACACTGTATACGCATATATAGTGAGAACACTTGAAATAAAATCTAGAAAATAAAACACAGGTTAAAATCAAGATAAGACGACTATGAAGCAGTAAGAAGGCAATTTATTCTTTAAATAGCTTTGTTTTGTCTAACTTTAATTTTTATTAAACAGTTACATATATATAAATTTAAAATAGAATGTTTTTATCAAAATACTCTCTTAAAATGGTTTATCCTATTAACTGACCTTAATAAGAAAATAATTTCTGTGTATTAACAAATGGGCACCTTCACCTTGATTGGCTTTAATTACAAAGTTTCCATTTCACCCAGTTAAGAAATAGTTAAAATTATTCAATGTTCAGAGACTTTTTAAAAAGTATGTGACAACAAGAGAAAGGAAGATGAGCATTTTTAATTCATGTGCATTAAAAAATTAGACAGAAAGCCACAACTCCTCTATCTTCTACAATCTTCTATTTCTTAGCAGCTTCTGAAGCAACAGTTTGAAGAAATAAGTTCTCTGTATCCCAAAGGACTTCCTAGAATTCTATATATAAATGATTAGAACAGGAATCTTGAAAAACTTACCATACATTTTCAAAGAATGTTCACACATGATTAACACACAAATTTAAGAGGAAAAATCAGTTCAGTCATGATTTAAGCTCTGAATCTGCCAGTTTATCTGTAAGATGAAGAGGTTAAGAGACAGTCTTTAAGTTTCCTTCTGGCAATACAATGCTACAATTTATTCATAGTAGATATTGAGTAACCACTACTTGCAAAACATGTTACAAAGTTTTATACCTAAATTGTATTTGCTCCTTGAAAGCACCAAGTAGGAATCCTTTATTCAGCTTTGATTTCTTCACTGGGTTCAGGATGGTAAATAAACTAGCTATTGGACTTACTTTCCATTTTCACTTCCACAGGCATTGCCTAAACCTTTGCTGTCCAATCATTGCCACTAGCCACGTTACAACTGATCACTTAAAATGTAGCTAGTATGAATGGAGATGTAATGACACTGTAAAATCCACATTGGATATCAAAGACTTAATACAAAAAAACTGTAAAATATCTCATAAGTTTCAGTACATTGGAACCACTGGATTTAATATTAAAATTAAATATTTTTTTTGGAGAGTTTTGCTGTGTCGCTCCAGCTAGAGTGCAGTGATGTCATCATAGCTCACTATAACCTCAAACTCCTGGGCTCAACCAATCCTCCTACCTCAGCCTCTGGAGTAGCTAGGACCACAGGCAAGCACCACTACACCTGACTAATTTTTTCTATTTTTAGTAGAGACGGGGTCTCACTCTTGCTCAGGCTGGTCTTTAACTCCTGTGCTCAAGGGATCCTCCCACCCTGCCCTCCTGGAACTGCTAGGATTACAAGCATGAGCCACCGCGTCTGGCCCTCTTTCTTTCTTTTAAAAATTTGGCTATAGTTTAAAAATATATGTGGCTCACATTGTACTTCTATTTGGTGTAAACATTTGGTTTGTTTTGTTTAGCGACAGGGCCTCACTCTGTTGCCCAGGCTGGAGTGCACTGGTGCCATCATAGCTAACTGCAGCCTTGAACTCCTGGGCCCAAGTGTTCCTCCCATCTCAGCCTCCAGGATAGCTAGGACTACAGGTGTGTGCCACCATGCCCAGCTAGTTTTATTTTTTGTAGAGACTGGGTTTTTAACTCCCGGCCTCAGGTGATCTTACCGCCTTGGTCTCCCAAAGTGCTGGTATATAGGTGGGAGCCACTGCACCTGGCCTTTCTTCATCTAAACTTTTAAGGATCTCATCCAGATTAACATGACCTCTCTTCATCACCCTGATCACAAAGGCAGGGTAATGAACAATTATTCACATTTCTCTTGTTGTATTAAATATTTCATTTTCTCGTTATTTCCATGTCTGGCCCATGAACTTTCATTATTACTTGCAACCATATCCTTTACCATGATGGTTACGAATGATACTTATTTTACTCTGAATTTTAGATGAGAAAGGGGATGGTGGTTCTATCCAGTCTTTCTTCAATACTTTGAAACAAAGAATATGTCACACACACAGGTATCATAACATATACATTTCTTGACTAGTGAATATGACACAGAAATGTCTCCAAGGTTCCTAAGCCAATGACTGGACTTCCTTATCACAAGTGTTATTTTCCCTCCTCACTACCAATAACCCCTCCTTCCTTTAAAACATAACTTTTAAAATTTTTCCTTTTATTTTATTTTTTGGAGACTGGTCTCAAACTCCTGGGATCAAGTGATATTCCCACCTTGGCCTCCCAAGTAGCTGGGACTACAGGCATCCGCCACCACTCTCAACTAAATAGGATGACTTTGATCAGCCTGTCATTACTGTTCTTGACTATCTTCTGTCTCCCTATTGTTAATCACATGACTGCCCATGCAGGACCATGACAAGAAAAGTGAAGTAGCCATTTAAGCTTAGTCACATCCCTTATTTAAGACAGAAAAATGGAAGTCTTTATTAATCCCCTTAGACATTAAGATTAAGCATTTTTAAATGAATATACTTTCCTTCTCTACTTATCTGACTTCCTTCCTTTAAAGAAAGCTGATCATGTAAAAGAGACTTATTTTATATTTTAAAACCACTTATGAAACAATTTGTACAGTGAACTTGGGAAACTTTACTAGATCTGGATAAAAAGAAAAAAAAATCAGTAGCAACAATGAAACAAGGGCATTTTTTGAGATTAATATAAATATATATATAAAACAGGTAGAATGAGGGTGGGGAAAAATGTGGAATAGTTGAAAATAGTTCAGTAAAAAACACAATTAAAAAAACTTATTGTGTTAGAAATCACATTTTTACATTCATTTTGCTTTAGCATTGTTTTACTTAATAGGAGGTAGTCTTTTATTAAAATTTGGTTTTCTAATAGAATATTTATATTGAAGTTTGATATTTTAAACAAAGTATTTTAAAGCAGAAAGGCACTTCAAGAATCAAGAGTTTTATGTACTTACTTTATAGACAAGAGATTTAAGTGATATGTGCAAAGTCCTACAGCTACTGAGAGAAGACTGAAGACATGTATGTTAGTTTAGCTTGTTCCACTATATTATACTGCCGTAGGCCTTAACGTTCCATCTCATAAAAAAATACTTAAGTTCAGACCTATACAACTAAAAGATTATGTTATTAGCACTGTTAATGTTCTGGTTTTATTTGGAAGGAAAGTATTTTAAAAATATGAACAGGAGAAATGAAGATTGATGGGTTAAGTGTTGAAATAACTAAATCTTGTTAAAATGTTGGTAGGTATCAGAGGTTCATGTAATTTATTTGAAATTTCCAATACACTGCTTATCTTTTAGAAAACGTGGGCAAGAGGAATGAAGTCTGGGTCTGTTACTTTCTTCAGCTTAAGGCTAAAAATATTTATAAAATACTTTAACTGGAGGTACTGAATATTCTAATGAAAGTACCACACCTGAATGGAAGATTTTAATAATAATAACTAAGTTATTATCCCACGTACAAACTATACCTTTGTAAGGAATATAACTATGGATATAATACTAGGACATCATTCTAGTGGAACTCTATTCCTGGTAAGCCTATTTTTTGCCCAATATTAATAAGATAAGATAGCATCTGCTATATATTACTAATGAATTATTCATTTCTCAAAAGTATTTATCTATAGAAGCAAAAGAAGATTATACTATTTCTGCTTCAGTTTCTTCTTAAAAGGGCAAACATTATTTTGTATCTCCTGAGTTTTTCTTTTCCTGTTCAATTCACTGATTATTTTTTTCTTAGAGACAGGCCTATGTTGCACAGGCTAGAGTGCAGTGGCTATTCACAGGCACAACCATCAAGCACTACAGCCTTGAACTCCTGTGCTCAAGCAATCCTCCTGCCTCAACCTAGCTAGAACTACAGGCGCATGCCACTACGTGTGGCCCAGTCTTTATAATAAACTTATGCGTTGTGAAGGCTTCTGGGGTATAAATATGAGTATAATATGAATATAACATATATGTATATTTAACATTTCAACTGAAATAAGTGGAAGCAAACACATGCTGAGGACACTCTGATATGTTATTAGATACTTCTATCCAGTAAGCCACAAGAGAGGGCTTAGTTACACATACCATATCTTGTTTCTCTGGAAAGGAGATGTGGTTGTTAAGCTCAAGAAGAGGGGTGTTTTTTAAGAATACTTTTTAAAAAACAAAATTAACTCTGATTCCAGTTATAACTTAAATTTTCATCAGCATTAAGGATAACAGCTATCTAAGCAGCACACAGAATAGGTAAGAAGGCTGCCAAAGACAATTTCATTTTACTTCAAATTTGCTTTGTGTTGTCTTTGTTTGTTCATCAAATACTCGTATATTTTAGTATGGTACCATTCCTTGTCAATTATGATCATAGATGACCTACTTTTAGGTTTGTTTTTTTTTTAAAAAGATAAGGAATAAATTAAATATACGCAAAGACTTAGATTTTGAAGATAACAAAAGATGAGTAAAATCCATGGGACTTGTAACAGAAACAAATACATTTTTTCCCTAATACTTAGATTGGGAACTTATTATAGGGATGGATAAAAACAAGCCAAGACAATTTATTCTCTTCTTTAACCCAAGACAACCAAGAGATAAATGTTCTTTGATTTATGATGGTTTCATAAGAAAATTTAAGCTTCATTTAGTCATTTAATAATGTAAGAGTTCAGTTTTTTCTGTTAGTTAAAGTAATTAAGGAATCACAGCATCACCCATAAACATCTAGAAGAAAAAGTTCCTTCCTAATAAAAATGCTTTAAAAATATCCCTGATACGTTTACATACCCAAATAATTTGTTACTAATACTTCACAAGGAATATCATTTTATTACTGTAATCACAAAATCATAATTTCTGTACAGGAATGTATAAGTGAACATTAATCAATGCATTGATAATTCATTTCATAAAGAGGGTAAACATACTACAGAACATATTGTAAAGAAAAAAATATTGTCAAATTTTCTGGCCTTGCAGTGCACTTTTTAGTGCAAGTATTTAAGACACAATAGTGTTCAATTCAGCAAAGTATTGCAGAATGTCATGCCACAGTCCACTTAACTCAAAGAGGGTCAGGACATGCAGCTTGTAATAAAATGTCAGAGTGTGTGAGTGAGAGTGTGTGTGTGTGTGTGTGTGTCTATGTATATATAAAACCACATGTAATTCATAAAATATATAGTGGTTTATTTAGGTGGTTTTAAATGATTTCACTGTGGAATTCAGCATAACTGGAACAAACATCCAAGGTCTTCTTAAGAGGAATAATCTTATTGCTAGGCAATGGCTTTGGCTTCAGGTAGGAATGCTTCCCAGTATTTTATCAGCTGTGGGTGATAATAAAAATAAAAGATATTACCATTTTGTCATTTATATGCACATATCCTATATTGCATTAAACAAAAATCTATAGAAATAGCTAACAATGATTAACATTTACTAATGTCTGGCTTTCAAAGGGATCATTTTAACTTCCTTATCTGAAGTCTGTCAATATAATTCATACATAAACTATTTAAAACACCAATTACTCCTAATTACAGTTTTTAATGTAAACAATATAATTTTTGAAAACTTATGTTTTGATTTATGCAAAATTATATAGGAATTGTTACCATACATTAAAGATTACCTTAATACAACTACAATTACTTTTTCCAACATAAAGTGATAACATCTCCTAATTCAGAGGATATTCACATTTTATGTTACTGCTAGCCAAGAAAAATGAGATAAAAGAAGGAAGAAAAGAAAATACTGAGCAAGAAAGGAAAAAAAGGGACTGGAAAGAATTAGCTGTGAGTCTGCCCCAGACAGTCCAGAGAATAGATTGAAGCATAAACTAAAGTTACCTTTAAAACAATTCCTTTAAAAAGTAGGCTTATATGATTTATTTGTAGTCATATTTAAAAAAATGAATTTTATGAATTATTTGATTAGAAACTAAATACATGCTGGGTGTGGTGGCTCACACTTGTAATCCCCAGTGCTTTAGAAGGCCAAGACAGGAAGATTGCTTGAGACCAAGAGTTGAAGAATAGCCTGGGCAATATAGCAAGACCCCATCTCTAAACAAAAGTTAAAAAACTAGCTGGGAAAGGTGGCACATGCCTGCAGTCCTAGCTACTTGGGAGGCTGAGGCAGGAGGCTCACTTGAGCCTAGTAGTTCAAGGTTACAATGAGCTATGATCACGCCACTGAACTCCAGCCTCAGTGAATTTGAAGATATCATAATTACTTAATTCAAAAACGTAACCTATTATATTTTATACAAACAAGTTTCTAGATCACATATCACATATTTTAAAACTAGAAGAAGAAATTCTTCTATTCAAGACATTAAATTATTTGATCTATTACTCGAATTTACATTAAAATATACACAAACACTCTATTATCTTTCTATCTTGTTACTGACTTTTACTTAATGTACCATTAAAACCTATGGTCTTCACTAGTTAGAGAGAAATGCCATTTGCAATATGCAACCGCCACCAACCGCCCCCCCCCAAATAAAACAAAAACAGTACAATTTTTTTTAAAACTTAAAAATAATAGAACTTCGTTTAAGTTCTGTTAGGGAAGAATGTTCTATGAGAATTTACTCAAATAGGTCTGACCAAAAAGGAAACAATAAGAAAGAAAGAGGAAGGGAAAGCTGTCCATGAGGTTTCTTATGGCCTAAAATTGGAAAAAGTATATCTCTGCTGGTGTTTGGTAGAGGCAAAAAAGACTTGAGATAGTTTCCAATTACTTTAACTACCCATTTATTCCTTTGCTGTCACTGGCTTTCTCTCTCCATTTCTTATTCTTCCTTGAGTTTAAAAGCCTATTTCATTATTCATCTTCTTTAAAATAAAAAAGTATACCAAAAACAAATTGTAAAAGTTTGTGAGTTATTAAAAAAAATCAGCTTACCTGTTGTTGTGTTTGTACTAATGATTCTAAGTACTTGATGATAACAGTTTTAAAATCCTTCACTCTTTCTTTCTATTAAAGTACAATATACAAAAAGAAGTTCATTAGTAGAAAACTTAATTTTACCACAAAATTGCAGCAATATGTGACCATGCTATTATGAAAAGTGCAAAATTATTATACATGCCTCAAATCTTCCCACTTCTTTTCGAATTGTTTTAGAGATCTGTTCAAAATCTCTTTCTCCTTGTTGCACTTTTGCCTCCCACTAATAAAAACAAACAAAAAAGGAAACAAATATTTTATTCCTGTCTGGAAAAAAAAAACTATAGTACTAGCTGTTATGACCACTCTTTTAATTTAAATATAATGCCTGGAAACCCTGAGAAAGCTCAATATTGGCAAAGCCCAATTTAGCAATATTCAAACTTGTACCTAACTTTCTAGTGACAGAAATGTATGTCAGTTTAATTTCCATTAATATTTCACTGCCAGATTTGTTCAAGATTAGAATATTCCAATACTGTATTTAATGAATTATAATATCCAAAGCTTAATTAAATATAACTAAGAGGAAAGATTTTGGGTATAAAATTCACTACCAAATAAATGAGCAGTGTCACAGTGTAATTTTCTCATTTCTTTTTTGTATCATTAATTATTTCAGAATATATCAACAATATTGTTAACTTCAAGAATATGTGTTCAACACAATTTATATGCCCATGGAAATATTTTAAACTAGAAATTGTATGACCAACATTAAAAAAACACTTTTGTAATGGTAAAATGACCAGATTCTTTTAGAAAGTAGAATATGTATGGTATATTGAAGACCCATCATCAGTAAACATTAAATTCAGTACAGAGACAAAATGTTGTGATTAGTGACCAATGGAATAGCTAAAATAAAATAACTGAAGATTTTTAAGCAATGAAATGATATTTTTCCCACTATGTAACCAAAACACTGGTACATACTCTTCAAAGAGCAGGTACATTTATTTTTAGTAATATAAAAGTTGTCCTACCTCTTCAATTTCCTTATTGAAGCATGGCAAAAAAAGTGTATAAATTAAAATACCATATATAATACATATATATGGGGGATAATGTTGTCTTGACAGCTAAATGTGAGTTAGGTCTCTCTCTAAAACCATTTTTAGACACAAAATAAGTAATTATCTGAAATAAAATTAAACACCTAAAAAGATGTCTAATTATTAATGTAAAGATTAATTTTAGGTCTTTTCCTTGTATCCTTCTTTATTTAGTCCATAATCATGTGGGGGTAACAAAGGGTTCTAGAAATCTTAATGATGATCAAAATGTTAACATAATTCTAACACAGTTCATAAAAATATGGAAAAATAGCTAAGTGCTGAATGGTTCAGAAAAAAAATTATGAAAAATTATGTATACATGAATGACTCATGAAAATTTTGAAAAGAGATAAAGCATTTAGTAATCACCTCTCTTATTTCATTTTTAGCTTGCTGTATTTTATCTGGTTTGTTAGCAACCGTCATTTTTGCCTCAGTTTCACGTTTTTTGAGCAAAGTAATTTGAGCATCTTCCCACTTCTGCCAGCACTTCATTCGATGGTCAAACACACCCTATGAGTGAATGACATAATGCTATTAAGTAACAATAACACTGTATAATATTTTCATAACACTAGAAGTGCTATAATACTGAAAGCAATAAAACCAAGTATTTATGTGCCATTCTAACATACTAAGATACTGAAAATAAGAGGACCAATTATCAAAGAAAAGCAATTTCCATATTCTTACTTAAAACAAAAAACCCTGTCACTGGATGAAAAATGAGTACTCAGAATCAAAAAATGACATGCAAAATCCATTTCACCAGCCTTTAGGGTTTTAAATGTGGTTTATAATATTTCTAACAGAGTTTTAGGCTTTGAAGAAAGATGTCTTTAACATGAAAATGCTGGTGTCATATCTACACTGGAAATTTTCCTATTAAGTAATATTAAACCACTTCGGTACCAGAGTCAACTATAGTCAATAGCCACAGATGAACGCGCACAGCCCAGCGTCCACTACAGTCGATAGCCACAGATGAACATTCACAGCGACTTTAGCTGACAGACGTGATGTGACTTTTCTAATTTTTCATTTATCAAAATAAAATTGTGAACATTTAAAAATAACATAATGAAAACATATATGTATATGTTACCTATTCTGATTTACATTACAAGTAAAGCTGCCTGTAAAGTAAAACAAGCTTTCAGTGCTTTAAAGCTTTCCTCATCACACAAGAGCAAAACGGATCTGTCGTCAATGCACAGCACAAACTACCGTGTGGACTATGAGTGCCGGCTGTGGACGAGGTTTCGCGGCTGGTGAGCGCGGTCCCAAAGTGGTTAACAGCAGATTTTAAGTGTTGGAAACATGTCAGAAATTGAATAAATAAAATGGGAAAAACTAATAAGATAACAGAAATTAAATAAAAACAGGGTGGAAGAGATTACAATAGCAAATTTAAAAAGGTAGAGCAATTAAAAAGGCATAACTAAATGAAAAAAAGGTCCGACACAGGATAAAAAAGGCAAAAGATAAAAAGATGAATACACACATCACAATGTAAAACTAAATGAAATAAGCAAAAGACCCTAACACAACAAGTCAATCAAACCCAACCAAATCTAGGACTTCTCTCAATGAGACTGGCAGAGCAAGAGCAAGTGAACAGAGATAAGAAATGAAATATGGACATAGAATACCTAGAAGTTTCATGATAAAACTGATGGGTACAATGGGAGAATCCGCTAAGAATCCCTCTTCTAGCTTGATGTTGGGGATATATTAGTATTATTTTAGTATTTACTAACTGAACATTCATGAAGCAAACATTAATAACCAGAAAGCGCTAAACCAGAGTTACTTTAATTTATTTCAAATAAAAAACTTTTTGAATAAAGAAGTAGTAAATAAATATATGTTCCTATAGGGACCTGCTGAAGAGAAAAATACATAGATAGTGTATTTTTAAACAATAGGCTTTGGAACAAAACAAATTTGAGTTCTAACATTAGTTTTGTCATTGTATGACCATGGGTAAATTCATTTAATTTCTCCATAGTTCTCCCAAATATAAAAGAGAGGAAATGTCTACATTTGTGAATTATAAATAACATGATAAGCATATTATTGCACAGTGACATAACCTACAGGATGCTTAATAATTTGTAGGTATTACTATTATGGATTACTTCTAAATACCATACATATTTAAATATAGTTGACTGTGATTAATTCTAGCTTTCTACTAAAAGTATAAATAACAATAATATTTTTAAAAAGCATAATTGGGTAATATTTATATCATATTGCATATTTAAAAGTGTGGGCATTATTAACATTAAAAAATCCAATCAACCAGAAACGAAAGTATTTTTTTCCAAAGAGTTCTTAAAGATTGTGGACATTTTAAATTAACTAGAACAACAGATACTCCTGAGCAAACTAGTAAGTCAAAGCACCTTATCTACAGGTATTTTAAGTGCATCTTACTGTCCCCTTTTGCTTTTCTTATATTTAAAAATCACATTTCCCCCCTAAAACATTCCTTAGAAATTAACTTTGCTTCAGTCAAATTGATTTGGGCCAAATTCACAAAAGTAACACATTGAACACAAATAGATTCAGATAAAGTCACTACCATGTAAAACAAACAATCTTTGTCCCTCATCTCCTACTGTGTTTCCCCAAAAATAAGACCTACCCATAAAATAAGCCCTAGCAGGATTTCTAAGCATTTGCGCAATAGAAGCCCTACCCCGAAAATAAGACCTAGTGATGGGCGTGGCTAGCAACGTATCTGCACAACCCATGCATTTCGTCGCGGAGAGGTAAAGACGACAAGCAGCCCTTCTCATCTGCCCCATCCTAACAGCTACTATCCCAGAGGTGACCAGAAAGGTTCGGGTAGCCCCACCAACAAGGTCGGCTCCGCCTGTCAGGTCCCGGCCGTCCTGTGCGTGCTGCAAGCTGAGGCTTTGAGGGGAAACTAACACATCCCCTGAAAATAAGCCCTAGGGTGTCTTCTTGAGGAAAAATAAATATAAGACCCTGTCTTATTTTCAGGGAAACATGGTATATATGCATGCACCCCTCAACCCTCACCAAAAAGTAATCTAAGATTTTGGGCCTAGCCTTTCTTCAGGGGAACAGGGCCATCTCAGCTCTTCACTTACAAATCTCTCTGTTTGATAACAATTTCAGCACTTAAAATATGTATCAACGCAGGGCAAAAGCTAGCCAAAATGCCCTTAAAGTTCACTATTTGCTTAAGTTCTTAATATACATCAACTGGCTTTTTCATTGATATGCTAAATCTAAACTAATTTGGTTCCTGTTCAATTTATTATCTCATAATATTTCAGAATAATCACATGTTTATTGTGGTACAGACGTAGAAGCTATGGTAAAGTCAGGTTATTTCACAAAAATAAATTAATCTTAAATATGTAAATTAACCTTTTCTTCATTTGTTTTCCCACCTTTGTAATATAAGAATAGAAAGCAAAAGAAAACAAGAATCAGAACCGTACTTACACTTCTAATAACACTATCTTAAATTAACTAAATCATAACTTAATGTTTCCCTTTATATGTCAAGATACTAATCCACTCTAGTAGAACCAACCTTTTCTATAAAAGGGATAAATTTACACTGATCATCCGCTTAAGACCTCTATTCATTCCCCTGCTAATTTGTGGCATATGCAAGCTAGTCTAGGTTAGACAAGGTTGCAGATGTAGAATAATTTTCACTGCAATTTTAATGATTATAATATTCTAATTCAGTGAATCTGAAAGTATGCTGCCCAGCTTCCTGGGGTTTTGAAGGGGTGCTGAGTATTTATAGCCAAATAATAAAGGTTTTAAACTCCTTGGGAAACCTATCTATTAGTTTTTTAAAAAACATGTTTCATGTATTTTATAAAGTGGGACCTCCCTATAAGAATTCTTTATAAAGAGTTTCAGTGCTAAAAATATTAAAAACCGTTGCCCTCAATCCTTGACCCTTCTATAGTGGTTCACATTAGCCCAATACATGACAACACTTATAATGATCCTACCCAAAATTTGTAGTCCTAAATGTCAAAGGCCATGTATGTACTAAAAAGAAAAACGGGAGTTTCTTGGATACAAGGCCAGGCTTAGGCAATGTTTTGAAATGGGTAAAATTTATGTCTTTAGGTCTCAATTCCTGAAGTTTTAGCTCCACACTATGGCTCTACATTCTAATCCCCAAAGTATTCCTAGTTTCAAAATTACCATCAGAAAACCACTCTCAATATGGATAAAATAAAAGGACAATTAATATTAAGTTGCTATTAGAAACAGACAAGATAAAAGGCAAACTGGGCAAAGGACATGAACAGTTCATTCACAGAAAAAGAAACATAAATGGCTTATCATTTGTAAAGATGCTGAAATTCATACTAAGTAAAGAAATTAGAACTCATACAAAAAAATGCCTTCATCATTGGGTGGAAGAAAAAAGGAACATATGTTGCTGAAAGTATGAAGTAAAATCTCTTTGAACAATAATTTGGCAATATTTATTGAAATTTAAAATGCATATACCCTTTGGTCAATAATTCTACTTCTAGGAATTTTATGCCCAAAGAGTTGTTAACAAAATATTTGATATTCTTTAAGACTGGACTGGTTAAATAACTCAAGGTAAACCTATGTTATATGATGTAATGCTATGCTACCATTAAAAAGAATGTAACATATTTACCTATATTGATATGGAGACCTCTCTAAAATGGAGCACATGAAAAAAGCAGACAAAGAATAGTGCATATAGGCTGGGCGTGGTAGCTCATGCTTGTAATCCCGGCACTTTGCAAGGCTGAGGGGGAAGGATCACTTGAGGCCAGGAGTTCAAGATCAGCCTGGGCAAAATGGTGAGATCCTGTCTCTACAAATAAATAAGGAAATATTAGCTGGGCATGGTGGCATATACCTGTAGTCTCAGCTTCTTGGGAGACTGAAGGAGGAGGATTGTTTGAGCCCAGGAGTTTGAGATTGCATCACTGCACTCCATCCTGGGCAACAGAGCAAGACCCTGTCTCTTCAAAAAAAAAAAAAAAGGAATAGCACAATATATATAGTATATTCCTTTTTGAGAAAGCAAGAGAGGGAGATGGAAGGAAGAGGGGGAGCAGAACTGAGGGGAGAGGGGGAGAGGAAGGGGGAGAGAGCGAATATTAGCTTCATATACATGCATAGCTAATTCTGTGCAGACACATAAGAATCTTAACAGTTTATGAATGAGGTCAGAGAGATTAGAGGTTTTATTTCTGTAGAAGGGAAATTTACCTTTTGGGGCTGACAAAATTGTCATGTACATGTATTACTTTTTCATATACAAGTGAATTAGTTTCTTTCCTTGTTTCTCTATTTTTGAGCTTACTACATCTCCCAGACAGGTCTCCAACTCCTGGCCTCAAGCAATTGTCCTGCCTCAGCCTTCAGAGTAGCTGGGAATACAGGCAAGAGCCATCACGCCTGGCTTGAATTAGTTTAAAACAAAAAAATAAAACAAAACAAAAACCATTAGTATTACCTATCACCCTCTTCTATAATTTCTCAACTCCTTTATGCAGTTGACCTGAGCTAGGTTTCAATAAAAAACCAATCTGAAAGAGCGTAATTTCCCTCAAGGTATAACTTGACCTTAGCTCTTTAGTTTTCTTTTAAGTTAATGGACCATTAATTCAGTATTTCCCAAAGTGTGTTCCATATATTAGGACAGATAGTAAGTGGAAAAGAATTCCTGCTCATATGAATTTGGAAGACTCTGGATTAAACAAAGTTAAACAACTTATTTTCTTTTTGACTTCTAGACAGTTCTGAGCTTTTTAAATGCATTCTGAAGCTCCAAAACAGGGATACTATATACATTATTCTCCAAACTCAGTTGACTATGGTCCACTTTTGGTACCAGTGCTCTGAAGAAAATATTTTGGAAAACATGAATTTAACTGTAATTTCATGCAATGTAAAAATACAGCGAAAAAGACTTAGGTAGTACAAAGAAAGCTATTTTTGAGGGATCAATATCCTTTACATGGGCAGGCCATCTCTACTAGGGCGTCTTTTCCCAGGTTAGCTCTTCTCTGCAGGTACACCTTCTTATAGACACTGTCCAACTCCCCTTTTTTGAACTCTGTGTTTTTCTGAAATGTCATACTTTTTACAACAGCTAGTGGGAGCTCTGGAATGAGGTGAGAGCAGGTGTGACACAAATAGGAATCATCATCCATAAACTGGATTTCTGTATATCACAAGTTACCTATATATAATAAAGTATATTCTGATAACTGCTGCCTATATTAACATCTCTAAATAGCTGAAAAGAAAAACTAATCACCAAGAACGTAAAGAGTAACATTTAATTTTCCCAGCACCATTTATTGAATAGGGCTTCTTTTCCCCAGTGTACGTTGTTGTCTGCTTTGTCAAAGATCAGTTGGTTGTAGGTAGATGGTTTTACATCTGGGTTCTCTGTTCTGTTCCATTGGTCTATGTTTCTATTTTTGTACCAATACCATGCTGTTTTGGTTACTACAGCCTTGTAGTATAGTTTGAAATCTGGTAATGTGATGCCTCCAAATTTGTTCTTTTTGCTTAAGACTGCTTTGGTTATTTGGGCTCTTTTCAGGTTCCAAACGAAGTGTAGAATTATATTTTTTCTATATCTGTGAAGTAAGACTTTGGTAACTTGACGGCAATTGCGCTGAATCAGTAAATCACTTTGGGTAGTAGACATTTTAACAATGTTGATTCTACCTATTCATGAACATGATATGTTTTTCCATTTGTATCCTTTGTGATTTCTTTCCTCAAAGTTTTGTAGTTCTCCTTGTAGAGATCTTTCACCTCCTTGGTTAAGTACATTGCTAGGTATTTTATTTTCTCTGTAGCTATCCAGAATGGTATTGAGTCTTTGATCTGACTCTTGGCTTGACTGGTGTTAGTATATAAAAATGCTACTGATATATGTACAATGATTTTGTATCCTGAGACTGTGCTGATTTATCAATTCCAGGTGACTACTCATGGAATCTTTGGGTTTTTCTAGGTACAAGATCATATTGTCAGCAAAGAGTGATAATTTGACCTCCTCTTTTCTGATTTGGATACCCTTAATATGCAGAAGAATGATACGGGACCCTACCTCTCACCACTCACAAGAATTAATTTAAGATAAACAACTTAGATCAAAGGCATGAAACCATAAGAATTCTAAAGGAAAATATAGGAAAAACTCTTATCAGCCTAGGCAAAGAATTTATGAAACAGACTCCAATGGCAATCAAGGAAACAACAAAAATTAGTAAATGGGATTTGATTAAACTAAAAAGCTTCTTTACAGCTAAGGAAACAATCAACAGAACAAACAGACAACCTACAAAACAAGAGAAAATATTCACAAGCTACACATATAAGGGCTAATAACCAGAATTTACAAAGAACTCAAGCAAATCAGCAAGTAAAAAAAACTCTACTAAAAAGTGAGCAAAAGACATGAACAGATGTTTCCGAAAAGAAGACAGACAAATGGCCAATAAATGTATGAAAAAATGCTCAACATCACTAATCATCAGGGACGTGCAAATTAAAACCACAATGAGATATCACCTCACCCTAGTTAGAATGGCTTTTATTAAAATGTCCAAAAACAATAGATGCTAGCATGGATGCAGAGAAAAAGAAACACTTATACACAGTTGGTGGCACTGCAAATTAGTATAACCTCTATGGAAAACATATGGAGACTCCTCAAAGAACTAAAAGTAGATCTACCATTTGATCCAGCAATTCCACTACTGGGTATTTACCCAAAGGAAAAGAAGTCAATTTATCAAAAAGACACCTGCACTCAAATGTTTATTGCAGCACAATTCACAATTGCAAAGATATGAAATCAACCCAAGTGCCCATCAATTCATGAATGGATTAATAAAATGTGTATATGTTTACCATGGAGTACTCAGCCATAAAAAAAGATGAATTATTAGCTTTTGCAACAATCTGGATGGAACTGGAGACCATTCTCCTATGTGAAGTATCGTAAGAATGGAAAACAAACACCACATGTACTCACTATTAAATTGGAACTAACTGATGAGCACACAAGTGCACAGAGGGAAGTAAAACTCAGTGAAAAGCAACCCGGGGGAAGGGGGTAGAGGGGAGAGGAATAAACCAACCTAATGGGTACTTTGAACAGTATTTGGGTGACAGGCACACCTATAGCCAGGATTCAAGCATCACAAAAATGATCCATGTAACCTAAAGTATTTGTACCCCCTAATATTTTGAAATAAAAAATAAATGAAAATAAATATCCATTGTATACAAAAAAAAAAGAGTAACATTTAAAAGAGTAAATACTAGTAATACTGGTAATTTTACCAAGTGTAAGAAAACCCCATTCTGAAGTACTAAATAGCCCGGTAGTAATAACTGTCACCAGGTGCTTGGAGAACAGAACCATGAATAAATACAAACTATATCAATGTTCTGACTGTAGATGAATACTATAATAATTGGGTCACAGACTTCAGCTGATAAAAATTTGTGTAAGAAAGCAAGCAACAAGGTCTCATTAACTTTCTAGATGCTTAAATTCAAGGTAAAATGTAAATATCCACTACCCCCTAGCCAATGATAACTAATATTTGTAACAATAATTCAAAGACACCATAAGATCTTAAAGTATCTTCTGAAACATATGATAGATTGAATAATATTAAATTTAACTGTCTGAATATTGGAGATATCTGTAGAATACTAATTTTTATTAACTGGTTTTACTTTCCCAACTATTCAGAAATTAGGCTATTTATATTTAAACATTAACATTAGATGGCACAATTTATGATCTATTCTAGTCCCATCTCATCTATAAAAACATGGTGACTACACATTTGGGTATACACACAGAAAGTCCAAATTCATGCTTCATTCAAGACCCCATTAAACATATTCAGTGCAGCAATCATTTCTGGTTTTATCCTACTTCGTATTACACAGTCAGCTTTACTAACGATAATAGAGTCTAGTGTGTAGTTTCAGTTAAGTACTAGAATGAGCAAATAAATGCTATCAGTTAGTTGTAAACTTGTATATTAAATATATAAGTAAATGTGTAGTGTTTTCTATATTATTTAGCACTCCTCAGACCTCTTAAAATATTAATTCTCTCTAATGTACTGTCCAAGTCAAAGGGGTAGAAAATATTTAGTTATGAATACCCATCTTGAAGCCATTTTATATATACTAGTAAGGAATTAACACACTTAAACATATGACTAATAGGATATAAAATTCTTTTTAAAGCAAACCACTGAAGTGAGAAGAATGCAAGAAAGACTGTAAAACAAGACTTACTTTCACTGCAGCAATAAGACGAATGTAGTCACTAAGTAGTTCTGAAAACATATAAAAGTCAGCAAAAGCTTGCTCTTGATGTAACTGGTCTATCTTCTCCTCAACTTCTGCAAGCTGAGACAAAGCTCTAGATAAAGCAGTATGATCCTCAGAATTACCTAACATGGCAGCACTTTTAGCAAAGGCAGCTGTGTTGGCTGAAAGTTCTGAAATAAAAAAGTGTTCACTTTTAGTGTTCACTAAGTAAAACTTTAAAATATTGTATTAACTTTCTATTCTTCTCTAAATTTTACCTATTCACAAACTGCTCAAACAATATTTCAAATTAATTAACATAAAACAAGTAGTCATTAAAATGCCTTGGGCATAAATAAATGCCAAGTGCTCAGAAATCTACTGAAAATTAAAAAGAACTATTGCCTATATTCCCAGGGGATGAACTATATTTAAATAATGTAATACAATAATCTGCCTCTTGCCAAAGTAATCATTCTTTCTCTGTCCTTTCCTAAAGAGATATATTTTTAATATGAGAAGCATTGGGAACACTCAAAATTGATTTATACTACATTTTGGGCCTTTAAACATTTGTCATTGAAAATAATATCTATGATTTTTAATGAGAATATTATTTAGCTAACAGGAGAGAAACAAGGTAAAATTGTACATACAATTCATATAAATCTTACTGCTTTTTTCTTCATTGTGTAATAGCACTCAGAAAAATAGAATTTCTAGAAATATTTTTGAACATGACCATATCAGATTTTAAATAAAGTATATGTAGATAGGCCTAGATGCTGTCAATGACTAACAATTACATTGCCTGGAAATTGTTCTGTTGCTCTACATAATGTAAAGTCCTCCAAAAGAGTCATAAAGCCCATTCCCTAAGAAATATGTAAACCAAATGGCAAAAGTTGTTACAAACTACTCTTAATAATAAATGTATTAATAGGCTTCTGTAATCATCTTAATGAAATATATTGCTGGTCACATATTAATTACATATTAAATATTTTGGAAAACTGATACTAAAAGCCTTGGGCTCTTTAAAAATAAACCAAACCAAAAAACAAACAAACAAAAAAACAAATCCCTTATTGTGGATTAAAATTTTACAACTCAAATTTTTTAGGAATTTTTACTAAAAATGCCCCAGATTTTTAAATACTGTGGTTCAAAAATGAAGAAAACCTTTCAAAGAGTTTTCCAAGAGATAGAGACACAAAACAAATATTTTTCAAGAAAATTTTCAAATACCAACTTTTGAATCTCAAGTTTTTTATTATAATCGAAGTTACTAATTGATAAGATATCTTCATCTGTTAATTTATAAATACACTTAACAAAGAATTAATCAAGTGACCAACAGTTTTAATCCAAAATTCAAATACAGTTTTATAAGGTCAGGATGTTTCTACTTCTAAACTAGATTTTAGATCAAAATAGAACAAGAAATTTTAAATAATGAAGTTGAAATGGAAAACATCCTCTTAAACTATTGTTTTCTCTTTTCTACAACTTCAGAGTGTTTATTTTAATAAAATTTAAATAAAATATTTTAATTAGCTTTATGGTGCTAAACATACAAATAACAAGGCAAACAAACCTTTTCTATGACAGACCAAGGCTTCAACACTGGCATGAAGTTTCCTAAGTTGCTGATCCAGATTCTCAAATTGCTGCTGCTTTTCTTCAAACCACTAAGAAAAAAAATGAAAAATGGAGCTAATTTAGGAAGAACAAACCATTGTAAATTAGGTTACCAATAGCAAGCCACATTCCTTGTTTTAAAGCAACAAATTAACCATGTATAACCATGGTGGTCAACTGATGTGGCTGAGAACTAAACTCAATAAGCAAATTAATATCCTATTTTCTACTTGTACAGCTTTAAAATGCAATTGTTGGGCTCATTAATTCATCTCATTATTCAAGTCGAAAAATCAGCTCTTACTGCATCCGATTCATTCATCTTGATTGTCATTTTGTTGACAGCGTCGGCAGCCTTGTTCACCATCCTCAATATTCCTGCTCCACTCAGAGCCTGTGTATTAACTGCTCTAGGCAGCTGGAATTGAATGACAAATAAGGGCAAACAAACCAGTTAAAAGCTTGGAGGTTTAACTGGGCACAAACGCAACCCCCCTTCTCCCAAAATAAAAAATAAAAAAGAAAGAAAAGGAGGTTGTATTTTCTTCACTCTCATACATTTCCATAGTGAGATCTAATTTCTCAAATATACTACTTGTACATTCTCAAAGGAAAACTTAAAAAATAGACTTTCCATTTGCTTTTGTTCTGCACGTTTACATTTAGATGGAACAAACACCTTGTTTGTCAAAATATATTAAGAAATTGCCAAGCACCCTAACACTAGTCACCTGTTTGCCAACAGAAATAAACTGTTTATAAGGAAAGAAGAAAGTCTTGAGAAAAATCTTATGCTCAGTTAGGATTGTGTGGTTTTGAGTTTTTAAAAAATTCTGGGACTCAAGTAAATTTAAAAAAAAATCTCAAACTAGAACTCTAAACTGTTCTAAAGAGCCGATTATGTACCAAACATCTCAAATATAAAGAGCATCATGGTTACAATTTATGCTCTTCAAAGTCACAAATTTGCATTTTAAAACCTTAATAAAGATATTAGATAGAGGTAGAACACACACATTCAACTTTCTCTAAAATGAGGTTTGAATAACTTATTTCAACATGATGCCTAAGCAACAACTTAGAGCATTCAGAGTTAGACTATTGACAAATCATTTTCTTAAATACAGTTTTAAATTTTCAAGAAAGGGACAGATCATCCTACTGATATCAAGGCAAAGAAGATATTTTGCTAGTGATTTAGTTAAGTAATTAAAGCACTAAGTAAAATGAAAAAATTGTTTTATTACATCTATTAATCCAATTTTTACTGTGCATCTAGTCATATAAATTATTACAATGACAAATGAGAAAATTTATATACAAAAATTCAAAGTAGAAATAATACCTCTGAGCTTTCCAAGAACTGCCTTAAATCAGGATCCTGCAGTAAAATTGGATGTTTTACTGTCCTTTGAAGATACCTAGATTTAAGAGTAAAATTGCTCCTTTATCAGTAGCATTTTATTTTAAATCCTATTTCAACAAAGTAATAAAAAACAAAATAACTAGGAAAAAAGGTAAAAAGGTTCTCAGTCTGCCTCCTATTTGTCTGCCCTCAGTGTAATTATTTAGAATCTTACAGCAATTTAATAATTAAAAAGCTTTTTGTTCATCTTTTGAAAAGTGATATGCTACCCCTTTTCATAATTACATAAAAAGAGAAATGACATGTGGGTGGGGGTGGGAATGAGGAAGGTTAAATAACTTACCAAACCTCTCTGCAAAATACTAAATTTGTAAAAGAGTATATGAGCCTGTTGAATAATTTAATCTTCAGGTGGAGTCAGTATGTTCCCAGTTATAAATTTAGAGTTCTAAGTCATATATTACTATATATATTCCACTCAAAAAATTTTTAAATTGCTATTATCACCAAAATGGGAAAGAGTCTAGCAATTTTTTTGCTTGTCAGCAGATTTAAATGATCCTAAGCAGCTTTGGTCCTCATTTGACAAGAACTAAATTTTCTTCAATATGTCTTTTCTTTTTCCCCACACCTCTTCAAAGCTATTTCTTGAATATTTCTATAACTAAGGTTTTTCTACTTTTGGTAAATGCCTTATTTAAGTATGATACCACATAAAATAAAAATGAAAATGTAAAGAAAAATATCATCATGAAATCGCTATTTGTCCAACTTTAGTCATTTTCCTTTACTAGAAAAGCCTGTCATGCATAATAAATCATGATTCCATAAAAGGAAATAAGATCAACTATTAATATTTGATGATTCTCGATTACTTATCTAATCCCATTTTTTAAAAAATTGTTCTTTCCCCACATTAATGACTATACAAAATATTTCAATTATAATATATGACCTCACAATATACATTCATTCTATTTCTTTAGAATATACACAGTAATTTCTTCTACCTTTTTACAAGATTATAAAATGTGCCTAAAATTAACAAAGTATCTGAAAAAAACGGATAAACTTCTCTAAAGTCGAATTTTATACAATGGTCAAAATGACTATTAGTGTTTACATGTTAACTTCTGTTTTTATACATTTAAATAAAATATACCATATTAAACTTCATTTTAAGTCAGTAGTCCCTATAAGGAGTCCTTACACTAAAAAAGAGTGTTTAATAGATATGTGCAATGCAATGTATGCTGTAGTTTAAAAAAATATTTGCTGTCTCTACTGTGAAGCCAAAAATGAGATGCAGCAAGAACACTAATCCTGTAAGTTTGAGAAATGGTGGTATTTTCCCACTGGAATTTGACTTACAATTTTAACACTGAAATCTCCCAAAACTATTAGGTAATTAGATTTTTGGACTGAATACTACTTGAAGGTAGTTTGCATAAGTTGTTCATCTCAGTGCATACAATAGCTGGGTAATAGCAGGTACTCAGATATTCGTACAGTAAACAAGCAGGAAGGACATCTAGTACCCAACTAGTTTATGAAATATTCTAATATTTCAAACATAAATGGAAATACCTAATATTTATACTCTAAAACAGCTTTCCAAAGTGAATTCTGCAGAATATTAGCCTCATGTAATATTCCATGAAAAGAATGATTCTATAATAAAGTTTGAAATATATTATACGGATATTACTCTCTTTAAGATTTTAAAATTCTTTTTTTGGCCAGGCGCAGTGGCTCATGCCTGTAATCCTAGCACTCTGGGAGGCCGAAGCGGGCGGATCGCTCAAGGTCAGGAGTACGAAACCAGCCTGAGCAAGAGGGAGACCCCGTCTCTACTATAAAAAATAGAAAGAAATTAATTGGCCAACTAAAATATATATATAGAAAAAATTAGCCAGGTATGGTGGCACATGCCTGTAGTCCCAGCTACCTGGGAGGCTGAGGATCACTTGAGCCCAGGAGTCTGAGGTTGCTGTGAGCTAGGCCGATGCCACGGCACTCTAGCCCGGGCAACCAAGTGAGACAGGGTCTCACCTTGTTGCCCAGACTGGAGAACAATGGCCCTATCATAGCTCACTGTAACCTTGGTAAGATTCAAACTGAACAGCATTGTATTAAGTGCTATGAGAAGTCCTATAGGAAATATACCTAGTTTAACTTTGTTAAACCCTATGTTAACAAAGCTCAATTGACTTGGCCAGGAGTGGTGGCTCACGCCTGTAATCCTAGTACTCTTGGAGGCCAAGGTGGGAGGATCGCTGGAGATCAGGAGTTCAAGACCAGCTTGAGCAAGAGCGAGACCATGTCTGAACTAAAAATAGAAAGAAATTAGCTGGACAACTAAAAATATATAGAAAAACTTAGCTGGGCATGGTGGCACATGCATGTAAGTCCCAGCTACTCGGGAGGCTGAGGCAGGAGGATTGGTTGAGTCCAGGAGTTTGAGGTTGCTGTGAGCTAGGCTGACACCACGGCACTCTAGCCTGGGCAACAGAGTGAGACTCTGTCTCCAAAAAAACTCAATTGACTAGACATCCCTTTTTTACCCTACCACATATTAGCAGTCTGAGGAATCAGTTTTGAAAAATGATATTCTATTAACAGACAGTAAAAGTGCCCTTCTTAAAGGTTACATGGAAGTAAAGAGCAACTAATTTTTCTTTTTTTTAGAAGAAAGAAACAGAACAGTAGGCTCTGTTGCCCAGACTGTAGTACAGTGGTGTAATCATAGCTCTCTGTAACCTCAAACTCTAGGGCTCAAGCGATCCTCCCACATCATCTTCCCGAGTGGCTGGGACTATTGGACCACGCCATCAGGCCTGGTTAATGTTTTTATTTTATAATATTTTTGGTAGAGATAGAAGCTTGCTACATTGCCCAGGCTGGTCACAAACTTCTGGCCTTAAGCAATTCTCCCGTCTTGGCCTCCCGAAGTGCTGAGATTATGGGTGCGAGCCACTGCACCTGGCCAAGAGCAACTAATTAAAAAAAAATACGCACATATACACACACACACACACATATGTATGTCTTACATTATGTTAAAATTAAGAACAGAAACATAAAAATGGATTTTATAACAAGGAATATTTATAAATATACACCAATTCAGAATTAAGAACATAGATGGTTATAGATATATAAAGGAAGGATACAGAACAAAAAAGTGAAAGGAGTGTAGGAAGAAGACATAAAAAGAGGTATGGGGAGAAACAGAAACACTGAAGTAAGACATAAATGAAAGACACAATGGAATTGATGAAAGTATCACACCCAGTAAGAGGTGGTCAGTAGTTGACCTTCCTCAGACTTGCTCCTAGTAAAAGTTACTGATAAATGTAGAACAATCATTTAGGGCTTTCAAATTTCTGTTTACTTACCAAAACCAAAACAAAAGAAAGCAGGTTATATGAAACATTTGAGAGCAACAAAGTTAAAAAATATTTCTCTTGGTTGAAACTCAAACACAAGTGCTCAGAATGAGAGAACAGAAAGGTAGAGTGAGCCTGGGTACTAGATGACATTCATTTGTTCATTTAACAAATATTTACTGAACTCTTTATACATATCAGTTACTGTTTTGAGTACTTGAAACACATCAGTGAGCAAAGAGACCAAGATCCTTTCCCTGGTGAAGCTTATATTTTAGTATAAGAGGATAAACAATAAACTATAAATAATAAACATATACATTATGTGACAAAGTTGCAAGTGCTATGGGAAGAAAAGAAAGGACAGAACAATAGGGTAAATGGGACCAAGTGTTTAAGATGTGGTTGGTGGCAATTTAAACAGAATTAAGCAAATGATAAGAATAGGCTTAACTAGAAAGGTGATATTTGAACATCTGAACTTGACAAGGAATGAGAATTAGCCATGCAGATACCTGGGAACAAAGCATTCTAGGCAGAGAGAGCAGCTGGTGAAAAGACTCTAAGGTAGGAAAATGTCTGGGATGTTTGAGAAGCAGCAAAAAGGTCTGTGTGGCCCAGGGAAGAGTGAGTAATCAAGAAGGATATGAGATCAAATAGGCAACAGTGAGAGGTGCTGGTCATGTAGAGTCTTGTAGTCCATTATATGGATTCTGGCTTTTATTAAGTAAAATGGGGGGTTAATACGATCTAATTTATGTTTTAAAAGGATAACTCTAGTTGCTACATTAAAAATGAGTAGAAGTACCATTAATGGAAGCACGAGGACCAATTAGGAGGCTACTGCAGTTAATTAAGGCCTTTGGACTAGTAGTCAGTAGGCTGGTAGGAGAAATTGTATTTGCGATAAAAGAAGGAAGCAATAGAATTTCCTGATGAATTAGATAATCCTGAACAGCTTCTTACTTCCAAACTTCTTGATATGAAACAGTGGATTAATTAATTTACATGAAATGTTTAAGCTTTGTCAGTTGAGTTTTTAGATTGAAATGAACACGACTCTAACTGACAGACTTATACTCTAAATGAATGCATTTAGTAACTTGCTCAAGGCCACGTAGGTAGTGTGTAGTATAGTGTAGTGTAGGCTGCAATTGAAATCTTGTACACCATTATCATGCTCCTCTAAATTTCTCGTTTTATATTTGCAGAAGTGTATCCTTACCTATAAAATAAACTCAATATGATCTTAAGATGTGAAGCACTCTCAAGAAAACCAAGCAAGTGATGTTAGGGATACTCAACAGAAGTGGCCTCTGTTTACTTTACTGAATGTGGCTCAGGAGAGTACTTGTGTAACCACTCCCTTTCTCTTCCGAGCTTTTAATACCAGATGTTCTCCTTCTGTACAAGATAGTCATGGGGATTCAAATAAATATGTAAGCAAATATTATACTATTAAATAAAGCTATACAAAGAGAAATACTTCTCTGACCCACCAGATCCAACTAGATCGGGTATCCCACAGATACACCTCTTCTAATGTTTTAAGTTGAAAAAGTGCCACAGAAAAATTGCTTCAGAAAAATGGGCTATATGAAAGGGTAAGAAAAATGCAGTTTTAAAATCCTGTACACAGCCTAGGCAACACAGTGAGACCCATTCTCTACAAAAAAATAAAAATAAAAATAAAAAATTAGCCAGGTGTGGTGGCATGCACCTGTAGTCCTAGCTATTTGGGAGGATAAGTCAGGTCGCTTGAGACCAGGAATTCAAGGATATAGGGAGCTATGTTTGCACCACTGCACTCCAGCCTGGGCAACAGAGCAAGACACTCTCTCTAAAAAAAAAAAAAATTTTCAGTAATAAAATAAAATCATGTACAGATTTTTAAAAATCTGCACAGGAACTGATTAAAATTGGCAGAGAAGGGAGAATTAGGATTACATTAAAACTAAAGAAATCATTCCAGTTGCTTTGCTTCTACACTTTTATGCCTATATTTGCTTTAGTCATTTTTTCTAACTGAAAATGAATTTTCCCTCATTACCATACTGTTTGTTTTTTTCCACTAACATTTATCAGTAAAGAAACTATTTTTACATACACACTGGGTCAGGTTTCAATATTCCCTTAAAATTCTCCTTAGCATTTCATACTACATGAAGGTATGGTAAGTGCTATGCAATGCAGTCAAGTTAAAAGAAAGGTGAATGTAGAATCAAATTATATGTCCTTGGCACAATAAATCTTCATTAAGTTTCTTATCAAGCATGCCATCTGAAATATTTCAAATTTACTCATAGAAAAATAAGACCTGAAAGGTCTCTCAAAGGGTCATGGTTACATTTTCAGGAAGGACTTAAGCGAAATCAAGGCAGAACATTATCTACCTTTATTCTTAAAAATATTCAGTCTATGACCACTCTTACAACACAATCAATTCAAGTGCCTAACCTAAACTTCTTTTGATGCAACTTAAATCCTTTGCTAATTCTCATAGACATAATCCCATCTTTTAAGTTGTCTCTAAAATAAGATTTTACACTGCATATTCTTTACCTTCTCTTACTGCATATTATTCAAATCTGACTTTACTGTGGCATTTTCTTAAAATTTAAACAATTTACTATTAAAAAGAAGAAATAAGTTACCTTGAAAATAGTTTTAAAAAATAATTTGTACCTGGAGAAATATATACCACCCCAAAAACCTCTCTTACCCACCCCAACCACTGATTTTAAGCCAAAGAGAAAATAAAGAGCAAACAAACAAACATAAAACCTATGAAACTAGAAAATATTTCAAGCCTAGGCAATTACCAGTTTATGTTTTAAATGCTGGGCTTTAAGAAAGTTTCAAATTTGTTTTCCCTACTTTCAGCATTAGCAAGGAAGGAATAGATGTTAAGATTCTGGGAATGGATTCCTCCCATCCATTTCCCTTTTAGTCTGCTATAATGAAGACAAGTGTTTAAAGCTGTAGGAAATGTATAGAGTCAAGTACTCTAAAGGAACCTAGAGCACATATATTAGTCTGAAAGTACAACTGCCTCTCAGCATTTGTTGAGGATTCGTTCCAGGACCTCCTGGGGATACCAAAATCTAAGGATGCTCAAGTCCCTGATATAAAATGGTCTAGTATTTGTATATAACTCATGTACATCCTCCTGTATACTTTAAAACACCTCTAGAACACTTATAATACCTAATACAATATAAATACTATGTATTAATAAATAGTTGTTAAACTGTATTGTTTAGGGAATAATGACAAGCAAAAAAGTCTGTGCATGTTCAGTACAATTTTTTTTTCAAATATTTTCCATCCATGGTTGGTTGAATCCACAGATGTGAAACCCACAGATATGGAGGGCCGACTATATACAGTCAACTCAAACAATGACTAATATTTTTGTACATTCAAGGTCAAAATCAATTATACAAAAATGAGGGGGTACAAACTGCATTTTTCATTGTATTTAGTATTGTTCTTACCAATAACTCAAAAATGAATTTAGATGAATTATAATTAGCTATATTATCATCACAGTACATGAATATGGTATAACTTCCTAAAAACTTAAATAATATCAAAGTGGTATAATATTTAAAAATATTATAAATATATAAATATATATGAAAATATTTTTATCAACTCTTTCCCTCCATTCACAACTTGTTTCCCTTTTAGAAGCCTAGCAGTTTCATAGTATTCTTGGTGACTACATCTCTGATATAATTCTATCCCTGAATAATTCGTGCCTTTATAGTCCTGCTTGTAGCTTATGGTACGAAAATAGGTATTATTTTGTTAGACTATTAATTAGGATTAATAAAAACAGAATAAGGATACAGCATTGTGTTGCTGAAAGAAGCAATTTTCTTAATGAAAGTTTAAAGCACTCTTAAGGGTCATCAAGTGGTACTTTGAAAATAATTTATTAAAACATAGTTGTGCCATATATTGGAACTGGATTTATATTACTGAAGTACAAACATGAGAGGAATAAAGTATAGTCATCTAAAATTACCTTTCAAGAGCTGCTCTCCGTTTTTCAACAAACTCAGTAGATGATGAATCTTCTTTACCCACTTTGACCTTGGTCATGCCTTTAAAGAAGTTGAATGACATTCATGATAATTTTATATTATTGTGCGATAGTCTTCTATAACCATTTCTTCATAATTTAGAATATACTTTGAATTTGTTTGTTTGTTTTTGCCATTTCAGGAAAGACTTGGATTGTAGTACTGGCTTCACATGGTTTTGAAACTTCCTATACCTTTCCTCTCCTATTTTGTCAGCTTTAAAATTCTCTTTCATTTGCTACGCTCAACAAATAAATTATGAAGCTCTTTACTGCACATTCATTAGTGAAATTACCTAAATGAACTTGTAATCAAATATCTAATCACAAATTTTTAACAAGTCCACACCCCAGGGTGGTTGGGTCCAATCCACCCTGGCCAGGCCTGGGCCCTTTCTGTCTCCCTCCCAAGGGGATCTGTTTAGCAGCCCAGCCCCCTTGGACTGGGCCACAAGGAGGACATAAAGTAAGGTCCCAGCCTCCACAGTAGCAGCAGTGGCAGTTCTTCAAGGGCTTGGGGGGGGTTTTCCTGAGGTAGGAGACGGAGGGGACTGATTTTTTTAGCGTGCCCCCCCCCACACACACATCCCCTGCCCCATGCACTGTGCCACAGCCATGGCCCAGGCTTGGAAGCTAGAATACGCTTTGAATTTGACCTTTACAAAAAAACTCCTAAACTTGTAACTGGTATCTTACTTAAAAAGCAAAACTTCTTGAGGAATTAAATCTCATGATATGTTAACAACTCTACTTGTAAATACGGACAACATGAGAGAAGAGATTAAAAAAAAAAAAAGTTGAGCTATATTTGTAGTTTTCTGACCCACACTGTTTGTTTACATAAAAGCTTACAAGATCCCTTGTCTGTTATATTTCACATTCATGGTAAATTAAAATGTTTGTATTTCAATATACATAATTCCACATCAGTAAACTTAAGTTCAATTAACATTTTCATTTCTTATGAGTAATAATTAAGGTTCTTTACTTTGAGGTGACAAAAAAAATAAATGTAACCCATGAATTTGCTAAATGTTTTCCCTCTTGCAGATTTTCTAACAGCATGCTGTTGTTTATTTATCATAGCTGGTTTTATAACAACTTTAAGAAAAAGCTCTTTCACAGAGTTGTTTATAACACTTCAAATTTAAAAAAATAAGAATCATGTTAATCATTTCCATATTGGCAACTGCAATTTTAGACTGCAGATTTTTCTGTTTTATTTTCCTGTTCTTTTTCCATTCAAATGTGAATTGCATCCAGCACTTGAAGGTTCCACCAAAAAAAAAAAAAAAGTATTCTCTGGAAATAAAGTACTGATACATGCTACAACATAAAAGAACCTTGAAAATATAATGCTAGATGGAAGAAGCCTTTCACAAAGGACTATATACTACATGATTTGCTTTATATGAAATGTCCAGAATAGGCAAATCTATAGAGAAAGAAAGTAAATTCAAGATCACCTAGGACTGGAGAGGATGGGGAAGTTAGTAGATGATGGCTAAGGAGTACTGGATTCCTTTTTGGGATAATAAAAATATTCTAAAATTGACTGTGGTAATATATGCACAACTCTGAATACACTAAAAGCCATTGAATTATATACTTTAAATGGAGGAATTATAAAGTATATGAATTATATCTCAATAGAGCCTTTAAAAAACATTATGTAACATCTTGCAATTCTTCTTCAGGTTGGTACAGCTGGTAAATAATTAACCTATTAATCACTTATTTATGTATTGTTTAACAAAATTCCATTGAAATACATGGTTTGAAAAGGAAGACTCAGACACCTAAAATTACCTACCTGACTGAACTACTAAACTACTGGATGTGAGATGTGAATCACTTCACATACTGTTTCCCTGAAAAAAGTCTCACCACTATGTAGTTACTCACTTCTTTTTTTTTTTCACTCATGCTACTTCCTAGAGGTACCCATTAAGGGACACTGGGAGAACAACAACAATTAAAAAAACTCAAAAACCCATCTTGTGTAGCCAAGCAGTGGTAACAAAAAGAATTAAAAAATTAAAAAAAAAAAAAAACCAAAACAATTTGCCCTAGACAGTTCACTTTTAAAACTTTTCAACTTTGTTGTTCTTTTCTAATAATTTGCCTGGAATAGTGTTTTTAAGTCAAGTAAGGTCCTACTAAAGTAGTAACAAGCTATGTGCTTGTTAATGAAGACTCCTCTTCCTTTAGAGGCAGTTACAGCATCCCAGCAAAGAGAAGTTGCTACTCTCATTCCACAACCCCACTATAAGCGTATGTTACTTGAAAACCACCAGATATGTAATTAAAACGGCCTCTCATGTTTTTCTTAAATGATGTATTTAATTTTATTTTGAAAATTTATGAACAATATGAAATTTATAAATGATTGCTTCTCTACCTGGCTGGCTGCTAAGAAGTTCAAAGATCAATTTGTCACCCATCTTTAATAATTGTTCAAGACTTTATGCACATATTTTGAGGAAATTGTTTTACTTGGCTTCACCTTACTATTTGACTATATTTATTTCTCTTGCTAATTTCTTTATCTACAGACACACACACACACACACACACACACACATCTGTATTACACGTAGTTGCCTCAAATCCTTTTTGGAATCGTAGTATATAAATAATTTTTAAATAATTTACTTTAAATGTATTTCAGACAATTCTACAATAACACAGCATTAAGTTATTTTTAAAAACTGGAATATTTTCTATTTTAGGTAAAAAAAAAAAAAATACAAGCAAACTATAACTGCATTGAAATAACCAGGAGGCAGAATAAAATACTGGTTAAGAGTACAAGCTCTGGACTAGGGGAGCCTGTATTCGAATCTCAGCTCTGTTAATTAGTAGTTGTATGACTTGGGGCATGTTACATAACCTTGACTAATCTTAGTTTCTTGCCTATTAAATAAAGACAATGATAAGTTAACCTCATAAAGTTGTTGTGAGGATTAAATAAGAGAATGCACATAAAGTACTTAGCACGGTGCATTAGCACAATAAGCATTCAGTGATTGTTAGTTATTCCTAAAATGTAATAGACAGTTTTATAATTTAATGGGCTAGGCTGGTAAGGTATATGGATAATACCACTGTGTTCACTATTCTTTATTATCATTCGGAGCCCATCAGAATGAGTAACAGAAAAGGATGCTCTTAGGATTGAGTTACTACTTCTACTTTGAATTTACATGTGCTAGTTATTATAATATATTGTAATAATTTCAGTTGGAAACATAATGATCTTGAACATAAGAATTTAGGTTTTAAGTATTTTTTTGTCAATGTGTAAGAATTAGACTAGCATATCTAGCCACCAAAATGAGAAAAGGTAATGTTTTGTTTTACTTCTTTTGGTATATAAAAGTATTTGTATACCAAAGTAAAAGAAAAAAGATGTTAATAATAAACGGTTTAGGATACATGAAACTTAAGTTCCCTACATAGACAATAGGATACCGAAAGATACTACTGCAATACTTTAGAGAGAACTCAGATTATTAACTAGATCAGCAGTTCTTAAATATGGTTCAGAATACCTGGAGGGTTTCAGAGGATTTCAGGGGGAGGACACAGTCTACTTTAATAATAACACCAAGGTATTATTTGTCTTTTTTACTCTCATGATTTCATGAGCATTCAGTGGAGTTTTACAAAGGTTATATGATCTGTTGTATCACAACAAATTGAGTGCAGAAGCAGATATATGAACACAACTATCTTCTATTGAGCCAGATTAAAGAGATTTAGAAAAATGTAAAAAAAAAAAAAGAGCAAGCCACTCTTATCATTAAATATTTTTGTCTTACAAAAATTTTAACATATAATGAGTTTACTGTTATTTTTAAATGAATTAATAAGTAAAATTTTATAAATGTTTTCAAATATAGTAAATGTCAATAGAGAAAGCCCACATTAGCAAAAGCTCTTTAGGATCTTCAATAAATTTTAAGAATACAAAGGGGTCTTGGACTAAAAAGTTAAAGAACCACTCAAACAGATTTTTGAATTTAAAAAAAAAAGAAAAAAGAAACTGATCTAAATACATTAGGTTTCAAAATCCTAACAGGGACCAATAAAATTGCTTCTCAAACCAAATGTTTGAAAAAGTAAAAACAATAATTTAAAAATTAGCGAAATTTATCTTAAATATCTCTCAGAATAATAATCTAAGTATTAAGAAAAGTAAAGTAAGGTAAATAAAAACCAATGACTAAAAAAGATTGAGGCAGGGCATGGTGGCTCACGCCTGTAATCCTAGCACTCTGGGAGGCCGAGGCAGGAGGATCGTTTGAGCTCAGGAGTTCGAGACCAGCCTGAGCAAGAATAAGACCCTGTCTCTACTAAAAAAATAGAAAGAAATTAGCTGGACAACTAAAACTATATAGAAATAAAATTAAAAACATTGAAAAAATACTACAAAATTTTAAGAGATGAGAGATGTCTTTTAATGGTGAGACAATAAAGATTTTCCTGCTCTTTTGTAATTTTCTGCATTTTCTTAACTCAGCCTTTATTGCTTGTACAAGTAGAAATGTGTTTAAACATTAAATTGAGGTATGAAATAAATTAAGAGAATTTAAACAGGTTTTATGTGAGACAAGGCTAGATTCAATTTTCCTTTCAGACAATGTGTAGCTGAGGGTCAAACACCTCCATCTCTTAGAAAAATGTTACTATATTAAAAATATGAAGTATTCTCTGAATGTGACTCAGTAAAACAGTATTCTAATAACCCTAAAAGATTAAGGTTTCCAACTGCTTTGAACTTGGTAAATTTCAACCCAATATTTAACATCACAGTATTACATAAATCAAAATCCTCAGATGGCAGAAAATAAAACTATTAGCTATATGTTCTTCAAGTGATGCACCATTAACAGAAATGGGATACTTAAACTCAATATCTCTAGACATTATAAAATGGTGATAGTGAATGATTATGGAATCAACAAGTCCATACAGTTAAAATTGAACTAGTAACAGTGACAAATATTAATTTTTTAAAAATGTGTGCTTACCTACTATACTCTTTTCTGGAGCTGGTGGCACAATATAACCGACATGTAAATACTTGCTCGCTAATTTGCTGTGCAAACCAAGAAAGTCACTGAATCTTCTTTTCACTGAAAATTCACTCTTACTGAACATGGAAAGAGAAGTCTACAAGTGAAAAAGAGGTACTTGATATTTTGAACATTAGAAGTTAATGTTATACATAATTGTGAACACACAGATGTCATCTACTTTGCAAAAAAATGCCAAGTATCTAACTAACATGGTAGATTTCTAAGAAAAACCTAAATCATAGATGTTTTTTATAGAACCTAAGAGGACAGAAAATAATTGCTTTATTCTATCCTTGACTCATCTTATCCACTCTACTTTATGCTAATAATTGTTAAATCTTTACTTCTGGCCTAGATCTCCTTCTGAGCTTCAGTTCAGTATATCCAAATGCCCAAGAGACACCCCCACTTAATCTCTTGGGCTCTTCAAATTCACCATATTTTCCCCTGCTGGAACATAAGCTGTCTGTATTGTTTACTACTATACCTCAGTGCTTGCAACAGAGCCTGACACCAGAGTAGGTATTTAATAAATATTTGTCCAGTGAATTAACAAATCCCACCCCCATCCTCACTGTGTTCCTCCCCATGTTGCCTTTCTCCATTGTATCACTTCCCCAACTATTAAGTTCCTTTAGTCAGTAACTTAAGCATCTCTCTCCTTCCTCACCCCTTACAACCAAGTCCTGTTGATTCTACCTCCTACATAACTCAAGAAGCCATTTATTTTGTTTATCTCCAGAACCACTTCCTTAGTGTAAAGTATTACTTCTCACAGCTAGGATTGCTGCAATAGACTCTCTCGCTCTCTTTTAAAATTTGAAGCTCTACAATCCTTTAATAATTGCAGTGGCCTCCTTTTTTTTTTTTTTTTTTCCTTTTTTTCCTCACTCTGTTGCCTGAAGTACAGTGGTGTCATCATAGCTCACTGCAACCTCAAATCCCCAAGTAGCTGGAATTACAGGCATGTGCCACCACGCCTGACTAATTTTTATATTTTTTGTAGACAGGGTCTTACTACGTTGCTCAGGCTGGTTTTAGACTTGAGGCCTCAAGTGATCCTCTTGTCTCTGCCTCCCAAAATCTGGGATTACAGGTGTCACCATGCCCGGCCTTCAATGGTCTCTTAACTGGAAATCCTGACCTCTTTTATCCTCCCTATTCATATTGAAGCCAAGGAGATCTTTCTAAAACAAGAATCTAATTGTGCTACATTCTTATTTGAATCTCTTTAATGGCTCTCCATCACACTTAGGATAAAGCTCAAACTCCTTAATGTGGCTGTTCATAATTCACAGAACCTTACTGCCAAGCAATTCAATTATGCATCACTTCTTACCCATCCTAGAAAGCACAATGCTTTGACTCCTGTCTTTCGTACAAGTAAATCCCTTTGCCTAGAACAGGCATTCTTCTCCTTCCTTCTTATCCTCCATCACTTCACTCTCCTTTGTCATGGCTTAGATACTACTTTCCTCAGGAAGCCTTTCCTGACCCCTCAGGTTTAGATTGAACATTCTCACAGAACACGCTACTTTTAAGTATCAAACCACTCACAACTGATTTTAACTACCTCTTGCAATCTTTAATAGATGGTAACCTTTACGAAGAAAAAGATTACCTCCACCTTAATCATTGTCATATCTTCATACCACACATAGTAAATGCTCAATATTTTTTTAAAGGAGCAAAAGGCTCACCTTCGTTGTTACTCTATATGCCATGTAAGCATTCATGCCATCACCTATAAGAAATGTCAAACAATACTATTACAAATCACATGCTTAAAAATACAACCCTGTTTGTTGTGACTGGGTGGGTTAAAAATAAAAACTAATTTTAATACTGTATTGATGCATTTAGTAAAGAAAAACACCATAGAGCTAAACTAATAAAAAAGGAGTACAAAATACAATAAACAGTGACTTACCAACTTTCTCTGGATCAGATACACCAATTTCTATATCAAAAATATCTCCATTTGCTTCTTCTTCAATCTAGAAAGTATAATATTTTTGATGTTAACAAAGATTCCAATTTATATTATTGTCATAACACTAAGAACTATTTTATCATTCTTCTATTAGAGTCGCTGTCACAATGAATAATGTAAAAAGCCACTCAGCACTCCATTTCTGAAAAATAAAAGCTTTCACATTTCCTCACTCTGTAAAAGAAAATACACAAAGACAATAGGAAAAAAATCACTTTAGAGAAGACAAAATCTTGTGTTCTTATAACTCCTCAGATGTCTTCTGCATAAATATAAATACTGTGGAATTTCTTTTGTTCTATATACTGAATCTTCAGATTCAGATTAAAATAATGATCTCCTTAATTAATTTTAATAATAGTTCTTTTGTATCTCTACTGTTGTATCTCTACTGTTTAACAACCAGGAGGTAGTCATTACTTTCACCAACAGAATCTTAAATACCAGCAGAAATGATGATACTTAAGAGCAACTTTACTATCATGATTTCTCTAATTACCTAATAAACACATGTTCTACTTGAAGTCAATGAAAGAACTACAAAGCTCATGAAAAAAGGCAGTTAAGTGGGAAAAATGATAATCCTATGAGACTACAGAGGAGCCCTTTTTAATGCCATTATAAATAAGCAATTCAAATACCAGCTCTGCAGGAAAGCTTTGTTATTCTTAAGAAAGGTCAGAGATTATTAAACTTTGCAAATTTTTCAAGGCAATATTAATAGTCTTGATTTTCTAAAAGAAAAGTGTTTCTAATCATTATCTTTTTTTTAAGGTTGCCTTCTTGTACAGATTTTTTAAAGTAAACCTTTTTTGAATCATAACATAAATACAGAAAAGTATGTAAATTATAAGTGTACAGCTCAACAGACTTTCAAAAAGTAAACACCTTTATAACCAAAACCTAGATCAGAAACACGAACCATCATTACAGCCTAGAAGGCCCTCTCATGCTGTCCCTCCAGTCACAACCCATCCTTCACCCACCAACATAATCACTATTCTGACTTCTACCACTGCACACTGGTTTTCCCTGTTTTTAACATTCCTATATTAGAATCATATGGTAAGTATTCTTTTATGTCTTGCTTCTTTCCCTTAATATTATGTTTGTGAGATTATTCATGTTTTTACATGTGGTTGTTATTTAATCATAATCATAAACAATCTATTTTATATGAATGAATTTAAAATATACAATGTTGCTATTAAGATAACCTCCATATCATTTTCTCTTTCCCAAATTCACTTTATCAGAAATTACTGCCAAGTCATGAGAATATATCTTTAATTAATATAAATTCCTTCCTTTAAAAAATTAAAGGCAAGGCTGGGCACAGTGGCTCACACCTGTAATCCTAGCACTCTGGGAGGCTGAGGCGGGAGGATCGTTTGAGCTCAGGAGTTCGAGACCAGCCTGAGCAAGAGCAAGACCCCATCTCTACTATAAATACAAAGAAATTAGCCAAACAACTAAAAATATATAGAAAAAAATTAGTCGGGCATGGTGGCGCATGCCTGTAGTCCCAGCTACTTGGGAGGCTGAGGCAGGAGGATTGCTTGAGCCCAGGAGTTGGAGGTTGCTGTGAGCCAGGCTGACGCCACAGCACTCTAGCCCGGGCAATAGTGAGACTCTGTCTCTAAATAAATAAATAAATAAATAAATAAAGGCAAGATGGCAATGTCTATGTATCAACAGTATTTATTATAAATTTCACTTTATTAAATAAAATTACTCATAATACCACTTTGTTGTGATTAACAGTTTTCGAAGCACTTTTATACATCATCTTATCTGATCAACACAGGAACACTGACAGGCACAAATTATCATCATAACACCACAAATCACAAACTCCTTGACTTAAGAAGGTAAGTGATATACCCAGGTCACTGGGTAGAGTGGTGGACATAAAATAAGTAGCCGGATCCCCTAACTTCTTTAGTCCAATGTTCTTTTCCCAAAATATCTGAAAGGCTTGATTAGGAATGATTAACAGAAAAGTGATATTGGGTATGGAACTAAAGACATATATTTATATATTAATTCAAAATACAAAACATTTTCTTATACCTCTTCCCTGGATCTATCAAAGATCACAGGAGCAGACATACTCTTCGATTCAATTCTAGGAGCAATGAGTGCAGTAGGGGTGACAGGTGTGATTGCCGGAGAAGGTTCCGAGGAGAGGATAGGTTCCCTTTCTGGGCTGTCCAAACAAACTTCCTCTGTAGCTTCTAGATACAAATTAAACAAGTTAATTAAGAATACCTGGCAGCAAACCCCTAATATTCTCTATAGCAGTTAATGAATTTTAAAAAATATTTTTATATTATTCACAAATACCAAAATAATATTTTATAATAATCATTACAAAAGAATCTAATGAATCCTTCCTTAGTTGTTTATTATAACTTTAAAACAGTTAATTTGTTGGTTTTAGGAAGAATCCTCTTAAGTCAGCTTAATTACCTATACTACTGGTAGGGATAAGGCTAGGAGAAAACATTCCACATTTGTGTTTGGATCTGTAATATATCTTATGCTTGTGGTAACTGACCTTCCAAATATTTTATTCAAGCTAATATTATGATTATTTTATACATATGAAAACAAATCTTATGGTGGAAGGCTACCCAGAACTATTCTAACTGGAATTAAAAACTGGTTATGGAAAAGCCACAAGTTAGTAATTCAAAGCAATTAACTGCCAAAGATTACTGGATAATATTAGATATGCAAATATGACACAAAGCAAATAGGTGTTGAGGTTTTAATTTAAAATGCACATTCACTTAAAAAATCTATGACTAAACACATTCTAAAAAATCAAACAAAATAAAAAAACTGAACATCTACAGGCTACATAATATTGTGCTAAGGGCAATGAAGAAATGTAAAATATTATATGGGCCCTCAGGGAGTTTACAATCTAGTTGGGGAAAAAAAGACATAAGCATGTGGAATGTTAAATAATAATATTAATAAAAGACAAAACAGCCAAGAGAACAATAAAAAGAATGTTACAATGTTCCTAATTGCTATAGGAACTACAGAACAAACACTATAATTTGAGTTGGGACAGGAGACAATAACTTACGGCTGTGGAAAATCAAGAGTAGTTTATGAAACTGATCTGAGAAGATTTAGACATACAGAGAAAAGACCAGGAAAGAATTCCATGAAAATGGAATAACAGCAGAAGCAAAGGTAGAGCCAGGAAAGTGAAAATTACAATCAGTGGGCATAATGTAAATCACAGCTTTGCTGGTCTGTAGAATTGGTAACAGGAAAGGGAAGGCAGGTCCATAAGGGAAACACAGGGTCAGACCAGTGGTTTCTAACCTGAGGTTCTTAGATTCCTAGAGGTTTGGGACAGTAGTAATGGTTTAATTTTAATACTCTAAAAGTATAGCAGTAATAGCATATTTACCTGAAATAACATTTTATTAAGCTATTCTTACTGGTTATCTCATGTTGATGCGATCTTTACTTGGCATAGATTTCCTTATATTTTTATATTAAAAGTAGAAACTATAAATAACTAAAATCTTTCAATGGTAATGAGGAAGGAAAATGGACTATAGGTGTTGAAATAGATTATATATGACCATAACATAAAAAAACAAAAGCTTATATGCAACTCAGGCTGTGAAGATTGTTGGTATTTATAATCCTTTTTTTTAAGAAATGAAACCAGTAAGCAACATAAAAAAATAAAAAAGCAGTGTTATCAAAGCTAGCAGCAATTAACTGTCAATAAGCAAACACCAAACAAGCAGCAAACAAAACAAAAAAGTCTCCAAGTATCTGTGAAAGAGGCACTGTTACTGGCAACAGATATACAGACAAAAAAATTATAAAAGAGATAGTAATGTTATTGGAAATCAGTACAGATAAAGTCATTTTAACTTTTTAAAAAACATTTTTTTAGAGATGGGGTCTCACTCTGTCACCTGGGCTGGAGCGCAGGGTGTGATCCTTGTTCACTGCAGCCTCAATCTCAGGGGCTCAAGTGATCCTTCTGCCTCAGCCTCCCAAGTAGCTGGGATTAGAAGCATGAGCCACCACTCACAGCTAAATTTTTTATTTTATTTTAATTTTTTTTTTTTTTTGAGGCAAGGGTCTTTTCATTATTTTGTCCAGGCTGGTTTTGAAGTCCTGGGTTCAAGCTATACTCTCGTTTTGGCCTCCCAAAGTGCCAGTATTATAGGTGTGAGCCACCATGTTCCACTCACTTTAACTTTTCAATCTCATTTTACTTCACTGATACCAGGTTTTGTGTTCTTTACACTGAGTAGCAGGCTGCTTCATAAATGGTAGGATTTATTTATTTATTTACTAACAGTAAATAGTCTGCCTTAAATTTTTTGCATGACTTCTTTTAGCTTAAGTAAACTAACATTATAGATTCACAAGTTTTAATTTAAACCAGACCTAAAAGGTTCAGGAAGATGCCCCATAGGTACTAACTATAAAGATTAACTTTTCCTTGGAGATATACTTTGGGACAAGTATAAATGGACTATGTCATTATCAGCTAAGTAATACTTCACTTATTTGATAGATAACACAGGTTTTTTTAAACAAAGGAATAATACTCACTAAACTTACAACTGGTATAATCTGCTGAATAGCGTAAGTAAAATAAGCCAGGTACTCTGGCAGAAACAAGTTCTAAAGGTCTAGGACAATTTCAGAATTGGTAATTTGCTCTTACTTACCTTCCTCTAGGACAGTTTCCTGAGGTATGCTCAGTGAAGCATTAGTGTCAGATATAACAAATTATGGAGGAGAGAAGTTCTATAGTTAACTACTAATATATTAACATTTGGTGAACACTCTATGTAAGCTAATAACTGCAATATATGCCACAGGTGAATTTTTTTCTGGTATCACTTCTGACATACACTATTTGAAATGCTACCAAAAACATATTAGCACATGTACCAATGTAATATAACCTCCTTAAGGTTTTAAAGTCCAAATGGTTAGGTCACTAGAGTAATATCTATGCTCTATCCTCTGGTATAGGAGAAACAAATCAAGTACATGTTCTCATTACTGGACAAGAGTTTTCACCATGCTGGTAACATACACTATGGTTTCCCAGAATCACACTCCTCCATAGAAGGAGAAATGATATACCTGCTTAAATGTATTATAAATAAGAACCAAGTGTAGTATTAATTCATTCATATAAGAATAATCAGATGTCTTAGATCACCTAATGATGTCATTATAAAATACAGCTTAGTTTAGGATAAAAGATAAAGCATAGAAAGTATTTATTGCTGGGCATTGTGGCTCCCTTCTGTAATCCCAGCACTTTAGGAGGCCTAGATGGGCGACTGCCTGAGGCCAGGATTTCCAGATCAGCGAGACCCGTCTCTACCAAAAATAAAAAAAAAAAAATTAGCCAGGTGTGGTGGTGCAGGCCAGTAGTCCCAATTAATTGGAGGCTGAGGCAGGAGGATCACTTGAGCCCAAGAGTTTGAGATTGCAATGAGCTACGATAACACCACTGCACTCTAGCCCAGGCAACAGAGCGAGACCCTGTCAAAAAGTAAAAAAGTGTTTATATTTGTAGGTTAACAAAGGAAACAGATGACTATGTTTATTGTTCTTTAGTCTCCATCTCTCTCTTCTTTTAAAACAAAAACTGACATTGACCATATTTGAATCACAGAATTTAGCATAGGCTGCTATGTAGACTAAAACACTATAAAGGTTTTTTATTTGAACTAAGTGGGCAAATATCATTGTATAGATGGCACCTGGCTAATTGTCTGATCAGCTGTGCATACTGTAAAAAAAACCTTTCCTTGCACACACAGACACACACACACACAAAGTTCTGTTGTTAGAGTAAGGTTTCAGCACACTCCTTTATATAGAATTCTGAGACTATAAGGTGAAAGAGTCTTTAATAAAATGGATAATCCCAAACCTCTATGAATGATCCTATACTGCTGGAGGAATACGCACAATTTTAGATTAGTACTTGCTTAGTAGAGAAAGGTCTTACATCATCTTTTAGCTTAAAACACAAATGCCCTGAAAGAACTTTCAAGGACTGCCTGGAAAAAAGTCCAAGGCAACAAAAAGGAATACTGGAATATTGTAACTTGGGTTAACTGTGATTTTGACTTTAAGTTGTTAGGTGGCCAAAAAAAAAAAAAAAAGCCCCCAAAATCCCCACATGATTGGTATTTTAGTATTTGGTATCACACTTAAATTTTCTGACATGATAAAATACATGAATTCATCTGTGGTAAAAACTTTTCATGGAACTAAGCAAGTTGGAAATGATATGGACTTCTGAGAGGGAGAGTTGGAGGATTGTTATCTTCAAACATATTTTTTTAAAAAAATACAGAATGGTCTGAATACTGAACCACTATGAAAGTTGAGGACATAGTATTAAAATTTTTTTTCTATTGTTTTTCTTTTTTCAAGTCAGATGGATTATGTGCCAACATTGTAACAAGGTTTGAGGGAGGCACATCTCACACTTCAGTGTGAAAATCCAGTCATCATGGTTATGAATCACAAAAGGACCCAACCATATTATTAAATTTTAACTCAGTGAAAGCCAGTTCAGGTACATTAAAATTGTTAAACAAAAATTGACTATTTTAATTTTTTGTATCATTAAGAGCAAGGAAGATTTTGCTTTTTAATATTAAAACATTAATTTGTACCTTAAATGTAATCTTAAAGCAGATACTTGTTTGAATCTAATTGTTTTAAAGTTAAGATGGACTACAACAAATCCTGCCCTCATATCAAAAATACATTTCTCAAGCATCAATTTACTCACCTAAAAGCGAATCAAAATGGAAAAGGTGGTGCAGCAATTTATTAAAACAAATTTCAAACATAAATGGAATAGAAATAGATTCTTAAACCCATAGCTTAATTTTGCTTTGTGACAACTTGTATGTAATAAAAAATACAATCACTGCTATTTCTCAAAGTATGAATGCCACAACCATTAGCATTTAAGTGTAAGTACTGACCAAAACAATCCAATTGTGACATGGAATTTATTTTGAAATGCTTAAAACCAGAAAGGACCACATTTTTGCTTCTCCCAACAGTCTAGTTTTTCATAGAATGATCTAATTGGGAATTCCCTATCCTTCTAAATTTTTACAAGAAGAGCTATTACTAACACTTTACACAGGATTTCAGTTTGTTTTAGTGAATATTTTCTATTTAACAGAATTACATACTACTATTGGTCATTATTTAAAAATAAAGATACAACAATTACCTGCAAAAAGATCTTCTCTGTCATCATCTAGCACTACTTCTGCAGGTTTTGGGCCATTGGAGTTTGCACTAATATCTTCTGCAGGAAGACTAGCTGGTTCTGGAGATGATGGACTTGACTGTTAAAAAGAACAACAGGTAATGGATTGGCATACTTATCTGTTGTAATTTATCTTGATAAGAAGGGAGGAAAGAATTAAGAACAGCTATGTATATTTCCTCCTCTGGGGTAACAATAAACCAAAAACACACTTTTGCTCATCTTCTCCTTTCTTAACAAAAAGTCACTTAAGATTTAATAAAAAAAGCCTTTTCTAGTCATTCTTTTAGAGATAACAAGTTTATCATGTTGAGTTATAATTAACAAAAAACAAATTTAATGCTTTACATAGTAATATACAATAGGACCAAAATCAGATCAAGTCCCTTGATTTTTAAGAATCAATGCTTTTGTTTTTGTTATTGCCATGTTTTCTCCTCCCTTGTGGGGGCAGATGTAACCAAACACTGAAATTCCATGCAACTCAACAGATCTTGAAAACATGTTGTATATGCAAGAAGTTGAAAGCATTGGCTATAAGGCAGCGGCTTACTACTACTTGAATTAAGACTACAATTATTCTAAAATTTCTATAGTTTCAAACTAAAAATATGCCTTCTTTTAAAACATTTACATTTCAACTAAGGATTAGCTTTGTACTTCTTAACCTGAAAGTATAATGACCAATATAATGGAAACTAGGCTGTGTAGCTTTTAGTTTTATTATAGTTTTTTTTTTAGTAATAGTTTAAAGCAAGACTTAAAAAAAATTTTAGTGAAGCATAACACACACAAATTATATATCTCAAAGTGTACAGCTAGATATTTTCAAAAACTCAACATACTGTTAAACCAGCACTCTCTAGAAGCTCCACTAATGTTCCCTCCCGTTCTTTACCATGTAGGTTTCTACCAGCATAGATTAATTTTTCCTGGTTTTGCTCTTTATAAAAATGGAAAACTAAGTATATATTCTCTTGGCTGGGTGCAGTGGCACATGCCTGTAGTCCCAGCTACTTGGGAGGCTGAGGCAGGAGGATAGCTTGAGCCCAGGAGTTCGAGGTTGCTGTGAGCTAGGCTGATGCCACGGCACTCTAGCTCGGGCAACAGAATGAGACTCTGTCTCAAATAAAATAAAATAAAATATTGCCTATAAAATAAGCAAAGATTTAAAAACATTTAATATTGAATTTTAACAAGCTTATTGAGACTGCCAACTTAGATACTACTGACAAATGCGTAAATCAGTTCCATTTTTCTGAAAAGCCAAAAAGCACTAGAGTCTTTAAAATTTCTGCTATGGATCTAGTCTTAGGAAATAGAGATACAGACCAAAACTTAGGAAGAAGGACATTTGTTGTATATGCTAAAAATACCCATTTATTTAATGAGAGAATAGTTTAAAAATTAAATTCTATTAAAACTCATGAAGAAACATTATACAGACATTTTAAAAAAGCATTGTTGCCAACACTACTTAACAATATGGGAAAATATGCTTTAAAGGTAAGTGGAAAAAAGTACCATATAGTATAAAGTGGACCCTTGAGCAACACAGGTGTGAACTGTGTAGGCCCTCTTACATATACATGCATGTGTGTGTATGTGTATGTGCGTGTGTGTGAAAGAAAACAAACAGTCTGTTTATTTTGGGTTTCTAAAAGTTGTTAGGCCCTGAGGAAGGTTACCTTTGGAGATCAAGTCACAGAGCATAACCTCTTAATTACTGACCTGGTGTTATAGATTAATCTCCTTCCTTATTTTCTTGTTCCTGGCTCAGACCAGATGGTGCCTGAGATAAAAGACCTCTTGACTATTACATCTTTAATGCGGAATGTTAGATATGCCCTTCCCCAAAAAGAAACATTCCCTTTAACCTATCAAATTGCTATAACTATGCACTAACCTTATATGGAAAAATGTTGAAATCTTGTTGAACTTTCCCAGATCTTGCCTATATAAATGACCCTCAAACCTCTCCACTTCAGAGCACTGACTCCATCTTTTTGGAGTTTGTATCCTCCCACATGGCCATGCTCAAACTCTGTACTCAAATAAATTCAATACTTAATCATATTGCCTGAATCTTGTTATTAAGGTTGATATTTTCAACCAAATGCAGATCAAAATTACAGTATTCGGGTGGGTCACCTGCATTATATAGAAAAGTCAACTTTTTACATATGTGGGTTTGCAGGGCCCACTGAGGGATGTAAGTATGCACTGACTGAATGGATTTTGGTATTCGTGCGTGGTCCTGGAACCAATGCCCCCAACCCCCATAGAGGGATGAGGGACAATTTTATACTAAATTCATTCCCTATTTTACACACAAAAGTATGCTACAAAAAAAAGAGAGGAAAACTGTGTAATAGTGATCATCTCTAGGTGGTTGAACGTGGTGATTTTAATTTTTTTTCTTCCTACCTTTATTTTCTAACAGTTGAAGTAAAGAATTACGACGGGCTAGATGATGAAGGGTCTTGTAAAGCAGCTAAAGATTTTAGACTTTACTGTGAAAATAATGAGGAGGTACAGAAGGCTTTTTAGGGAGAAAATTATGCCGGATTTTAAAAGAACATTCTAGATGCAGCACTGAGATTAGAATGGAAACTAGCAAATGTGTGGGAAGTAAAACAGATTAGCAAACTATTAACCTAGAAAACTGTGAAGGAACAGTAGTGGGAATGGATTCAAAAGCTACGAATTAAAGAGCATCACAAATACATTAAAATTAAAGGAAATCAAAGAATCTGCACTTTAGTTACAACAATGATGACCTACAACAAGGCTGAACAAACCACTGAGTTTACTTAGATTCTGAACAAATCAAGTTTAGTTTCCTTATTTGTGAGTAGATTAAATGATCCCTGAGGTTCAACTCTTATCTCTACCTTCTACAACAGCCTGATTCCAAGTAGCCATTCCCTTCTGACTACTACATTCTCATGTTAAAGAAAAAGCACATTTGCTGTTTTACATCATGAGCTTGAAAGAAAAAAAAAAAAGTTAAAAAGCACAAATTCAAAGAACATGAAATTATGAGTATTAGTTTCAATTATGGGTATAAAAAGTAGATAGTATATTTAATCAGCATTAATATTCCATATTATTATGTCAAATCTGTTGGAAAGATAATGTGACCTTTCAATTGCTCATTTGGAAACTTTTTTTTTTTTAAACAGAGTCTCTGTTGCCCTAGATAGAGTGCAATGGCATCATCATAATTCACTGCAACCTCAAACTCCTGGGCTCAAGCGATCCTCCTGCCTCAGCCTCCTGTAGCTAGGACTATAGGCTCGCACCATGGTACCTGGCAATTTTTCTATTTTTAGTGGAGACAGGGTCTTGCTCTTGGCTCAGGCTGGTTTTGAACTCCTGAATTCAAGCAATCTCCCACCTCAGCCTCCCAGAGGGCTAGGATTACAGGCATGAGCCACTTTACCTGGCATCATTTGTAAATGATGGCTTCCATCTTGGATAGTCCTGTGCTTGCACTTTCTGATAACCCAGTCTGGGAGAAATAGGTTGCCAGACGCTGAGCGGTCTATAGAGGTGCCTAGGTGGAAAGGATCTGAAGGTTCCCCTCCATAGTCATGTGAGTGAGCTTAGAAGTGGATCTTCCCCAGCCTTCAGATGATGCAGACCTGCCTGAAATCTTGACTATAATCATATGAGGAACCTTCCACCAGAATACATAGATAAGCTGCTCCTGGATTCCCCCTTCCCCCCTTTAAAAACTGTGTGAGATATGTCTGTTGTTTTAAGTTGCTAAGTTTTGGAGCAATTTGTTACACAGAAACAAATAACTATGTGGTAAGTCCACTAGAGTCTTTCCCTCTGATTATAGCTAAAACCTATGGACAAAATACAAAATCACTAAGGAATCTGAAAAGCAAACAAATTCAAACAGACTATAAAAGGCAGTGAGTCTCTCTACTTTGTTCCTCTTTTCTCTAATATTTTGTCCTAAAAGTAGGCCCCAGTCATAGACTTGCCCAATGGTGTAGTGGCACAGGCAGCTAAAAACTGATAGAAATCTCATCTTTATGGCCAGATGACTCAGACAAAGGTGTCATGTGAGCTGAATAGTATGTGTATATGAATAAATTCCTGTTTTTTTCCCTTCTTTTCTCTTGTGGATTTGCTAAGAGCAAGCACCAGGCATGGAGCTGCACTCTAGGAGCACAGCACAGGTAGATAAAACTCCAAAATAAACCCAATCTTTCTGGCCACAGGATCTCAGAAAAGGTGGTCTTGTAGCCTGAAGAATGTGGGGAAAATCCCAGAGAAAACTATAAGGAGGGGATTCCCTAATTCTGTGAATAAATGTGTGCAAGTCTCAGGCTCAAACCTGAGCACCATATGTGCAGCAACCAGCCCAAACAGCATAGCAGTTCTCAAAGACTTTTGAGAACTGAACTGATATTTAGGTCATTGCCAAAGTTCCAGACTAAGCCTTGAGCGGTGAGCAGTGCATGCACAGGACAGACTTTGAAAACTGAACTGAGATTAGAACTACTGACTACAGAAGGCAAAACAGAAATTGTAGTCTGAACCTAAGCAAATTGATTGCCTGACAAAACAAAAAATAAACAAAAAGAAAAACCCAACATGTTCCAGAGGATTATAATAGGATGCAGAGTCTACATAATATAGCACTTGAAATGTCTAAAATACAGTCCAAAATTATTTGTCATAAAAAAGAACCCAGAAAATGTGCTCAAATCTTAAGGGAAAAAACAATCAACAGATGTTGGATGTATTAGCAAAAACAACAAAAAACTTTTAAAAGCATTTCTAATTATGCTTTATGAGGTGAAGGTAAACACACTTGAAATGAATGAAAAGACAGCTATCAGAAAAGAAACAGAAGCTACAAAAAAAAAAAAAAACCTGAAAATCTTGGAACTGAAAAATATAATCAGAAATAAAAAGTTCACATGGGCAATACATGTAACCGTAATATTTGTACCCCCATAATGTGCTGAAATAAAAAATAAATAAATAAATAAAAAGTTCACAGGATGAGCTCAATAACAGAATGAAGATGAAAGAAGAAAGCATCTGTAAACTTGAAAATAAACCCACTGAAAATATCCAATCTGAATAATAAAGATAACTTCTGAGAAAAGAAGTTGAAAAAAATGAACAAAGCCTTAGGCACCTAAGGGACAGTATCAAAAAGTCTAACATTCATGTCACTGGAGTTGCAGAAGGAAGGATGAAAGACTGTTGGACAAGTATTTAAAGAAACAGTGGCTGAAATTCCCCAAATTTGGTGAAAGACATAAATTTATAGATTCAAAGAAGCTCAGCAAAGTTCAACAAAGATAATATCAAAGAATACTATGCCTACACACATTATCAACAAACTGCTGAAAATGAAAGATACAGGGGAAAAAAAGTAAGCAGCTAGAGAAAAAGAACATATTTTTATAGAGGAATACCAATTCAAATGACTGTGGATTTCTCATCAGAAATCATGAAGGCTATAAAACAGTGGCAGAACACTTTCGAAATGTTGAAAGAAAGATCTACTGACCCAGAAATCTATAAACAGCAAAAGTATCCTTCAGGAATGAAGGTGAGATAAAGTTTTCAGATGGAAATACAAATAAGAGCACTCATCACCAACAGATCTACTCTAAAAGAAATGATAAAAGAAATTATTTATGTTGAAGAGAAATAAGAGGGAAGCTTGGATGAAAGAAAAGCAACAGAACAGTATTATCTGAATAACTAAAAGAGACTTTTTTTCCCTCTTAAATTTTTAAAAATAGATATGACTGTTGAAGTAAAGATTGCAATACAGAACTCGGCTATTATACAAGTAAACTATCTGTAATCTATAAAGTATTCTTATTATAACGGAATGTTTATATTATGCTAATATCATAGTTTTTTGACACCAGAATTATAGGAAAAAAAAACTGGTATGTTTATATAACAAAACCCCTTTGCCTCACAGACCAGAGCCCAAGAGTAGAGTGTAGAATGGGAATGACATGGGCAATGGGCAACTTCAGTAGAGGCTGCTGGGACAGCACTCATACTGCTACAGAGAGGTTATAAGGAATACACTTCCTTTGGGTGTCCATAGATCAACAGCTTAGAGTGCTGTGCTTTACTGTTCAGGGAGCACCCATGAGGCAGTCATTCACTAAAGGCTGTTAAGGACCTACTTATCTCTGTCTCTGCCTCTCCATATGTTTTCCAGGTTCCTAGTGAGTGCAAGAAGAGCTGTTCTCCAATGGATGGAAAGAAGTGTGGAGAGTGACTAGCAAACGAGAAAGTTATGGTGGAAAGGAGCACTGGTAGCTTCTGTGTCTGGAGTACAGGTTCTGTGTGATCACAACCACAGTTGTCCAAGATAGGAAACTGAAGGCTGGGCACGTGGCTTACGCCTGTAATCCTAGCACTCTGTGATTCTGAAGTGGGAGGATTTCTTGAGCTCAGGAGTTTAAGACCATGCTGAGCAAGAGAAAGACCTTGTCTCTACTAAAAATAGAAAAATTAGGCAGGCGTCATGGTGCACACCTACAGTCCCAGTTACTCAGGAGGCTGAGGCAGGAGGATCGCTTGAGCCCAGGAGTTGGGCTACGATGACGCCACTGCATACTACCCAGAAAGACAGAGCAAAACTCTGTCTCAAAAAAAAAACAAAAACAAAAACAAAAAACGTGTCTTAATAAAAAAGATATGCAACTGAGAAGACACCAGTATTCTTAATAAATGAGTATTCTTTTATTCCCCCACATCATCACTTAGTAGTGTGCAGGAGGTTTTTTTTAATGAAATATTTTAAGGCTTTCAATTAAAAAGTAGTGTTTTGGATGGATAGACCAAAACACTGGTTGGACAGAATACAAAAAGCAACAACATAAAAGTAAATAACAGCAGGCAGATTGGAGAGGGAGCCAAAATGTGAAAAATGATCCTTACAAGGATCTGTTTTTCCATTTCTTTTGTTTGTTTGTTTTCTGTTTCAGCTTTTCCTAAGGATGGTGGCAACTACAGAACTATGCACAACTATGGATGTGGGCAGCACTAACTCCAAGAAAAACTCTTTGTCTTTCTGGCCATAACTTTAGGGCCCTTGTAACCTTGAAAATATGGGTGAAAAACCCTTTTCTTTCTTTCACCCATTTTCTTTCCTGGCCCTGCCCTGAAGCCAGATCCAGTGGCTTAACTGCATGACAGTAGCAGTGATGAAAATGCTGACAACAAAAACACCAAGAAAGGGAAGTGTCCTTTCTTCTGTTCTGCTGTAAGCCCAGCTGGTTGCTGTAAAATAGGCAAGTTTATGAAACCCAGGAAAATGATGCTGATCCTAACTGCATGCTACTCTGGATGCAAAACTGTCAATGTGAAGAACACTGATGATGGCACCTCAGACCGCCCCTTCAGCCACGCTCTGGTAGCTGGAATTGATCACTACCCTCACAGCTGCCACAGGCAAGAAGATCACCAAGTGGTCAAAAATCAAGTCTTTTGGGAAAGTTTATAACTACAATCACCTCATGTCCACAAGGTACTCTGTGGATATCCCCTTGGACAAAACTGTCATCAATAAGGATGTCTTCAGAGATCCTGCTCTTAAACACAAGGCCCAATGGGAGGCCAAGATCAAGTTTTAAGAGAGGTACAAGTGGGCAGCAACAAGTGGTTCTTCCAGAAGCTGTGGTTTTAGATATTTTTTTTCGGTCATTAAATATTAAATTTAGGCCGGGCGCGGTGGCTCACGCCTGTAATCCTAGCACTCTGCGAGGCCGAGGTGGGCGGATCGTTTGAGCTCAGGAGTTCGAAACCAGCCTGAGCAAGAGTGAGACCCCATCTCTACTAAAAAATAGAAAGAAATTAATTGGCCAACTAAAATATAGAAAAAAAAATTAGCCGGGCATGGTGGCGCATGTCTGTAGTCCCAGCTACTTGGGAGGCTGAGGCAGAAGGATCGCCTGAGCCCAGGAGTTTGAGGTTGCTGTGAGCGAGGCTGACGCCACGGCACTCTAGCCAGGGCAACAGAGTGAGACTCTGTCTCAAAAAATAAATAAATAAATAAATAAATAAATAAATATTAAATTTAAAAAAGAGAGAGAGAAAATCTAATTCTATGAGCAATTGAACCAAGAAAGGAGGACCAGTAGTCTGAAGAGAAAGGAGTAGAAATCCTCATTAGTATTTTTTCTCCTATCTTGTACTGATTTTCTGCAAGACTGGCTCAAGATGGCAAAAGCATGTGATAGTACAGGCAGCTACAATGCTGAGAGAAACTTATGTTTCTAGCCAGAGGAACTGGAAAGAGAGGTCCCTGGGAGGTGAAGAGTGGGAAGTGGGGCATCCTGGAGAAAAGACAAATGGAGAAGAGGATTTCTTTATCCTATAAATGAATCTACAAAAATCATGGGCTTACCTAGGCTGCACATTAACACAGAAGAGACTCAAACAGTATATAAATTTTCCAGGGGTTTCTCATGTTTTAGTACACATTGCAAGCTGAGGCATTTACTCTCTTGTTCTGGACTATCTTTTCATGAAAGATTAATATGGTGAACAACCTTGGGAGACAGAGGTAAGTGTCTCTTTTCCAAGCAAAGACCAGGTTTGTTTACTGTGCAGTATACTAAAGATAATGTCTCCTCCAGTGCAAAGAATAGGGAGACATTATCTACTATAAATGATTGTGGTTCCTTAGGCTTGAGTTTCTTAGCTGTGACACAAATCAAACACAAGTGCAACATCCACCTGGGCCCATCCACCTCGACCCTCTGGGACATTAGGGGCAAGGGAAACTGGCACAAACATGATACTCAAGATGCTTGCTGTGCTCTGAGGAATACAGTCCTTTATCATGTCTTCTAGCAACCATAAAACAATTTAATTTGTTAGTGTACAAAAAGGGTAAAATTTCAGACCCTTTATTGTTCTTGAGATAAAAAGTCAGTAAACTTGTAGATCAACAGAAAGTATTCAATCTGAATAACAAAGAAAAAAATTAGAAAAAAAAGAAGAGAACCTCAGGGACCTATGAAACAATACTAAAAAGTTTAACATTCATCTCATTGGAATCCTAGAAACAAAGGCAGAAAGAGAGCAAGCAGTGCTGAAAAAATGAAAAAATATTTCAAGAAATGATGGGTAAAATCTTGCCAAATTTGGTGAAATACATAAATTTACAGATTCAAGAACAAGCACATTCCAACCAGGACAACCTGAGAGAAAACCAGATCCAGTCACATTATAAAAAGTGGCTAAAAAGCAAACATAAAAAAATAAAAAACTTGAAGCAACTAAAATAAATAAATAAAATTACATTTAGGGAAATGATTAGAATGACTGCATTATTCCCCATCAGAAACAAGAGACCAGAGGACAGTGGCACAAAATCTTTAAAGTGCTACGAAAAAGAAATGTAAATTCAGAATTCTATATCCATCAAAAATATCCTTCAAGAATGAAGCTGAAAGGCCGAGGTGGGCGGATCGCTCAAGGTCAGGAGTTGGGAACCAGCCTGAGCAAGAGCCAGATCCTGTTTCTACTAAAAATAGAAAGAAATGAATTGGCCAACTAAAAATATATAGAAAAAATTAGCCGGGCATGGTGGCACGTGCCTGTAATCCCAACTACTAGAGAGGCTGAGGCAGAAGGATCGCTTGAGCCCAGTAGTTTGAGGTTGCTGTGAGCTAGGCTGATGCCATGGCACTCTAGCCCAGGGGAACAGAGTGAGACTCTGTCTCAAAAAAAGAATGAAGCTGAAATAAAGATATTCTCAGATGAAAGAAAACTATAGGAATCTGCTGTCACTAGATCAGCTTTCAAAGAAAAAAAAATGGTGCTAAAAGAAGTTCTTCAGGCTGAAGTTTTATGATACAAGAAAGTAACAAAAACTTGGATCTTCATGAATAAAGGAAGAGCCACAGAAATAGCAACTAATTGGGGAAATAGAATAGACTATGTTTCTCCTCTAAGTTATTTAAAATAGGTATGAATATTGAAAGCAAAACTTATAACATTGTCTGGCAAGGTTTTCAATGCATGAAGATATAATACATAAGGATCTATAGCATAAAGGAGAGGAGGTAAACGACACTGCATCGTTGTAAAACTCTGCATTTTACTTGAAGAAGTATAATATTAACCCTAATTGGACTGTGAAAGGTTAGGTATATTTTAATCTGTAGAGCAACCACTAAAATATATATTTATATATAAAGATAGTAAGCAAAAGTCCAGTAGATAAATTAAAATGACATACTAATGAACATTAAAGTAATACCAAAGAAGGGAGGAAATGGAAACATAGGAGAAAAACAGAAGGAAAAAAAACAGTAAACAAATAAAATAGATCTAATCTAACCACAACAATAACTAAATTAAATGTAAATAGTCTAAACACACCAATTAGAAGACAGAGATGGCCAAATTGGATACAAAAGTAACTACACACAACAATATGCTGCCTATAACAAACCCACTTTAAAGAGAAAGATAAGTTAAAAATAAAACAACAGAAAAAATGTCAAGCTGGAATGCTAAATAAACATTAGAGTAAACTTCAGAATAAGGAACATTATTAGCAACAAAGGGAAACATTATATGATAAAAGGAACAATTTACCTAGAAGACATAATGATCCTAAATGTCTATGTGACTAGCAGGAGAGCTGCAAAATACATGAAGGAAAAACTAAAAGACTAAAAGGAGAAATAAAAAATTATAATTTCACAATTATACTTGGGGACTTCAACACTCTTTTCTCAGTAATTGACAGAACATGTAGGTAGAGAATAGGAAAAGATAGAAAAGACCAGAAAAACACTATCAACCAACTTCATTGAACATTTATAGGACACCCCACCCAACAACAACAAACTACATGCTCCTTTCAAGAGTATACACAGGGCCGGGCGTGGCGGCTCACACCTGTAATCCTAGCACTCTGGGAAGCAGAGGCAGGAGGATCACTCAAGGTCAGGAGTTTGAGACCAGCCTGAGCAAGAGCAAGACCCCGTCTCTACTAAAAAAAATATAGAAAGAAATTAGCTGGACAACGAAAAATATATAGAGAAAAATTAGCCGGGCATGGTGGCGCATGCCTGTAGTCCCACCTACTCTGGGAGGCTAAGGCAGTAGGATTGCTTGAGCCCAGGAATTTGAGGTTGCTGTGAGCTAGGCTGA
>VBSM01002608.1:58804633-58817252 GCA_008086735.1 Cheirogaleus medius | reverse complement strand
TTGCTCTGATGATAGTTTCCTTGGCTGTGCAGAAACTTTTTAATTTGATGAGACACCATTTGTTTATTTTTGCTGCTGCGGCAATTGCCTTGTAACCCCCACATTTTATGACAAATCATATCAGAGGCTGACCAACAAGATGAATTTTTTTCTCCATGAGCCACAAATAGCCAGGAAACTCCGTTCTATTTTGGGATAAAAATACAACCTTTTAATAGCAAGGGCTTGATAAAACAATTTCTGAAATGATGTCTTCCAAGGCTTTCCATTCCCTAAGACAATGCTTTATTCTTCTTCATGAACAATTTTAAGTTTTAAAATTGCTAATGTTTTCATCTAAGAAAGCCTGAGAAGATATAAACATTTTAAACAACCTTCCAAAGTTGGCTCTGAGATCTTTCATTTCAGTCAAATATAAATATTTTTAAAATGTGAGGATTAAAGGGCCAGGTGCAGTGGCTCATGCCTGTAATCCTAGCACTATGGGAGGCCGAGGTGGGAGGATTGCTCAAGGTCAAGAGTTCGAGACCAGCCTGAGCAAGAGTGAGACCCCATCTCTACTAAAAATAGAAAAAATTAACCCAGAGTGGTGATGTGAGTCTGTAGTTCCAGCTACTCGGGAGGCTGAGGCAGGAGGCTCGCTTGAGCCCAGGAGCTGGAGGTTGCAGTGAGCTATGGTGATGCCACTGTACTCTACCCAGGGAGATAGAGTGAAACTCTGTCTCAAAGAAAAAAAAAAGTGAGGATTAAAAATAGTTATAAGAAATTAAAGTCTTTCTTTGCCTTCTTTTGTGATCCTTTATTTATCCTCATGATCATTATCACTTGATATTTACACAGTGGCTTTCTCCAAGTTTCTCAACAAGTATAACACACTTTAAAATATTATTAAAATATTCCTGTGAGAAATACAGATTGGAAGGAAAAGTAAAAGCCACTATTATCTTCTTGTGCTGCACTCTTCAGCATCCTCAGAAATAAATCTTAAACTCTAAGAACAAAAACTTTTGTAAAGATTAGGGAAATTTGAGTAGGAAAAATTAAGAAATTTACTCAAAGGCAACAGTAAAGTGTTGCCCCAGGGAGGGAAGTTACACAGGACATAGTGGCAATGTCACAGGAAGCAACTGCAGATTATGATAGGATGTGGCCACCCACCAGTTTGGGATTTTTCCTTCCCTCCTAGATTCACTGTCATTTCCCTAGAAGAGACTATCATCACCGTTCCACGGAGGCTTTTGCAATTGGCTCCAGATTGGATGTTCCTGCCTTCCCACCATCTTTTCTCCTGTCACAGACTCCTCTGAGTTCATGAAAGTGTAAAACCACAGCTGTGGACCCTTCTCATCACCCAACTCAGCTAAAAATTCCGTGCAGTGCCTCTTGGGGTCCCTCTAGGTAATGCTAAATGCTGTGACTGATCCCAAACTTTCAGTGGCTTAAAACTGTGGAGATTTAAAAACATATTCAGAACTAGAAAGAGTAGTAAAATGAACTCCCAAAACGCCATCAGCCAGTATCAACAATGTTCAACTTTTTGTCAGTCTTGCTTTATCTATCCTCCCAACTACTTGTTAGTTTTGTTGGATTATTTTAAAACAAATCTCAGACATCAAAACACTTCAGCTGTAAATATTCCAACACATAACCATAAGAAGTAAGGACATTAAACACACCCACCCACAATCCACAATGCCGTTATCCTACTGAACATGCCTAACAATAATTCTTTTTTTTGTTGTTTTTTTTTGAGACAGTTATTCACTCTGTCGTCCCAGGTAGAGTGCAGTGGCGTCAGCCTAGCTCACTGCAACCTCAAACTCCTGGGCTCAAGCAATCCTCCTGCCTCAGCCTCCCAAGTAGCTGGGACTATAGGTGTGCACCACCATGCCCAGCTAATTTTTTCTATTTTTGGTAGAGATGGGGTCTCGATCTTGCTCAGGCTGGTTTTGAATTCCTGACCTCAAGTGATCTTCCCAGCTCAGCCTCCCAGAGTGCTAAGATTACAGGAATGAGCCACCATGGCTGGCCAATAATTCCTTAATATAATCTAATACCTAGTCCTTAAAATTTTCACAACTGTACAGAAAAAGTCTTTTTACAATTGGTTTGTTTCAATCATTATTATTTGGTTGTTACATCTTTTTTTAAAAATTTTTTTTCTCTTATATTTCTCATCTACAGTTGTGTGATGTTGTTACATCTCATAAATTTCTTTACTCTGTAACTGTTCCCCACCCTTTCCCCCTCTTACTATTTACTGGTTGAGGAAATCTGTTCTTGCTCTTTAAATTGTCCCACATTGAGGAAGTGACTGATTGTTTCCCTTCCTCTGTGGTGTTTTTTAATTTGTCCTTTTACCTATTTCTTACTCCTCCTCTATTTGCTGTAAATTGGTAGTTAGACCTAGAGGTTTGATTAGATTCTGGAATGATTTTATAGGGGAGGGGGCAAGAATACATTATAGGATTGCTTTCCATTTGTGGTAGCCAGTCTCCAAGATGGCCCCAGTAATCCCCACTTTCTTGTATTCGTGCCTTTGTGTAGTGCCTTCCCATAATCAATAGAATGACTGACTTGTAAACCAATAGAACATAGCAGAAATGATGATATGGGATTTATGAGGCAAAGTTATAACAGATATTGTGGCTTCTTCATCTCTCCTTCTTGGAACACTCAATGCAGGAGAAGCCAGATGTCAGGACAGCTGCAAACTCAAGCATCCCTGTGGAGAAGGTCATGTGGTAAAGAACTGAGGCCCCTTGCTATCAGCCATGTGGGTGACCCATCTTGGAAGTGAATCCTCCAGCCCCAGTCAAGCCCTCGGATGACTGTAACCTTAGCTGACAACTCAACTGCAATCTCATGAAAGTCCTTGAGCTGGAATCACCAGCTATACCACTCCTGCATTGCTAATATGGAGAAACTGTGTGAAATGAGAAATGTTTACTGTTGTTTTAAGCCACTCAGGTTTGGAGTAATTTGTTATGCAGCAGTAGATAAAAAATTTACCAGTATATCACATACAGTTTGCTTGACATACTTTTAATCATGCTGAGATTGATCAATGTGTTCAGGTGTTGTCAACCTGATACATCCATTATAAAGTTCTCCATGAACATTCATTCCACCTAGTGGTATTAGCAGCAACTGATGCTCATTGACTAGATTTATTATTTCATTGGGGAGTTGTGTATAACTTCTTCTACATTTATTAGTAGGGATTCTTCTATAAAGAACAATGTTCCCTCATTAACTACATGGAAACCCTGAAACGCCATTTGTACAGGAAAGGTATGATGAATACTCCATTTGGAAGTTTATTAATGACAAATGTAGACAAATTTCAAAGAACTAATTATTTGGCATTGAAAAATACTTAAAAACTTGGAAGTTTTATGTAGGCTGAATTAAGAGACACTTTGAAAAATTCAATTTTTATGTTATTACATCCCCCTTCACTGACTGGCCTAAATGAATTAAAAATCAGTATCTTCAAATCAGAACATTTTAAATTAAAATGACTTGGGTGTGGGGGAAGAGACATTTGTGACATAATGCTAAATAGCTAGTCTATCCTGTTTTTCAGGGACGTAACTAGCTGTTTTGATGTCCGGTGGTGAATGAGCTGTGAGGTTCAGAGAAAATGTTGCCGGGTTGGGGTTGCTAGTGAGTGCTCTTTTACTGGAAGAACAGGTCTAATATGACTACCAGCATTTTCTGTTCCATTCAGCTTTAAAGAGTCTCCTGGGCTAAGTGTTTGCAGAGCAGCAAACATTACTGCCTATGTAGTTCTTATTATAATCACTTTAACACGATTTTATGTAATCACTTCTGGGATATAAAGTGGTGCAATTCCCAGCACTATAAGGTCATCTAAAATCATAGCTAAAAATACACACAAAAATTGTCCACAATTCTAGAAGTCATTCCTCAACCAGCTCTGGTTATGAGGATGGAATTTTTCCCTCTCCTCAAATACATCACCTACCACAGATCGTATTTTCCTAAATAAGTGAATCAGTTCAAATATTTTATTTCTTAGGATCAGGAATCGTTAAGTGCCAGGATTTTGCTTTAAATGGTTTCCAAACATTTCCTCAGGGAAAGCTTTTATGTACATTTAAGATTTTATTCTACATTTTGTGAGAATATGGTGTTTGGGGAGAGGAATCTCTGAGTCCTCATATTTTTAACGTGCACTGTAGAAGTTATATCCTTAACTCATGATTAGCTTTGTACCAGTTACCACTGTCATTAACTTATCTTTAGACTTTGCCCTCCATTCAATTCAGTTCCATTCACAAACATGTATTGAACATTTTCTAGGGGCAAAGCTTTATACTCATAAGATACAAACACTATTAGGGTTATAAATGTAAAAAAGTAAGAATATTATATCCAAAGTTCATCCAAAGTGGCCAAGAAGTTTCATTTTATGAGCAAACTTTGACTGATTGACAGGGACTTCCAAAAGTACTATCTGGAGAAGAAATCTAGGACTGCACTCAAGGTCGGCAGGCATGACTGTCACCATCAAAGTAGTATCTTTCATGGTCTAGAGAGTGGAAATTGGTGGTAAAATGGCAAATTTTAACCTAAAAATTGTGAGGAAATTTAGGAGAAAAGGTCCTTATGTCTAAATTACATCATAGAGGAAGTAGCTATGAATTAGGCCTTGGAAAAGGAGAATGTAGACATCAGAGAATGAACAGGGGAAGGGACATTCCAGGCAACAGGAATTGGGAAGATCAAGGCATAGATGTAAGCAATCCAGGTCAGCCAGTGGATGAGGCCAGAGCAAATCTGCATAGAAGGATGTTGTGGGAGACAAGGTTGGGAAGAACACACGGGGACTGAAAGAGGAACAAAATTGTTACCTCATTAGGTATCAAAGTGGCCGGGCTTGACATCTTTTGTACTTGTATATCAGACCATAAGTGCTTGTAAACCCAAATAACTCTACTTCTCATTTAAAAACACACAAATAACACTCAAAATGTCTCGTACTACTAGAGACATATCGTATACACTGTTGGAGGGAATTTAAATTAGTACAACCATTGTGGAAAACAGTGTGAGGTTTTCTTAAAGAAGTAAAAGTAGAACTACCATATGATCCAGCAATCCAACTACTGGGTATTTATCTAAAGGAAAGGGAATAAGTCTATCATAGTGATACCTGTACCCCCATGTTTGTTGTAGCACTATTCACAATGACAAAGATATGGAATCAACCTAAGTGGCAAACAACAGGGAAATGGATAAAAAAAATGTGGTGTATATTACATGATGGGATACTATCCATAAAAAAGAATGAAAACTTGTCATTTACAGCAACATGGATGGAACTGGAGGTCATTATGTTAAGTGAAATAAGCCAGGCACAGAAAGACAAACGTCACATATTCTCATTCGTATGTAAGAGAGCTAAAAAAGTTGATCTCATGGAGATAGTAGAATAATAATTATTATACTTTTTTTTTTTTTTCTGCTACCCAGGCTAGAGTACCGTGGTGTCAGCCTAGCTCACAGCAACCTCAAACTCCTGGGCTCAAGCAATCCTTTTGCCTCAGCCTAATTTTTCTATATATTTTTAGTTGGCCAATTAATTTCTTTCTATTTTTAGTAGAGACGGATCTCACTCTTGCTCAGGCTGGTTTTGAACCTTGAGCAATCCACCCGCTTCGGCCTCCCAGACTGCTAGGATTACAGGTGTGAGTCACCTCACCTGGCCTAGAATGATAATTATTAGAGGCTTGGAAGGGTGTATATTTGTGTGGGCAATGAAGAGAGGTTGATTTATGGGTACAAACATATAGTTAGATAGAAGGAATTAATTCTAATGTCTGATAGCAGAGTAGGGTGACTATAGTTAACAATAATGTATTGTATATTTCAAAATAGCTAGAAGAGAGGTCTTGAAAAATTTCCAACACATAGAAATGATAAATAAATGTGCAAAGTGATGGATATTCTAAATACCAACTTGATCATTACACATCTATGCATATAACAAAATATCACATGTATGCCATCAATATGTTTGTGATATTTTGTTATATGCATAGATGTGTAATGATCTACAAATATTATACATCAATAAAAATGTCTCTTACTGACATAATAGTATATCATAGTGGGCTTTATTGCTGCCTAACATATATTCACACTCTTTCCAGTATCTTAAAGTTCCTTTGGGAAACCACAACTCTATGCTTTTCCATATTTGTATGGGATCGACTGTTTCCTCTGTTGCAGGGGAGAAGTGAGGAAACCGAGTAGCATATCCCAGTCTTCTGCCCAAGCAATAAGGTCGATGATGGGCATCTAACCCAATCAGAGACGAGGAGACATTTGGAGACCTTGGCTGGGTTTCTGACAAAGAAGACCATTCCCACTTCCATAGAATCTAGTGGTGTAAGGATGTGAGGCTTGACACTGCTGCAGCCATCTTAGTGCCAGAAGGGGAGATAGCCTCAAAATGAACCCAAGACACAGAAATGGCAAAAACAAGATTTGGAGATTAACTGGGCTCGAATAACATTGCATAAAGCCCCAGGGCCAAGTTATGACTGAAGTTTAGTCCTTGAGCCATCAGCTATATATTGCAATATATTTCTTTTGTTAATTAGGCCAGTTTGAGTTGGATTAGAAACAAAAAGAGTCTTAAATGAGAGAATTATTTTAAATCTTCACAGTTTTAGTTTTTTGGAGTCCAATAAAATTTCTTTCTATGATGTAGAATGTTAATAAGGAATGTGTCCTTATTAACTTGCTCCTGAAACTACTTTTGATGTGCAGCTTCTAGGGAAACAGACCAGTTATTCTGTCACCCAGAGACTTTACATTTTTGTATATTGATAGGTTTCTCCAAGTGTTCTTGGAAGTTCTTTTGACTTTCCTAATGAAGCTTAGTTTTTTTTTTTGAGACAGAGTCTCACTCTGTTGCCCCGGCTAGAGTGCCGTGGCATCAGCCTCGCTCACAGCAACCTCAAACTCCTGGGCTCAGGCGATCCTTCTGCCTCAGCCTCCCAAGTAGCTGGGACTACAGGCATGCGCCACCATGCCTGGCTAATTTTTTCTATATTTTAGTTGGCCAATTAATTTCTTTCTATTTTTTAGTAGAGATGGGGTCTCGCTCTTGCTCAGGCTGGTTTCGAACTCCTGAGCTCAAACGATCTGCCCACCTCGGCCTCCCAGAGTGCTAGGATTACAGGCGTGAGCCACCGCGCCCGGCCCTAATGAAGCTTAGTTTCACATCCTCTTTTTGTTTGATTTTTGTTGTACACTGTATCAGGTCTCCTTGTTTAATGAAATTGCAGTCAGAACACTAAAGTTCAACTGAAATTCAGTTTACAGGGAAATAGCAATATTTGTGAACATTCAAAAATCATGTTTATCTTTTTAACAAATAGCACCATGTGATGTATTGTATTTTATCTGCTATCTCTTTTGACTCACAGCCAAACTTTTGCGAGTATCACAGGGATTTGAGTAAAGGGGGTACTTGGTTCATTATACCCTAAAGTTGGACATGGTTCCACCTGATCTGTGTTTGGATCGGTAGGCCAGGGTGAGTTTCTCTGGGATGTGAAACTGGTTTCACTCAGGAGAAATTGACTTTCTTTAAATCATACTTTAAATCATACTCATGACATCAAGAGATGGTCTTCAACAAATAAGGAAGAATGGAGAAAAATTATCTTATTTTTCAATCAATTGTCACTTTACTGTGGACAATTTTGTGGGAACACTTACCATGAAACTTCTTTTTGAAGAACTGAACTGATCTCATCCCTGTCTGAAAAATTTAACTCTTGTTATCTGGTAGTATAATGACCAGTGAAAAGTGTCATTTCAGCTGATAAAAATAGCTTTATTATAAAACTTAATTGCTAAATATAATTATCTCCAGGATAACAATTTTTACTACCACTAATTTAAAAGGGCATTTACGGTTCCACTGAAAAAAGATACTTAAACATAGAAAATCAAATCTATAAAGCATCTCCAAATAGGTTAAAACAAGAAGGCTGGGCAAGCATAAGAATGCTCAAAAGCCTACTAAAAGTCATTAATTGTTCTCTTATGTACTGTTAACTTTAATCAATCATTTTTAAGAACAGTATTTTTGGATTTTACTGTGGACCTTAAAGGAATAGTGTGTATAAGAACCACTTCTTGGAGAAAGAAAGAGAAGTGGTGGTCAACAACGTCACCACTGAGAAAGAGGACAGAGAAAAGGCCACGCTGGGTTTGGTGCGAAGAGAGCACTAGAGCCCCCAGGAAAGCGGATTCACAGAGCGGCAAGGAGAGGAGTCCGGAGGAGGAAGTGGCTGGTGAATTTTGGCAGTGGAGGCATTGGAGTCTTCACAGTAAAAAATGTGATACCAGAGCCAGGTAATTGAGATTTTTGGGACACTTTGAGAAATTAATTACTTTGAGCCTTAATTTCCTCATTCCGGTTATCTATCACTGAGGAACAAACCACCGAAAAGACAGTGGTGTAAAACATCAATACTTTATTTTGCTCACAAATCTGCAATTTGGGAAGGTCTCCGTGTTAGTTTTCAATTGCTATTGTAACAAATTACCAAAAATTTAGTGGCTTAAAACAACACAGATTTGTTCTTAGAATTCTGTAGGCTAGAAATCCAACACAGTTCTCACTGGGCTAAAATCGAGGTATCAGCAGGGATGTGTACCATTCTGGAAGCTCCAGGGGAGAATCTGTTTCCTTACCTTTTCCAGCTTCTAGAGGCTGCCAGCGTCCCTTGGCTCATGGCCCTTTTCTCCATCTTCAAAGCCGGCAACAGCTGGTCAAGTCATTCTCCCATCGAATCACTCTGACCTCCTCTGCTGCCTTTCTTTTCCTCTTTTAAGGACGTTTTGATTACATGGGGCCCACCTAGATAACCCAGGGTGATCTCCCTAGTACAACTTGAATTCCCCATTTCCATGTAACAGAAACATATTCATAGGTTCTGGGGATCAGGACGTCTATACCTTCCCATTATTCTGCCTACTGCAGGCTCACTGAGGATGATGACTCATCTCTACTCCACACAGCATCCGCTGGGCAGCTGGACTGGGTCTAGAGCATCCGCTTCCATGACAGCTTGCTCATGTGGCTGGCGGGCTGGTGCTATCACTGGGAGCTCAGTTCCTCTCTGTGTTGGCGTCTTCATGGGGCTGCTTTAGCTTCTTTACAACATAATGACTGGAGTATAAGAGCTGTTATTCCAAAGGACAGTAAATGGAAACTGTCTTTTAAGGCCTGGGCCTGAAAATTGACACAGTGTGACTTTCATCATATTCAATTGGTCAAAGTAGTCGCAGAGCTCACCTAGACTCAAGGGGAAGGGGCATAGAGCTCCAACTCTCTAGAGAAGTGTCAAAGAATCTGTGGACACCTTTAATTCTCCATAGTCCTCATTGGTAAAATAGGGGTAATCTTTACTTGCAGTATTGCTGTCAGAATTAGAAATGATGCATGTAAGTGGCTAATAATATCCTTTCTGAATGTACAGCAATACATGGAGAAAAAATAATTTTCAAGTGTTTGTTGAAAATTGGAATCTGTGTGAATACATGAATATCGTGGTTCTTGATATTTGCAGGTATGGATGAATATGACAGTTCTTCTCCCCAGAAAACTTGTACACGTGTTCTTATGTATGTTCTTTCGTACATTTGGATGGCATTCCCAGACTAGGGTATGATCCTCAGTACTAAGGTACCAAGTAATAGGGCATGAAAACATTGCAGGGCTATTGTGCATGTGCTGTAGGGTGTAATTTGGATTTATTTCCTTTTCAGACATGGGGCTGGGAGATTTTTCATATCTGTCTCCAAGACAGCCTGCAGGGATGTGGGAAAAAGCTGTTTTGTTACAAGTGCCTGCCTCTGTTGTTTTGTTTTTTTCCTGCTTAAGTAAAGGAAATGCTATCAGACAGTAGTCATATTTAAGGAAAAAAGGGGCTGACTATTTTCATTATTCTTGTCAAAGCTCTTAATATTTCATAGTACTTTTTTTTCATTTTCTCTCTGGCCTCATGAATATCTGAATAATTTTACTTTTATGCAATTAATCTTTAATTATTTCAACAGTTTTTTTTTTACTTAAAAAGCTTCATTTTTCCCCTAGTGATCAAAGTCTGAGAATCTAAACAATACAGAAATAAAGTAGAAGAAGAAAGGTCTTTATAAGGTAGAAGGATGACCACTGCTAATGGTCTGGAGGATGTCCTTCCAGATTTATTACCATGTTTATATACACATAAAACAAACTGGAACGTATTATAGATACCATGCCGCAGTTTTCTTTTCCCCTTAAATATATTGGGCATATCTTTCTATTCTCGTGCTTATTGGTCTAGTTCACTCTTTTTGATGGTTAGATAATCTTCCAGTATGTGATGTATCAGAGTATATTTTACCAAATAAAAAAACCTTAGTTAGAAGACATGGGTGGGAGGGGCCTATCACAATCCACTGAACACAGGGGAAAAGGACTTTGTCCTTCCTTCCCCTCCCCCCAATTCATCCTCATACTGGTTCAGTGAAAGACTCCACATGCCTTGATGGTTTCCCCCTTTATCAGGTATTTGTGTTGATAACTGCCACAGTCTGCAGTGGAAAGAGCCCTGAGAGTCCAGAGACCTGGGATCGGAACGTAAATCTGTCACTCAGTGTGTAACTGGGCAACATCCTTACTCCTCAGGTCTCCAGATTCCCGCTCTGCAAAAGAGAGAAGTGGATTAGGTGGTCTCTGCTTTTGCTCACCTCTGCTTTGATTTATTGAATTGATCATGTGCTAAGCATTGCACCAGGGGCTTTCCAGGGTGTCCTCAAACCAATTGCGTTAGGTAGATAATATAATCCCCAGTTTTTACACAGAGAGAGTGAAGACAGGGGGAATATAAGAACCCAGAAGGCAAGAAGAGAAACTGGCATTATTAGAATAGGACTGAGCAAGAACAAGGCAACTTTACCTAAGCTGAAAGCGTGGGGTTCACCAGCACATGACAGTTTATGGTACAGTTTCACATGTATTCTTTCAGTAGCACCTCCCCATGCAGATAAGAAAGATGTTTTTATTCTCATGTAAAAGGTGATAAAACAGGTTAAGTGGCTTATAAACGATCATGTAGATAGGAAGTAGTATTAGAGAGAATTAATTTCTTGGTTAGCAAATATCAAAATTGAGCCTCTGACTCAATTCTGGTGATCATTTTGAGAATTCAGATTGTATTACTTAAATTTCATGTGCAATTTCCCAATTATTACAGATATAGAAAAGGACCCTGAAACCCATAATTGAGAAGCATACATTAAGAAGAAAGGATTTTTAGGCATCAATATACAACATTTTCACATAGACTATTCTGTCTTATGGTCTTATAATTCAGTTAAAATTTTATTTTATGACTATTTTAGTCCCTCTTTTCATCTTTTGATAATACTATGCTTAGGAAACCAGCAATAAGAATATCCTTTAAAATGAGTTAGGACTCTGTCAAGTGGCAAATATTTGTCAAGCAAGTAAGAAGAAAAAGATTTTTACCAATACTGTGAATATCTAGTTTTAGTTCTGTTTGTGAACAATTGACAGCCTTCCCCTTCCACTCCCCAACCCCCCAACTCCACGAGGGATCATCTTGCTTCATGAGTATTTAAAGTAAACACAAAGCACGCTATTTAGACAAACTCTCTAGTCTAGTAAAACTCAATGTTTTTATTACAAGGCTTTTCAAAAAAAAGCTTCAACAGCTGAGTTTGGTGGCTCACTCCTGTGGAACCCATTACTTGGGAGGCTGGGGCAGGAGTATGGCTCGAGTCCAGGAGTTCTGGGCTGCAGTGTGCTACGCCAACTGGGCGTCCCCACTAAGTTCAGCATCAACCTCCTTGGCATGGGGGGTGAGGCTGCCTAAGGAGGGTGAACCAGCCCAGGTCAGAAATGGATCAGGTCAAAACTTCTGTGCTGAGCAGTGCTGGGACTGTGCCCGGGAACAGACGCTGCACTGCGGCCTGGGCAGCAAGGTGAGACCCTGTCTCTGGCTTAAAAAAAAAAAAAAATTAAAAAAGAGAAAGCTTTGACATGTATAAAGCACACAGCAATTTCTTCTGATAAGACTGTCAAATGGGCAAGTGCTTACTCATTGCCCTGAAGTGTCCTTTCTGGGCATTAGAACGTGTGTCTGCTTAGAAAACAGGCAAGAGACCTCTTAGGACCTATTCCATCTCTGTGTATAAACACATGGCTACTTGGAATTGGTTTTATCATCTCACTTTTAAACTTGTACTTTTGTCCAGACCAGTTCTGGTTTCAATGACATAGTTGGCTCAGCTCTTTGAAACAGCCTCCCACCAGGTCTCTCTCTCTCGGTAACAGTCTTGCTGCCCTTTCCTCCTTTCCCCCTTCCCTTAGTCACTGGTCATTTATTTCAGAGACGTTTCCCTTGCCCTGCGCTTCATACTATTTTCTCCAATCTCATAAAGTGCTCTTTTTCATTTCCAAGTCTGTTGTTTCCTGTCTCTATGCTCTTCTTATGCTGAAAGGAAAAAAAAAAATCACTCTTTGCCCCCTCAAAGGGAAAATTTGCTGTTTGCCCAA
>VBSM01002608.1:58793614-58804533 GCA_008086735.1 Cheirogaleus medius | reverse complement strand
AATTTTTCTGTAGAGACGGGTCTCACTAAGTTGCCTAGGTTGGTCTCAAATTGCTAGCCCCAAGCAATTCTCCCACGTTGGCCTCCCAAAGTGCTAGGATTATAGGCATGAGCCACCACACCCAGCCTGGACTGATTATCTGATGGGTACTTTCACCTGCAGTTCTAATGAGGGGTTGCCCAAAGATCACCAGAATGGCGAAAGAATGGAAAGGAGAGCTTTATTGGTGATATCATTTTTCACACTGGGAAGAGACAGTCTCCAGCATGTAACGGAGGTGCTCTCACTTTGAAGAGGGAAAAGGCAGACTGGTTTCTATGCTTCACAGGGTCTGTGCTACACCATAGAATCGTATGCATTCAGCAGGTTTGGAGGAAAAGCTAATACATATTTATGAGGGGGGTTGAGCGCTTGCAAAGTGAATAAACATATTAATATATGTAGCATACATCCCATGTTCACTTTGGGGTGAGGTTTTAGCATTAAAATGAGGTGGCGTTTGGCTCTTTATGTCAAAGGGTGAACTATAGGACACAGAGTATGTGTGCAGTCTCTATAAGCAGTCTGAAGTTGGCTTGAGGTCTGCACTTGTTTATCAGGAAAGAACGTTTGTAAGGCTGGTCCAGTCAGAATTGTAGTGGTCTGGGGTATAAATCAGAGTTAGGAAGGATCTGACAGTTTGCCTGATAGCTCCTATTGCTAGAGAGTTTAACAAGAGTGTGGTTTTAATTCTAGCGGTAAGAATTTAGGAAGTTGCCATGCTAGCTGAGACCTGAACCCTCGACCCATAGGTAACTTTTGTTTCCTTAACCTTATGATCGATCTTAGTTGATAAAGGAGCATCTAATTTAGTCTCTCAGATCACAAGGAAATATATAGGGTTCTCATATCAGAATATATTTGCAATAAATTCCAAGATGGTTATGGACTCAGAGATTGTTCTGGGTGTGAGTGAGAGAGAAGGCACAGTGGTCTCTAAACCTTGGCTCTCCCCAGGGTGACCAAATTTCCTGTTCTCTTTAGTTATACTCTTTTTTATTATTAGTTAAGGTAGAAGTTTGGCCTCTGTAACATATACTCAAAATAACAGAGGTTTTGTTTTTCAAAAAAAATTCTTTTTGTGTTGTTTTTTGTTTGTTTTTTCTCTTTTTCTTTTCCTGAGACAGTGTGTCACTCTGTAGCTCAGGCTTGAGTGCAATGGCACTATCATAGCTCACTGCAGCCTCCAACTCCTGGGCTCAAGGGATTCTCCTGCCTTAGCCTCCCTCGTAGCTAGGAATACAGGCATATGCCACCATGCCTGGCTAATTTAAATAATTTTTTTGTAGACACAAGGTCTCATTACATTGCTCAGGCTAGTCTTGAACTCCTGGCCTCAAGCAATCCTCCTGCCTTAGCCTCCCAAAGTGCTGGAATTACAGACATGAGCCACCGGGCCTGGCCTTATTCTTAAATATTATCCCATAATAAGCAATCCAGGGATAATTGTGGTTTCATAATGCTGGGGTCCATGCTCCATTCATCTGTTGCTGTGCCATTTTCAACATGTGGCTTCTACCATAGTCCAAGATGATTGTTCTCACTATTGCACCATCTCCGCATCACAGTCAGCAGGAAGGATGAGAGGAGGAAAACAGAGATCATTTCCTTTTCTTAAAGGGTGTAAGAATGAATTTAAACATCACTTCTGCTCATATGCTATTGGCTAGAACTTAGTCAAATGGCGCAAGCTGGCTGCAAAGGAGAGTGATGGCCATGTGCCCAGTTGTCATTTGGGGACACTATTCCTAAAGGAAGATGGGGAGAAGAAATACTGAAGGATAATTAATCTGTGCCACAGTCAACTCCTTTAACCACCTAAATATCTATGCACATGCTTTTTCTCACAAATGAAGCATATTTATTTCCTTTTCTATTAAAGGGATGATAACTCAAAGGTCTTATCGAGTCACTGCATATCAAGCAAAGTCTACGTGTCATCCTCTCATTATGTCTGGATGTGGCTCCTTGTGGCCTAGCAATCTATGGATTGCAAGACATGTTCTCTCTTCTCCACAACATACTGACCACAGTTAAAACTCCCATTTAGAAAAGGAAGGAGGCTGCCACTGGTCCAGATGGGCAGGAGCTGCTAGGACTCCTTCCCTGGAGTGAACTCCATTCTTTGCTGGGATCACATGGCAACGTCTTTTTCTGTCTTCTGGGAGAAACTCTCTGTGAATCATCTTCCATGGCCTCATCTGTGGTGTACATTGGAGAATAAACTTTTCTTGGAGACCGCATAGCTTTGTAGCCCATTTTGTTGCTAGTGTGGGTTTGGGGTTGTGTGGATATTGTTTATTTGCTCCTGTAGATCAATGATTTTTCTCCTTCTCCACACAGGTCTTTTTCTGAGAGGCTGACTTGTATGGATTAGATCGATAGAGCTTCCCTGTTCCCTGTTTGCCCATCAAGTTGAGCCAGTGGGGAGCCCGGGAGAGAGGTGAGAGGAAGGGGAGAAGGAGAGAAGTGGAGTATTGCTTCCCCAGCTCTCTCCTTGCAGGGCTGCCCGCGGCTGGTGGTGTCCCTCAAGCAGAGGTCACATATGTCAGGCAGTTCTTTTTGTCTCCTAGTTTCAGTGACTGCTTTCTCTCCTCACTCTGAGGCTGAAGGGTGGTGACAGCACCCCACTGTTCCGAGGTGAAGGGTTTCCCTACTCTCCCTTTCTGTCTCCTAGTTTTTCCCACAATTTATAAATAATTCCTGTATTAAACTCCCCTCAAATTACACATTTTGAGTATTTCCTTATGGGACCCTGACTAATGCAGGAGCAGAAGCCAAAAAACAGCAGGCTTATTGTTGCCTTGCAAATAAAATACCCCCATGGCCCCTCCAAATTAGTTTTCTGGTTAACTGGCGTCATATCAATTTCAGGTACAAGCAGTCACAAACATATTATAGATCTCACCCTGACACAGTTTGTGCAACTGAAATATCTACCTTCTATCTGCTGGCTTGTGCACTCTGTCCATTTGCCCTCTCAGTTTTATGGTGGCTGTCTTGAGGCCATTTGAAACAATGGATTAGGTGGGGAGGCCACAGCTATCATCTGATATTTGGTGTTGGTTTTTTTTTAAATTTTTAATTTCAAATAGTTCTGTTGAGCTATAATTATTTTTTATCTATGGTTACAATTATATGCATCTAAAACACACATTAGATCTCATAGACTGAATATGTAGATAGATGTTTTAAAGCATCATTTTGTGTGTGATATCTATGTCTGTTTTTCCTTCATTTTCCTATTTTATTTTTTTTAATTTTTATTAAATTTTTAAATTTCAGAATATTACAGGGTACAAACACTTTGGTTACAGATATCTGAACTGAGTTGGCTCTTATTGTCTGCCAGGGACTTTATCAGAGGTGCCCAAGAAAGGTTGGGGGCCACATTCTAATTTCCTCTTACAGCTGCCTTTGAGAGCTACCTCTTATTCTTTCTTCAGGGTTCACTAAAGAACAGTTGGCTTTTTCAACCCTTTGAGCACCCAAATTACTGTACTTTCACTCATTTAGATTTCAGGCGAGACAGAGAAGGCCTCTTTTCATAAAACTGAATTATCCTCTTTTAGGGGAAACTATCTCTGACTTCATCCCTTTGTAAGACTTGTTTTAAGTGTCAAGAAGCAGCCAACACACATCACAATTCTGAGTTTTTCCCACTAGTTTCCAAGTATAACTAGAATTATAGGCTCTGAGAATTTATGGCTTATCTTCCAATGTATGGCAGGTGACAGTTTACCCAAATATTATGGCATAACAAGAGTAAGCAGCTTTCCACCCTGGATTATCTGAAATATTGCTATTCCCTGTCCAATTGCTACATCAGTATTACTTATACCTCTTTTTACCAAAGTCCTACATCCAGATATTAAGCTTATAATAGTTATAGGTTTAGCTGCTATAACAAAGATCCCCAAATAATGGTAGCTTAAGAAAAACAGAATTTAATTTCTTTCTTTCTTTCTTTCTTTTTTTTGAGACAGTCTTACTCTGTTGCCCCAGCTAGAGTGCCATGACGTCAGCCTAGCTCACAGCAACCTCAAACTCCTGGGCTCAAGCCATCCTTCTGCCTCAGCCTCCCGAGTAGCTGGGACTACAGGCATGCACCACCATGCCCGGCTAATTTTTTCTATATATTTTTAGTTGGCCAATTAATTTCTTTCTATTATTAGTAGAGATGGGATCTCGCTCCTGCTCAGGCTGGTCTCAAACTCCTGAGCTCAAATGATCCACCCGCCTCAGCCTCCCAGAGTGCTAGGATCACAGGCAAGAAGTTAATTTCTTTCTCATGTTTCAACCTAAGTGCAAGCTGACCATATCTAACATGACAGCTTCATGGGGGTAAGGCTCAGGTCCCCTATAGTGGGTTGCCTTTAACATGTGACTTCTTTAACATGTAACTCCATGTTTTTGCCTAAGATGGTCTCAGCCATCAGGAAGAAGAAAAAGAGGAAGTGGTGAGCACAACCCATTTCTTTAAGAAAATAACTGAGAGTTATAAAAGTCACTTTTATTCATCTCATTGGCCAGAACTTGGTCATACTGTCACACCTAGCTTTAAAGGAACTTGGAAAGTATAGGTTTGCTCTGGGTGGCTATGTGCTCAGCTAAAAATTTAGGGCTCCACTAATTAAGGAAGAAGAAAATGGATATTGGAAAGAACTAGCAATCTTTGCCACATTAAACTTGAATCTAAATCATATTTCTCTAAAAAGTCTGATGTCTATAACTCTACAGCAATTTGTTATATTGGCTCCTCAGTTTCTTCAGTGGGTCTGAAATATTTTATCTCCCAAAATACTCAGACTAGAGATCTAGCTAGCCCTTTGGAACTCTCTGAATGTTGAAAATAGTTCCTTAAAAAGAGGGCTTTTGTTGGTCTCTACCAAGAATCACATAATTCAATATTTTGTTGAAATGGTAGATGGAGTCCTCTAGTCTCCAAGGGAACTTTATTTCTGATGTATGTGGAACTATAATAACAAAGAGGCCAGAAGTTAGCCAGGGAAATTACATCTGAGTTTGCCTCAGCCAAAGCTTAAAAATGGTCCTGTAAGACATTTTAATTTTTTTTAAACAACTTACTTTCTGGCAAGTATCTCCAAGTACTAGAATCAGAAAAAGCCTCAAAAAATAAGAAAAAGCCCAGGAATGACTATAGAGTTAAAAATGTTCTTTTTAACTCTCTCCCATTCTGCACAAACAGAAAAAGGTTACTTGGAGAAGTGGCTGACACCAGAGCTGGAACAAAGAAAGTACAAGATGAATTTGCAACATCTTGCAATGCCAGAAAGTAAGGAAGTACTTAAACAGTGACGTGGAATCATGTCAAAAGACATAGGAGCCAAATGGAAGGAGTACCCAATGGCCAAATAGGGACAATAGAGCAAAGAAAAAAATGTTAAAGCAATCAGTTATAACCCATAAGATAAATATTCCTAAGTCCATGTTGATATAAATAAATAAATAAATAAATAAATGGGATAGTAGACAGTTCTTCCTCATAGTAAAATTCCAATTAACAAATGTAGAAGCAGTGAAGGAAATAGAAAATCATCATTTGACAAAAACCTCATTAATAATAATTATAGGTAAGAATCATTAAGGAATGCTTAAAATTAGTGAGTGAAACTATTTTTTTCTATAGATTTAGGGGTACAAGTGGTTTTTGGTTACATGGATGAATTGTATAGTGGTAAAGTCTGGGATTTTAGTGTACCTGTCACCTGAATAGTGTACATTGTACCCAATAGACAATTTTTCTTTTCTCATTCCCCTCCAACCTTCCCCCTTCTGAGCCTCCAATGTCCATTGTTCCACTCTGTATGCCCCTACTATGTGCCTAGCTTAGCTCTCACTTATAAATGAGAACATGCAGTATTTGGTTTTCTATTCCTGAGTTACTTAGGAATGACTTAAAGTTCCACCCAAGTAGCTGCAAAAGACATTATTTCATTCTTTTTTATGGCTGAATAGTATATACGTATATATGTATATACATATATATATATCACATTTTCCTTATCAACTCATGATTGATAGGTACTTAGGTTGATTTCATATCTTTGCAATTGTGAATTGTGCTGTGACAAACATACAAGTCCAGGTATCTTTTTGATATAATGACTTCTTTTCCTTTAGGTAAAAACTCAGTAATGGAATTGCTGGATTGGATGGTAGATCTACTTTTGGTTCTTTGAGAAATCTCCATACCATTTTCCATAGAGGTTGTATAAATTTACATTCCCACCGACAATATATAAGTGTTCAGTGGGTGACACTTTAATGAGAAACAGGATATTTGCAGGACCTCAAAGTATCTCTCCATGAAATACTTACTAGTTAAAGTGAGGAATTATTATAGTGGGGAAACTTGGTAGACCTGACCTTAACTGAGAAATCAAAGCTATCATCAGTAATGAGACATATTTGACATCATGTCTTCCAGAGACCATGCACTGAGAAGCGCTCCATATAACTTCTGTGCTATTCTTGCCATAAGTATATAAGCTGAATTTAATCATGAGGAAACAGCAACAAACTAAAATTAAGAGACATTCTACAAAAAACTAGCCAATACTCTTCAGAAATGTCAAGGTCAAGAAAGACAAAGAAAGGTATTGAACTGCCCAGGTTGAAGGAGACAAAAGAGATATGACAACTAAATGCTATGTGAGATCCTGGATTGGCTTCTGGAGCAGAAAAACAGGTATTAGAGGGAGAGTGAAATTTGAATAAGTACTATAAATTATTTAATAATATAATATTAATATTAATTACTTGGTTTTGATAAGTTTATTATGGTTGTGAAAGATATTAACATTTGAGGAAGCTGGGTGAAAGGTATACATGAAGTCTTTGTACTATTTTTCAGGATTTTTATGCCTAAAATGATTTCAAAATAAAATAAAAAATTTTGAAAAGGAATAAGATGATGATAAGGCTTGAGAGGTGATCACAGGCATTGTGTATGGTCTTCTTTCCCTCATAGATAACTGAGTTGGATGCTTGAAAGCATTCTGATTGTATTCATGTACCTTATTAGCAAAACTTATATGTCACTTACTTTTTATTCACTCTTCTCTGGAACTTTATTTCTCTTGACTCTATGTTACAGGTAAGTCTAATCTAGTGATACAGGCTCTGTTACACAATATGTTATAGTTTAGCAGCCAGCACTGCATGCAGTATTCCATATATGGCAATACTGGAATGAGCTACTGCTTTGTATCCAACACCCTTTCCTGACAAAGCCTGAGATTTTGTTTACCTTTTGGTTATAGATCTACACTTCTGGAGGTCAATAAAAAGTGACTTTTAAGATCTGGTCTCCAGATCATGACAGAAACAGACCTTTAAAATGTTTGTTAGAGAGAGCTTGGATGATCTGTGTCCTCCACACCATGGATTATCCCAATTTACATGAATTTGTCTTCTGTGTTTTTGTTTTCTACATTTCTGATCATTAACAGAATCATATAAATCCTCTGAAGTGCAGGAAATGCTTGAATCTGGCATCTCAGACATGGTTGAAGCTATCTGGTCAATAATGGGGTCGAAGCTTATTTGCACGGAGGTTGAAGAGCTTCCTGGGAAAGGACTCATGTAAGTCCTTACCTGGAGTTCAGACAAATCTGGGCATTTCCGACAATACGGTGGAGCAATCTTCCAGAAAACTGTTTGCAAAATTCCATGAAAGGTCTCCCAGGAGAGAGAGTTCCTATAGGTAAAGTTCCAGGCATGTGAGCATAACCCAGGAAACAGGTCTGAGATTTTATGGGAGAGGAGGAGAGACAAATCTGAGTACTATATGATGTCAGTCATCAGGATTTGTTTTCTGTCAAAGCCCCATTAGTAGAGCAAGGAGATTTTGAGTAAAACAATTAAGAGCTGCCTTATTGAATTATGTCATGCATATTTAACACCATAGCATTGGAGTCCTTGCAATAATGTAACACAAAAGTGTAGGGAGGGAGACACTCTACTGTAGTGCAGAAGCCGAGAGCTAGCGGGTTTCTAGGGTCTGGACCTAGCCCAGGAATCTGGCCCAGGGATGACGAAGATTGTGACACCCGGGAGGACATCTCATACCTGATGTTAAATAAAATAGATCTTTTCTCCAAGTTACTTCTCTCTTCAGTATCTGTTACCATACTCAGAGATGGCTCTTGATTACAAAATAATGTTTATTTTCCTTCTGCCAAGTGTTCAATAATTCTATTCGAATGTTTAGTTTAGATGTTAAATTTCATACAGTGTGTCTTCTCTGTAGTCCATATTAGAAGTTTAAAATGAACCAGTAAGATTTTTATTTTTTAATATTACCTTTCTTTACCGTTTCTTGTTTGTAACAGTTGTTTCTGTCATTAACAAACATTTTCCTTAAAGTTTTTCAAAACTTATGAGTAAATGTCATCTCTAAAGCATACTAATGTAATTAAATAGGATTAGAACCTCATGCAGATTATTTACCATTTGGTCTAATATCTCTGATTTCAAAACAGTTTGTGAATAAAATTTTTTAAAGCCTCCCTAAGTGGCTTTTTGTTATCTCCTTTTTCTAAAAAAAATTTCTTGAGCGTGACCACCATATGCTATGCATTTATGTATATTACCTCTAATCTTTTGAGGCATTAGTATATCCATTTATTTTTATTTGTATTATTTAGAGATGGGGCCATGATATGTTGCCCAGGCTGGTCTTGACTTCCCGGGCTCAAGCAATCCTCCCACCTCAGACTCCTGAATAACTGAGATTATAGGCATGTGCTACCACATCCGGTTTATCTGTTTTTCAGATGAGAAAACTGAGATTTAAAAGATGTTACATAAACCTAGAAAATTTCCACTTTGAACTTTGTCTATAAAATTTAGAGTTTCTAGTTATTCCAGTATATCTTCAAATCTTTAGGTAATTCCAGAAAATCCTTAACAGATTCTAGCTGACTTTTGCTCTCTGACACATTTAAGTAACTTCAAGCAAGTTGAATAAGGGTTCTGTTCCCTCAAGAATCAGATTTCTTTGAACATCAATCAAGACAGAGAGAAATGAAAATAAAGTATACTCAACAGCTTTTTTTTTTAAGGATAATTGATTAATTTCCATTAGGTCTTTGGTACAACTCTTAGGAATTACTTTAGGATTGAGTACATGCTTATTTTCATGTTTTCTAAAAGAGTTTTAAGTAGCCACTTCTAGATCCCAGTATAAAAAAATTACAACCAGCTGGGTCATGCCTGTAGTAATTCCAGCACCTTGAGAGGCTGAGGCAGGAGGATCGCCTGAGGCCAGGAATTGGAGACCAGCCTGAGCAACATAATGAGACCCCATCTTTACAAAAAAATAGAAAAATTAGCCAGGCATGATAGCATGCACCTGTAGTCCCAGCTACTCCAGAGACTGAGGCAGGAGGATCACTTGTGCCCAGGAGCTTGAAGTTACAGCAAGCTATGATGATGCCACTGCACTCTACCCCAGTGGCAACAGAGCTAGACCCTGTCTCAAAAAACAAAACAAAACAACCTCCCCATGCCCCAAAAGCGCTTTCTTGTCAATGAGGCTGCCCAGCGAGCTGCAGACGCAGAAAGGTAGATCTATGTGAAGACCCTAAGGGACTAGTCAAGAGCATTACCCTCGAGGTCAAGCCCAGTGACACCACTGAGAACGTCAAAGCCAAAACCCAAGGCAAGAGGGGCATCCCATCCAACCATTAGCGTCTGATATTTGCAGGCAAACAGCTGGAAGATGGCCACACTCTTTTCACAACATTCAGGAAGAGTCCACCTTATGGCTGGTGCTTCGCCTGTGAGGCAGCACCCTGAAGCCTTCCCTCCGCCAGATGCCACACGATCTGCCGCAAATGCACGATCATGCTCGCCTGCACCCCTGGTGCTGCCAACTGCCACAAGAAGGAGCGGCCACACCAGTCACCTGCGCCCCAAGAGGAAGGTCAAGTAAGGCCCCTCCACCTGCTCCTCCTTTCCCCACCGGTCCACGGCATGACCAAACCCCTTGGCCCTCGGGCCTCAATAAAGTTTCCTGTTCACTGCCTGGAGCTAAGAAAAAAACTCAAAAACCAAAAAACAAAATTACATCCTATTGACAATAAATAGTACTTTTTGAATCTCTACATACTGCCTGGAAATGGCAAAATTTTAACATCTTGGAGACTAGCTTCAAAACAGTTACCTTAAATTACAAATTAACAAGTTTTGTCTCTCTGATACGTAATGTTTATAAGAGCTTTGGCTGCCATTGATTTAACCTGATAATGTGAGTAAGGAACTAGAGGCTTCAGTAAGTTGCATGGGTGCGTGGGGCCCATGGGGGGAGGAAACGTTTCTACCAAGAATTGCACTTTCCATTCCTGTGCTTGGAGTTGTGCCAAGTGGAGCACAGATATTTATGGAATTTAATTTTGTTAGATAACTTTTCCCCAGTGGTCAGGTATTATAGTATCTTTCTGTTTTATTCAATCTCTATACATCCTACAAGAGAGCTATTTATAGCATTTAAGGTAAAGAGGAATCTCAAAATAGTTTGGGGCAGAAATTATTATAATTCTTATCTAGAAGTTTTCAGTTATTAGCAACATACCTAATTGCTTCACATTTGAAACAATATAATATGATCATAAAATATAAAATACAGAGCACGGCATACCTTTTTCTTTTGAAAGTGTGCAGTTTTCTCTGTTCTTATTTTCTAACTCGTGGTAAGAAGTTGGAATTACATACTTTCTTTTTCTTTTATTTTTTTGAGACAGAGTCTCACTCTGTCGCCTGGGCTAGAGTGCCATGGCGTCAGCCTAGCTAATAGCAAACTCAAACTCCTGGGCTCAGACAATCCTCCTGCCTCAGCCTCCTGAGTAGCTGGG
>VBSM01002608.1:58710536-58776749 GCA_008086735.1 Cheirogaleus medius | reverse complement strand
CAAGGAGACTTGGAAATGTAGTCTCTGGCTAGGCAGCTATTTCCCAAGCACAACTCCATCACTGTGGAAGAAGGGGAGCACAGCTGGCAGATTCTGCTATGGCATTTTACATAATTATCCAATTTAGTTACTACTCCTAACAAATAGGATTATAATTTATAGAAAGGGTAACTAAGGCTCAAAGGCTAAGTACTTTTTGGAGGTCATACAGCTTGTGAGTGGCAGAGTCAGAATTTGAACCTAGGCCTCTTTGGCTCCAAAGCCCGTTTCTAGTCTCTATGCCATATAGTATATATTCCAACAAAAGTTGGAATATAGCCCAATCAGTTGGGTTCAGTGAACTGTAAATATTCATTTTCTTAAGACAGATTTCCCATAGATCCACAATATCTACCCCATACAAAGAAGGAATGATATAGTGCATTGTGCGATTTGGCATTTAATCTTCAGGTCTCATCACAACCACAAATGCTCCTCTAAAAGAGTTAAGAACATTCTGGACATTTTCTAGTTTAATGCAGTTACTTTCATTTCAAATGCATTGTTGCAGCCCATTTTGCTGTTGGGTAGGCTGAGTCCACACCTGTTCTAGTCATCTTCTTCCCTGCCTTTCTCTAACTCAGAAGCTAAAAAGCTTGCCTTCTCTAGCCCATTTCACCCAGTGGTGGTCACCAGGTACAGTTCTGCCTTTGAGGTATGGAGAGAAGTCTTCTGAGCCTCACTTCCTTGCACAAATAAAAAGACAGAAGGCTCCGCTCCTATTTGCCTTATTTTTGCCTGGAACATGGATGTGATTTCTGGAGGTGCATCAGCCACCTCAAGATCCTGAGGATGAAGGTATGCCAAGGGCGCAGAGCGGGAAGAGAGAAAGTTTGCGGTGGATCTTGATACATCACCCTAACGAACTCCTCCCTTGTGGTATTTCTATTACTTGCTGCAGAAAGCATTCCATCTACACCGAATGTCTTATCTCCCCCCACCCTTCTTTCTTCTTCCCCCAGCCCTCTCTTACTTTTAGTTTTCGACTGCAGGCCGTGGCAGCCTGAGATCAGTCCAGAACTCAGTGCTGGTATCAAACTGTGCTTACACTGAGCAGGGATGTCGTGGGCTGCGAGCAAAGGGCGGCAGTGTGGCAGGGGGTGAGAGAAACTGCGCCTGTTCTCCGTTTGTTTCTCTGCGATTCCTTGGGATTGTAATCCTTATCTACTTGTCCATCTTCGTATAATAATTTTAGCCGTGGAGGGCAAGTTTTTCACTAAAGTTTTAGGAACAGCAATAAAAAATGAGTCCTTCTGGTTGGTGGTACAGCTTCCCTTCCTCACTGGAATTTTGCAAGGGGCTATTTAATCACTTTGTGGTAAACATGAAAAAATAACTCACCTACTGAGAGGATTTCTGTTAAATGAAGGTGTCTCCATTTGAAAAGAAGGGTCATTTGAGTTTGTAGAGTCCACTTGGTTCCTGTTTTCTTTTTTTTTTTAAGTGTCTTACTTTTTGTTTGTGAAGCTGTCCTGAGGTCAGGGTTGAGAGGTAAGAGCAGCTGGAACTCACGGGGTTGGGAGCTGGTTCCTCTGTGCTCTCAAGGTAGTCGTCCTTGTGTGTTTCTGACAAGGAAAAGAGTCCTGCTCCAGCAAAAGGGAATGGCACCACGCTGGGTGTCCCTGCTTGGGTTTGTTATGTGACGGAACCTGGACATTCCACTAGACCTATTTCTGGGAAGCCATTTTTGCAACTCTCTCAACACTGTTCATTTCTTCCAGGTGACCCTAGAATAACGTTCAGGCTGGCGAGCATGCAGGCGCTTTGACCCAAGAGACTGATTTGGTCCTGGGCCAAGTGTATGGTCAGCTACTTGCATGAATATACTTCCATTCTTTTAGTGAAGATGGCTTGTCTTGGTTAAGGAAAATGTTTAAAAAGACATAGTACAGAAAATGCTTTGGTTTTCTTATATATACATAATAAGGTATTCCTATTTTGCACTTTAGATAACACATATTCATATTTCTCTGCATGACTTTTGGATAGTGGAACAAAAAGGAGTAAGAAAAAATGGGCCTAAGCAAAGGATCAGGGCTCTTATTTGGCCTTGCAGGTTGTAGCCTGCGTAACTGTAGGTGTGTCACTCACATAGATTTTGATGGGCCTAGTGTTCCCTAGAGTTATGTGCAACACAGTGGCCCTGCCACCACTTCAATGGCATTTGCTGTGTGTCATGCACTATCCTAAGAATATCGTTTTCAATGAATCTTTACCACAATCCTATGATGTAGATCCTAATATCCTATGAAGTAGATAGTAATCTCCTCATTTCACAAATAAGGAAGCTGTGATGCAAAAAAGTTCCAGGTCAGAGAAGTGGCAGAACTAAGATTTGAGACCAAATCTGGCTTCAGAGTTGGGGCTCGTAGCCACCACACCATACTGCCCCTGAATTAGTGAGATCAGATCCAAGGGACACATTCTGCATTCACTCATGTAACATCCCAAAATGATTTTGATTGCTCTGGACATTGTGCTAGGTGCTGGAGTAAAATGGTTCAACATCCCAGTTTTTGGCTCAGTTTAAACTAAAAACATTGTAGGATTGTCTTTTCCCAAGGTTTTAAACAGTGTCTTGTCATAAATTTCTGAGGTGACCTGAAGAAAGGAGATGGGCAGGCTAATTTGTCAGGGTCCTTCTGAGGTGCAGGAGCCATGCTGGGGTACAATTCATGAAACATTAAATGCTCCTGGCTGCAAGACTAATGTTCTCTTGGATTCCAAAGTGTAAAAGCATGAATCTCACTTTCTTCCGTGTCCATTTCTTCCTCCTCCTCCTCTTCTAATAGCCCCTTTCTCTCCTTCTCCTCCCATCTCTGCTGATATATTTTCATCTTGTTGCCTGAATGGGAACTCAGAAGGATGACCCAAATCTTCCCCACTAGAGAGAAATGTGTGGATTCAACGATCTCATTAAATTTATAAAAACCATGATAAATGAAATAAACATTTTACTTCTGAAGGTAGAGACTGAAATTATGTTTTATTAAAGAAATTGAATGACCTAAACTTACTTTTTTTATAGTCAAATAAGTCAAATATGAACCCCACGAACTCACAGAGGAGGCAGTGTAGGAAAAGAATGGAAACATTTAAAGAGGCAAAAATCCATCTGTAATCACCATGTTCCTTGTGCGTTAGAGTCACAGGCCAAAGAACCTCCCAGCGAACATATTTTTCCTCTTAGGTTGATCTATATTGACAACCACCCGTGGACACTAATTTTTTAAGGGCAGACTGTGGCTCGAAGGAGGCAGAGGCAGCCTGTACTATATTTCACTGAAGCACATTTGCCATGAAAATAACTGTTGTTGCTGTTGCCACTCAATGGTCAATGCCTTGCAGTATGAACACGGGGGTTACATAAGTTATGTTTGTACCAGGTTCCCTGAAACTGTGACAAGGCAGAGGTAGGGGGTGGGCAAACCCAGCTTGAATTATCCCCATGTTCTGTGGCGGCTGTTAGTGGGAAAAGCTGAAAGGCAGTGCACACCGGGGTGCAAATGTAAGCAATAGTCAGCCTGGTCCGTTAATAGCGAGCAAGGTTTGCTTGCTGGTGCCCCAGTAAGCCGTGCCTCATAAGCATTGTGGTTTCCAAAATTATTCCAAGTCAGGCACTGCTACAAGTAAAATATACTGCTGGCTGTGAAATAATGAGTGGGATAATAAATATATAAAACTTGGAATCTCTTGATGAAAAATGAAAAGAAATTTTATGAACCCAACCAAACTCAGAAGAAAAACCCCTAGTGTGCTCACCGTGATTAATGCCCTGGCCTTCCATGAGAGAAGCTCAGATTCAATTTCCTATTCTGATATCTCGTTCTGGAGGCGGCTATGGTGGGGACTGTTACGGAGGTAGTGAGTTCGTCTGGTGTTGGTGGATGTGTGGCCCCCAGGTCCTGGCGGGGGAGATGGAAAGGTCAAAGCTGTGTTGTGTCAGCGCGTACCCAAGAGTCATGATCATGTGTCTCTACGGAACTGGGTGCAAATATTGGAGGGGACATTTAATGGCAGTAATATTGCACTTCGATATATCAATGCAGAGTACTCTCGTTAATTATCCGTTTGCTCACTGGTCTTCATCATGACCCCGGGGTGGCAGTTGAATGGATCACGTAAGATCATCTAACAGAGGAGGAAACAAAGGATTAGGGAGTCTTGCGTACGGTCACACGATTGGAAAGTGGTGGAGCCCCCGGGAAAAGCCCGGTTCTGCTGCTGGCGCAGACTCTTTCTGTTAATCTCGTCAGTGTTACCGTTTCCCTGACCTGCCGTTAAACACACACGCACACGCACACGCACATACATACGCACACTTACATGTGCACTCCGTGGGGGCCATGAACAGACCAGGCATCCTGTCTAGATTAATTTATTTCATGAGATCATTTCTCCACACTCCATTTCACATTGCCTGTGGAGACATAAACCTAGTCTTGAGTAAAAGAATGAGGACTTTGGTCCCTAATTTGGCCCTAAATGTCATGCAGAAAATGTTTTCTTAACGCAACGTGAGGCCTGGAGGGCTTGTTTGCTTGACTTTCAAACTCTGCCAGCCAGAGGGCACATCATTCTAAAAGGTTTTATAGAGAAGGTTGAGTCCTGATGGAAAATTGAAGCCCAGGGCGATGTTATTGTACAGGAAAGATTTGGGGGTGCATAAAATTTGGCAAAAATTCTCCCTCAGCTGGAATCTCTGGCCCGTGGATTCCCAAGCAAGCTTAATCTTGCAGATATTAGCTTTTATGAATTACCATAAGGGTATGACCTCATCTCAAGTTTCTGAAGTAAAGGAATGTCTCTTAATTAACTATTAAGGAAAAAATAGAAGAATGAAGCAAGAGGAAAATTACATGTTTGTCTTACTCTAGATAATGTTTTAAGCTCTTTGACCCTGCTGCGCCCACAGAAACCTGTCTGTGACACCAAGAAGTAAAATAAATAGCCGGGTCATCACACCTTGCCCATATCAGACTTCCTTTCACATTCAATAAATGATGTGTGATTAGAGGTGGGCCATTAACATCCCGAGGGAGGATGTTTTAGGAGATCTTTTTCTCTTTCTTCTGAACATGGGGCTGTGGCTGAGAGCCACAGGATTCTAATCTACCTGTCATCTCGCATCAAGCCAGACGTTTTGATGGCTTCTGAATGTACCTTCAGAGATCTTTGCCTAAAACTAGCTTCCCAGTCATCACAGGGCAGTGTGGGCTGGTGGCCACTATGTAGTATGCTTTGCGATATAGGGTGGGACACCTTCTGCCCACACAGAGGTTCCTACAATTTTTACATAGTCATGTTTTAAGAAAAAGACTTCAAAGACCCCTTTAAAAAGCAAACACATAATAGCTCAAAGTGACAATAACCCATTGCCTCTCATTTACATCCCACGATAGTGTTTCTCAGTCTTCAGGGTACACAAGAATTATCTGAAGAGCACGTGAAAGCCCAGATTACTGCCCCTGACTCCTACAATTTATTAGGTTGGGGATGGGCAGGGAATTTGCATTTTTATAAGTTCCCATGTTATGCCGATGCTGCGGGTAGGGGACCTCTTGTTGAGTAACACTGTTCTAGAATTAGACGTTCAGATTAACTTAGTGGGAATTTGAGGGAATGGGAAAGAGGACAGTAAGTTGTGATGCAGAAAGGAGAATGAAAAAAATTTCAAAGCATGGGAATCTGTCGAGAGGACAAATAGAACTGCAGGTTTCCCAGAGGAGAGCCCTGGGAAGCCCATGGGAGAAGAACAAGGAAAGACAGAGGGAGGCAGGGGGAACAGGGCCCCGTCAAAGTGTCTTCTCTTCATACACTTAACCCAGGCGAAAGGTGAACCTTGGGACTCCTAGTCATTGACCACGACTTTCCCGATCCCCTCACTTATGATTGGAAGACTTTCAGAACATCAGGCACTATACACTTTGATTGTCAAGATAAACTTTAAAACTGGCAAAATAATAAGCAAGATATGAATCAAATAAGGTATTGTTCTTGAATGACTGGGAAACTCTACCTGCCTTTAAAGTTGAATCTATTGAAATGAATAATGGAAAGAAATGGCAGGGGTATACTTGTGGGGGGATAGGAATCTGGGAGAGGTTTGGGCTGAGGGGTTGAGATATTGTATATACTGTTTCTTTGAATTCATGGAAGAGCCTCTGACATGTTTCTGCCTAGCGGGGGTCCTCGGTAAACTTTGATTGGCCATATTGTCCATACTGACAAAAGTTCAGTGCTGCTCTTTGTTGCTTCAGAAATGAAAGGATTAAGAACAACTGCCAAGCCTTTGAAGCCTATGCCTCTGGGGCTGGGCCTCACAGCTGCTCAAAGCTGAGAATAATTATATCACCACTGCAATGACTCAGCTGGGGTTAGAACCTCACCAGATTGGGGCTTGACTATTTCTAATGCATGAATTTTAAAAATAATTGAGAGGTGTAGCTCAGAATATAACCTGCCTAGAAAAATGTGTGACCTTATGCAGTTTCTGGCAACCCAAGGCCTCCATGGCAGCCCCCACACCCCAGGCCTGTTTCCCAGTCAGCACCCAGTTATTTAGACTCCTAATTTCTCCCTGCTCTTCCCTCATCAAAATTTGTCTCCTATACCCTGACCACACACTACAGTAATAAGTGACTGTGCTAGGTCGTTCGAGGAACACCATAGTTGGCTTTTGCTTGACTTTCATGTCTTAGCTCACTAATTACCTTTTCAGAGAAACCCTCCCTGACCGCTCAGTGTAAAGAAGCAGGCCTTCCTTTATCATCTCACACTGTTTTATTTTCTCTGCATCATTTACTGCTACCCGAAATGAGCTTGTTCACTTATTTATTCACTAGTTCTCAGCCTACCTTAGTATAAGCTCTGTGTAAGCTGAGATCTGGTTACTTCTGTCCACTGCACTATCTGCGTGCCTAGACCTGTGCTTGACACGTAACAAGTGCTCAAAAATATTTGTTGACTGCATGAATGCATTCAAGCCAAGGTGAACACTGATAATGTCTTACGGGTTAACACTACAGGATAAAATGCATTTTAACAAGACCCTTAATTCTTTAACTCAAAGGAATGAAAAATGTGGGAATTTGGGGTTCTTTGGGGGAAGCCCCTAAGGCATTGGTGCCAGTTCATGCCTTGCTCTGTGGTGTCACAGAGGTGACTAGAGCAAGCCCTGTTTAGGCGCTGGCATGCTCCATCACAGAAAGGGCTTTCTGGCCAAAGGGATTAATTGGAGTCTAATGGATGTGATGGAAAGAGCTTGTTAGCCCAAATTCACTCTTCCCCATCTTATGAGTACCTCCCTGAAGGGAGTTTTATCTGACAGATTTTAGAGGGAAGTGACATATCATTTCAAAGTTTTGTACCGAGGTAAAATGAGATATCAATTCCAGGTACATGAACTCTTCCTATCTTTTCAAAAAACGAGTCCTTATCCATCTTTTTAAAATTGAAAACCTGCATTGTCCTTTACTTTTCATGTCCTTTTCTGTTCCCAAAAAGACCAAAGAAGGAAAATAATAGAAGATAATGATTGTGATCTTTTCCAGGATTTATGGTGATGATAAGCTTTTGCTGTTTGCTAGTACTCTCTGAAGAGTTTGAGAAAATCCAAGTTCTGAAAGATATTTATTTATCAATTATAGTACCTCCCCAAGAATACGGCCCAGAACAGTAATTTATAAATTCCCAGGCTCAAGCAATCCTCCTGCCTCAGACTCCCGAGTAGCTGGGATTACAGGCATGCGCCACCATGCCCGGCTAATTTTTTCTATATATTTTTAGTTGTCCAATTAATTTCTTTCTATTTTTAGTAGAGACGAGGTCTTGCTCTTGCTCAGGCTGGTCTCGAACTCCTGACCTTGAGCAATCCTCCCGCCTCAGCCTCCTAGACTGCTAGGATTACAGGTGTGAGCCACCTCGCCTGGCCTCAACCATACTTTATTTTGACAAAACAAAAGATACACCCTAGAATCTGCATTTTAAAATAAGCATCTTGGTCATTCTTAAACTCTTTAGTCTAAAGATAGAGGGCTTTTTTCTTGGAGATAGTTTTTCTTTATTTTAAGTCTTTGGATTTGCCCTTGAACATTAACACTTGTTTATGTTCTAATGAAGAAACTGCTATGAAAAATCAATGCTATTAAAAGAAGAACACTGAATAAATTTTATTATAAATTAATAGTATGTTTTTAAGTTTAATAACTGGAGACAGTTACTTAGAGATGTAGTCTCTTCTTTCCATATTTCTGACATTAGCAGATCTAAAGCTAAAAAGGTAACATCCTAGAACCATAGCAACCCATAAAGGTCTTGGAGAAAGGGCTTTAACTTATGTTGGACGAAATTCTCTTATTCTCGTGTTACTATTTTCCCACCAAATTATTTTTCTATCAAAAATATAAAATGCTATGAAAAATTAAAAATGCATTTCGGGAGAACTCATCCCTTCATCCCTGCTCATGCTTTCCTCCTTCATGTTGTTGAGGTTGTGTGAGAGCTGCCAAGAAATCCACACTGGTTAACAAATGGCTAATTGACAGTCACCCATCTGTTGATGCAGTGTTGGCTGTTTTCAGATAGAGTCAATGATCATTAAGTTTTGTCTCCCCTCATGGGGGAAAGCTGTGACATACTGATTACTTGACAGTGTTAGAAAGATTTCTGATTTATTACTTATGTGTTCTAAACAAATTTTTCTTTGAGGTTAGTGGCCTATCCCACATCCATTTTTTATCTAAATTCATAAACTCTAATGATTTTTATAATGGCAAACAGGTATTGAAGATTTTAATGGTAGTGGTGTATAAATTGTGGTTCATGTTTTGAAATATTTCAGAAATAAGTAACTGAAAAGTCATGATTTGCCCCTCTAAGCTGAAGCAATTTTTTCCCCTCTGCATCCTGTGTTTTCTCTAATGCTTTGTGATCTCTCTGGTATATGAAATATACAACAAGCATTTTCAGAGTGACAGGGGAAAGAAGCAAGATGCTCTAATCTTTTCACTGTTGAAAGCCTTCACTAGACATGGCCCAGAGAGATTAGCCTTGAAGTGGTACCAAGCTCTGAGGCTTTGTATGAATGTAACTTTTCCCTTTGGACAGTGTCTCTGTTCCATCAGTGTGGGTTCTCAGACTGCCCGTGTGGCTCTATTCTTGTTTCTCTCCTCTACCTTCCTGTACTTAACCAATGACCATCCCTTGTCCTTGAGAGGCTGGCCTCTTATTAAGGCTGTGATCCATATGTAGAAATCAGTCTGCTTTCCAGTAATTTCATGTCTTTAGGAATAAACATATAGATATTATCAAAGTCTTTAGAGTGATTTGGGTTTAGTTAAAACATCCAGGATGATTACTTCTGACACAAAGTAAGTGAAATCTGCCCTATAAACATTAAATTATCCTGTAATTAGAACCATACATTCAATGTGTTTGTTGAGTACCTACTATGTACCAGGAACTGTGCTAGTAAGTACAGGGGATAGCATGATTAGTAAATCAGATATCGTCTTTGTTTCCATGTAGCTTAGATTGTAATGGGAGAGATGGGAATTAATCAAATGATCCTACAACTAACTATAAAGTTGTAATGTGAGGTGTATCAGGCTGGTTCAGGAAGGTTTTCTCAAAGAGGAGATGTTTTGATTGAGATTTGAAGGAATAGTAGAAGTTAATTAGGTGAAGAGGAGAGGAAGAGCAATTCAGGTAGGATGAAGATTAAAATGGTGCCTTTTATGGAAAAAAGGAATACTATAGATCACCTACTTTTGGTGGGAGAGGATCATGAGTTGAATTTTGAACATGTGGAATTTGAAATGCCTTGGGGTCACTTAAGAAATAATGTGACCATGGCAGATGTTTGGACTGTTAATACAGATTTGTGTTTCCATATGAATTTTAGGGTTGTTTTTTCTATTTTTGTGAAAAATTCCATTGGAATTTTGATAGGGATTCCATTGAATCTGTAGATTGCTTAGGGGCAGTATGGACATTTTAACAATATTAAACTCTTTCAATCTATGAACATGGGATATCTTTCCATTTATTTGTGTGTTCTTCAATTACTTTCATCAAAGTTTTATAGTTTTCAGTGACAGATCTTTTACCTCCTTGATTAAATTTATTCCTCAGTATTTTACTTTTTTGATGCTATTGTAAAGGGGATTGTTTTCTTGATTTCTTCTTTGGTTAGTTCATTATTAGTGTATAGAAAGGCTATTGATTTTTATATATTGAATTTTTGTCCTGAGACTTTACTGAATTCATTTATTAGTTCTAACAGTTTTTTGGTGGAGTCTTTAGGGTTTCCTCTATAGAAGACCATGTCATCTGCAAGAAGAGACAATTCACTTCTTCCTTTCCAATGTGGATGCTTTTAAAATTTCTTTTTCTTGCCTAATTGCTCTGGCCAGGACTTCCAGTACTATGTGGAGTAGGAGGGGCAAGAGTGGACATCCTTGTCTTGTTCCTTATTTAGCACGTTGTGAATGGATTCTTGAAAATGTCAGTTGAAATCACCAAGATGATACGAAGACTTGTATTGGGAAGTAAGATGGTGAACCAGAGCTGAGGCTCTGGTGATCGAGAAAGAATGATGAATGAAGGAAGTTGACGAGAATAGCAAAGACAGAAGTAGAGGATGAAAGAGCCAAACACTACCGGCCTTAGAATTTTTTTTAAATGTGAGATTAGAGGAGCAGTAGTCTGAGAGAAGAAGTGTTCTCACCTGAGATCCATGCTTCATTGAGGGCCAATGGTAAAGAGGTCCTGGGAAAAGAGATTTAGGATTTTGAGGTATTTGTTGGTTATGGAGTGTCATTCATTGAGAGGAAAACAGAATAGATACTATTGTCTCTATTTTTTTTTTCTTCTTAATACATGAAAAAATAGAGGCTTATAAAGGACAAATGACTTCTCAAGTCTACCAAGCCAATAGGTAGTGATGCAAGGACAAGAATCTAGGTCATCTGATTTCTAGCTCAATTCTCTTTCCACGCCCTCATGAAGCATCAGAGTAAAGTTATCAAGCAGCGGAGCCAAGTTTTGTAAGCGTATGTGTCATCCAGTCTGTTCAAAGGCATTTGTTCTTTCATTTATTCTGATTAAAGTTTGTGATGACAGCATTTGTTTTGTTAACTAAAATCCTTTTTATAAATGTTTTGAGTGTCCCTAAATGATTCTCTGAATTCTGGCATCATTTACTTCAAACAAGCAAATTGGAAACCAAGAACTATAATACCTATGAGGCATGTCTTGGACAGGGAAGGAAAAAGAGCAATGAGGGTAATATTTTTCCACTGAACGATACTTAAATTCTCCTTATTCTAGGAGTCTGTGTGAACATGTGCTTAATAAATACTTTTAATGTAGCATACTCTCCCCTCTCCCAAATTGAAGAGTAAACCAAATTTTAGAGAAAATATAGCTAACTTAAATATTTTCTTAAGACAGTTTATGGCTTATTTTTTCTATCTCCAAGAACTAGATTTAAAATCTGTGCTTTCATTAGCATCAATTTTATTTTACTAAAATGTATTTGGGAAAAATATATTCATGTAAAATTTGGCATTAGATTTTTCTTTTCACACCTAATTATATGGAAGTCATTAAAATGGAAAATTTTAGAATGGGTTTATCTCTGACTCAAGTTCATAAGGTGCACACGTGTGTGTGTGTCCGTGTGTGTCCCAAAGTGCATGTTTTAGCACAGTGAAAACCATCTGTGAAAATGTTTCCTACCCATTGATAATTAGTCATAAGTTACCTGATTTTACACAGTGAGTTGGTCTAGGCCTATTTGAAGTAGTGATATTCACAGAGGCATTTGGTTTGTTGAGGCTATTTGAATGACTCAACTGTTTCCCTAGTAAATACATTACTGTGTGATTATTTTTAATAGGGTCCTGACATCCATTGAACAATGTAGCACATCACACTTTGAGGCAGAATACTCCAGACAGTATTTCAAACTTAATTCTCCAACTGGAATGGAAATAAGAAACTACATTCGATACAAAGAAAGTATTGAGTCGTAAGGATTTCTGAAAAGTCCTCTTTATAGCTTGCTGGGCAAACTGGTAGCCTACCCTTCTGGAAAAAGAATTAGATAGCTCATTAGCGGTTCAATTGTACACTCATTGTTCACTCATAACTTGGCACGTTAGAATCCGAGCTGTGCGCAGCATTGAATACGAAACAGGTAGGAGAAACAGAACGAAGGTTTTCATTAAAAATCAAACAAACCCACTGCCTGGTTTTATTTTAAACTTGTGGTTTGGAAGTAATAAATATTTTAATTTTATTCTTTGTAAAAGTATAGTTCATTTCCTCTCTTTTAAAAGCTGAATCAAGTGGATAATTAAAAGAACAGCAAGCTTGTAATTGGCAAGATGATGAGTCATAAAGTAAAAAGCAACAGCAACACAAAATCAACACTATAAAAGATGTAAGAGGTACAACATGCAGAAGATAGTTCGGTGTGAGTGTGAAACCCAAGTATATTTACAGAACTTAGCTTGGATTGACTTTATTTCTACAACAAAATCTCTACCTTATGGCTGAAAACTATTTTAAATTTTATATATATTCATATTAACATATAAAATATATATTTAATTCCTGTATTAACATGTATACACATCATCACACAAAACAAATACCCATGTTGCTTTTTTAATGACCTGATTAAAATTGAGTATATGAGAGTGTTTGTGTGTATGTGCGTGTGTTTATTTACTCATTTATTTATTTTAAACGTACACTATATCTAGGGATATTAAAAATATTGAATAATCTTGGTTATTTTAGCAACCTTTTAAAGGTTTCTTTTTGTCCCTTTATAACATTTTTGGCTTTTGAGGGATTTTTAATTTTTTTCTCCTTTGTATTTGATTTTTTTCCTTTATATTCATATATACATATATGTCATATGCTGTACCATTCTTATATTGGATATAATTTAATTAGTTATTTACTCCTTTGGCTCTAGTTTCCTAATTGAATTTAGCAGAAGCTATAAAAGATGAAATTTACCTTGCTTGGCACCCTTTCGAAAAGTAGATATTATAATTCCCCTTAATATCTTACATCTTTGTTTAACAATTCTTACTCTCAGTAAATTCTTCTTCATTTTTTAACTAAATCTCAAATGGGAATCAACTTTGCCCACATATCAGTTATCTTCTCCAATTCTTTTGGTTTGTTTTCTTTTGTGGATTCTGTCCAACGTAATCCTTTGCTGAGATGTGAAAATAACTAACACAAATGCATGGAGAAGCATCACTGTCCAATTCTTCAGTGTTCTTTTTCTCTTTGGCATAGCACAAACATGGAGTTTAAGAGGGTGGGATCTGGGGTCAAAGGGACTATATTTCCAATCCCAGCTTAGTCTCTTACTAGGTGGGTGATGTGATTTTGTTTAGTCTCAATTTTCTCCTCTCAAAAATGGTGGGAATAATGATTACTCTCTCATTTGAACGTGGTAAGGATTATATGGCATAATGCTTAGCATACTACTTGGCACTATGTTAAGTGGTCAAAATAAATTATATAACAATTCTAGTCCAGATATTGAAACGCTTCAAGTATATAATATTGAATATTTATTTTAGGCTGGGTATAAAGTATCTTGGTAGAGAAATAAGAAGTTGTTATTTAACATGCCTATGTGTGAATAAATTGAATGTAGGGGATTTTAACTTGTTAGGTCATTTTCAAATAAAGCCTTTGCAAATGATTAGGACTTACAGAATAAAACAATATCTCAAATGAAAAACTCCACTCCACATATAAACTATATATTGCAGAAGTTACCCAGAAGTGATGTATAGAGATATTTAATATTCTGGAGCTTATTTAGCTAACACTGTGATGCTTTACAGAAGTTGAGTTCTCATTTCTGGGTAATAATACTTTCATTTATACAGCATTTTGCAAGGCCGTTTTACATACCTTAGTACAATTTATCATCACAAAAATCTTGCAAGACAGGTAGAGCATGTGTTATTACCCTGATTTTGCAGGTGAGGAAAACCAAACTTGGAGAAGGTAAGTAATTTGCCTAAGGCCACAGTATTCTAAGGTGATAGAGCTCCCTCTCTATTACTATTAATAGTTTTGGGATTTTTTCCTCCCCTGAGGCCTCTGCCAGCCTCAGCAATGACAAGGTTCAGAGTTGAATGTAAGAGATCAGAGAAGGGAAGGTGTTTGTATGTATTCTTGCCATCTTCCAGGCCCTGTGCTTGGAATGGGTCACAGGACAAACAACTCCTATGTACTCTCTCTAGTTTCCTGCCCCCTGGACTCTACCTGTATGTGGAAATGTCTTAAGATGGCACTATGAGACTGAAACGTGGGTGTTCGGAGGTAGGGGGTAACTAGATAGAGTTTCAACGTGAGGAAGAAGGAGAGCTAGGGTTTGGAGGAGGGAGAAGAGAATAGGGAGAACATGCCTGCCCTGCTCCTCCCAGCCGTGAGAGAACCTCTGTGCCCGCCAATTCTAAGCACCTGCTATTTGCTAATGCAGACGGCAAGTAACAATGATCTGCTCCTTCTTGGAGAGTTGATTTTTTTTCCAGGATCAGTGAGAGTAAACAAAATCTTTTAATAAAATCTTTATCCAACTCAACAACAAAAGGACAAATAACCCAATTAAATAATGGTCAGAGATGTAAATAGACATTTTTCCTAAGAAGATACACAAAAGGCCAATAAGCAGATACTCAACATCAACAGTCATCAGGGAAATGCAAAAGAAAACCACAATAATGAGATACCATTTCTCACTCATGAGAATGGCTAAAATTAAAAAGACAGACAATAGTAAGTGTTGGTGAGGATGTGGAGAAATTGGGGTCCCAATGCTTTGCTGATGGGAATATAAGATGATACAACAGCTTTGGGAAACTACTTTTGGTAGTTCTCCCAAAAGTTAAACATAGAGTTATCATTTGATCCTACAATTCTACCTCTAGGTATATACCCAAGCGAACTGGAAACATACATCCACACGAAAACTTGTACATTACTATTCATAGCAGCATTATTTATAATAGCTAAAAGTGTAAACAACCCAAGTGTCCATCAACTGATGAATGAATTAACAAAATGTATATGTTATATATTTATATAATGGAATGTTATTCAGTCATGAAAATGAAAGAAGTACTGATGCATGCTACAATAGAGATGAGCCATGACAACATTATACTAAGTAGAAGCCAGACCCAAAAGGCCATATATTATATGATTTCACTTATCTGACATGTTTAGAAGAGATAAATCTATAGAGACAAAAAGTAGATTAGTGGTTGACAGGGGCTGGGGGAGAGGAGGAAAGGGGAGTGTTAGTGGGTTTGGGGTTTCTTTCTGAGGTCATGAAAAGGTTCTGGAATTAGTAGTGATGATAATTACACAACTTTGTGAATATACTAAAAGCTCTGAATTGCACGCTTTAAATGGGTGAATTTTATGATATGTGAATTATTGTATATCTCAATAAAAAAATCCTTATCCAAGATGATGGTAATAGCTAACATTTATTAAGGAATAGTGCTAGAAACTGTGCTATAGGTTTCATGGATTATTTATTTACTTTTCACAGCAAACATAAGGGCATATACTCTCATTATTTTCATTTTATGGAAGGGGAAACTGAGGCTTTCAGAGGCTCAATAGTTTGCCCAAATCGCATGAGGTTTGACACCAGACTCTGGTTTTTACCTCTATGGTAAGCATCACTAGACCTTAAGCAATCTCCTGTTCTCTCGGTATGGCAGTCATTGGGTTCAGCTTTGGTGTTTTTGGAGTTTTTAACATTTTGTTCTTTCAGGATTTTGTGATTGGATGCTCTAGTGACCAGGAGTAGGACTAGATCTGAGCAGTGGTCCACCCTCACCCCCCACCTCAATAAAGGACTTTGTTCAAGGCCGTTGCCAACCTTTGTTTGTTGCTCTTAGAGCAGCCTTATTGATACCCCAATCTAAATGAAAGTCCCCTCTCAGAGGCTCTCACTGAACTGTGTACCTCTTTTTTTATAGCACCTATCACAGTGCAGTGGAGATGTGACTGACATCTGTCTTCCTCACTAGGCTACAAGGTTCACGATGTCCGGGACAGTGTCTGCTCTGCTCTGCTCCCGTTGCACACTCAGCAAGTAACACTGAACGCAGCAGGCACTGCACAAGCATCAACTGAATGACTAAACACCAGCACAGTAAGGAAATTTCTACACTCTTCACACCTTTCTATTGTGCCCTACTGTGTCCCCTTTTTAGAAATTTGTATATTACTTTTATGGCTTCTGGGTCCAGCGTGTAAGCCCGGCCTGGGAGTGCCTCGGGGCCACAGCTGGCCGTGCCGTTGGAAAGTGACGCACTGTGGAAAGCGTTGGCTGCAGTTCTGACCTCAGAGACTTCTCTAAATGTTTCCTATGCATCGTGCTCCTCCACTCCAACTGGGATTTTGGCTGTCACCTCATTTCTGGCCTCCATTAGCCCTTATGACTATTCATAATGACATTTCCCATGAACTCCCTCGTGATCCTAAAAAATTTTACACCCAGCAAATCTCACACCACCACCTAAGTGGTTAAACATGTACATTGCAGTGTTCCAGGACATAAACTAGCTGAAAAAACCAGAAATGTTAATTACCCTAGGTTATGCAGCGAATAAGTGATAGAAACAGAATCAGAAACTAATAGATTGTAAACTCCTTAAGGCCTTTGTTTTATATGTTTAAATTTTCCTTATCATGCCCAGCATAGCCTGGCACATATTAAGAGCCCATTAAATATTTCTTTAATGAGAAACCCAAATTCTTTCTGAAAGGAACTCACACTCTGTTCTGCATCAGCTAATTCCCACCCCCTGCCAATATATTTCCCCTCAACTAACTTTCTTAAACTTTGTGAATTCTGGATATGACTGGAGTGCCCAAATTCCAAAGGTACCTAACCAAATGCACCAAAATAGCCCCACTTTCTCATTTTTCATATCACTAATGTTACACTGCCATTTTTTATCTACCCTGGTTGAAATCTGCCTTTTAATTCTTCGATCTTTGTTGTTGCGCACAGCCAGCCGTCAGGTCCTATAGATTCTCCCTGGACCTACACAAAGTACCTTTGTGTTTCCCTTTCAATTCTCGCTGCCACACCCCAATCCAGATCTCATTACCTTCCAACTCGACTTTCCCCACCTCACCACTCCCCAACTGTAATAGTGTCTGGATACTGTTTCCAGATTAATTTTTCTGATTGTGATATGTTTTTCTCAAACACTTTCAACAACTCCCTACACTGTTTTGTCCAAATTCAGATTTCATGGAATTCAAAGTCCTTCAGAAATGAATGCAACTTACGTTTTTATCCTTATCTCTCCCTTCTATGAACACAATCCTCTAGGCAAACCAAAAGGTACTCCTTAGAATTCTCTGGACTTCCCCTCATTTCCCCATGTCGTGCTACCTGTGACTTCTTCCTTATGCTTAAATGTCTATATCTTGTCCTGGACGTCTCAAATGAAAGCTCTTCCAGGATTTTTTTTTTCTTGATTCCTGCCCCCAAAGGAAGTGTTTTCTGTTGCCATCTTTTGGCTCCTTTAGAATTAGGAGTTGCATTTTTGTGCCTCTTCTGTGGTTTGTAGTGGATGGCATCTCCCCTAGTAAACAATGAGAGCAGGGTCCATGACTTACACAATTTTGTGCCCTGTAGCACTAAGCTAGTGTCTTTTATTTATTTATTTATTTTTATTCCATCTTGTAATGGGGGTACAAATATTGTTTGGGTTACATACATTGCCCCTCCCCCCTCAGCTAGTGTCTTTTAAACAGCGGGCAATTTTGTAATTTAAATAGCTTGTTTTTCTTTATTGTCCGTTTCTTCTATTTATATACTAACGCCCCCATTTCCTTTGATTTCAACATCTTATCAATCTGATAAACTGATCTCATGTATCTAAGCTCATTGCTCAGCTCATTCATATAGTCCACGTATATGAAACTGTTTACTAGCTTCATGTAATTGAATAACATTTATAATTAGAAAATATCAACTTTTAAAGAAGGTATAGCATATGGTGACTAAAAGCTTTAGATAGTTATTCCTAGTTTCAATGAATTTTTAATAGGAAAACTTAAAATATAACATTTAAGGCATGATGGAGGAGCCAAAAGTCTAGTCTTAGTCTACCCCATGGAATGCAAGTTTCTGGCTCTTAAAAATATTTACAGTTATCTTTTTGGCTGCTTTTGAGTGGCAGTAACTGGCATTAGTGGGATTCTCTTCTCTTGGGGATGAAAAATGAAGTCTGAAAGAATGTTCATTACCAACAGGGTATGTGTTGACCAAACTAATTTTTCATCTGCCAAAATGTGTATACTGGCTTCTGTCTCATCTAGAGACCTCTGAAACTAAAAGTAATTGATCAAATTAGCCCAACTATAACCCCCACTAGTTCTGTTATGATTGCAGCTTGTTAACCTTAGTACACTGTTTATTTAAACCATGTGGATAACATCATGAAAACCACCCCCACTTCATCAAAGCACGATGCAGACGATGAAAAACAAGTTGGTTTCAAACCACTCTGAGATAGAATCTTTTTTCCTTTCTTTCCTATATTAAAAGATAAAATGTGAAACCTCTGTTCTCAGCCATTTGATTTTCACTCCAGCTGGCCCTCCCCCACTGAAATGGAAGCATTTTCATGCCATTTAGAATTAAGCAAACTAAAAATACCAAACGAGTATGCTTCAGTCCTGGAAAAGGAGAACTGATGACAGGAAATGTTCTTTTGATTTTCCTATTACCCTTCCGTTGCCAAGTTCACTTTTCCATGCTGTATAATGGTTTCCTGCACCACAGCCTGGCAGACAATGCCCAGCAAGGTCTTTATGCTGGAATTGGCTATAAGACTAGCAAGCTATTTTCCCTAGGCTGTGATTATTTTCCTTCTTGGTGTCCTTCTTATATTCTCGTACAAGCTTGGATCTGCTTTGATTAGAAAGATCGGTGCACGTGTGTACCATTCTCACCTCCTGAAGCATGCTACACTCATTGGCTCCCACGGTGTTCCTGCTGGCATGGCTCCAACATCATTCCACAGCCATAGTTTTCTTCTTAGTAAAAGTATTAGCATCTATGAAGCCTAATTTTTGGATATTAGTAAGAGATAAATTGATTGACAATTCACAAGGAGGTCATTGTTCTACTTGTGGCACCAATATGAGGTAACACTCCAAAAGGAAAAATGAAATTCAAAAAAGTAATGGAATAAATGCCATCTTTACTCAGTGGACACTTGCAATCTTTGGTACTTTTTTAGCCTATATTTCCCTGACATCTTGGATGAGAAGCTTACCTTTTAAATTGTGAGAATTCATTCAACTATCTCACCATACATCTATTAGTAAGCTTTGATTTAGGTACCATAGGGGGTTAAGAAATGTATAAAGTCATGGTCATTGTCCATAAGAAATTGATATTCCAATTCGGCATTTCTAAACTGTTTTCTTTGGAATGCTAGTTCTTTTTTTTTTCCCTCTGAGACAGAGTCTTGCTCTGTTGCCTGGGTTAGAGTGGCATGGTGTCAGCCTAGCTCATTGCAACCTCAAACTCCTGGGCTCAAGCAATCCTCCTGCCTCAGCCTTCCGAGTAGCTGAGGCTACAAGCGTGCACCACCACGCCCAGCTAGTTTTTTTTCCTTTCTTCTATTTTTAGTAGAGATGGAGTCTCACTCCTGCTCAGGCTGGTCTCTAACTCCTGACCTGAAGTGATCCTCTCACCTTGGCCTCCCAGAATGCTAGGATTACAGGCCTGAGCCACTGGGCCTGGATGGAACACTAGTTCTAATATGAACTCTGTGAAAAAAGAATTCAATGTACAAAGAAGTTTGACTTCCCTCTTGGAAAGTTACAACATATTAAAGGCCTTGAAAAATTCTGAAATGAAGAATTATGTTTATAATTTGTTTAACTTAGAGTTTACCAAATTTTTGATCATGAATTCCTTTTTTTATGTAATACCCCATGTTTGTAACATCTCATGGAATATATTTTGGGGAATGCTGGCTCAGTAAGCTTTTTTTACAGGGATTATTTACTTTATTTCCTTTGTCTCACCCAGAGAAATACCCACAATAAGTTTTTAGAAATAGTTGACTAAACAAATATACTGTCTAACCCAATAGTTAGAGCAGTGGCTCCCAAATTCCAGTCCATAGATGGGTGCGTGTTGTCTGCACTAGTATTTCTTAGGGAAGATGTTATAAATACAGATTCCTGGGATCTGATCCTGGAGTTTCCCATTCAACGGATTTGAAGTTGGGCCTGAGAATCTGTATTAAAACATCCCAGGTAATTCTTAGTCATGGCTAACTTAGGAATCACTGGTTGGTATATAAAAAAATAATGCCAAAGCTGAACAGCTGGTAATCCTTGATTAAAGTTCTTCATTCCATGGTCACAGACTGAATTCTAGCTTTAAAAATATATATCCATTGTAATCCATCAAGAATGTGAATGTGCTTCATCGAGTCCAAAGCACTGGGCCTGAAGATAGGTCAATAAAGTTATCTTTATGTATTGAAAAAAGAATAGTATACTTTTGTTTTATAAGTTTAGCATAAATCTATAATTTTGAAGAATACAGAAGAGATTTGAAATATTTCTGGAACTGAGAGAGTTTTTTGGCCTAGTCTTTAAGACCATTGCAATGACACTGCTGGCCATGTGAATCCTCCTCAGATTATCAGAAGGGGGCTTTAAAACTTAGAGGTTTGGTCTGGAAGTCTGATATGACCATGAACTGAAACCTTGGGTGATAAGACAAGGCAGATAGGATGATTTTTTCCTACATCAGCATTGTAAATACTATACAACAGCTATAAAAATTTTTATAAGATCATAAACTTTATAATCTCCCATGACAAAAAAGATTATATATAGAAATATGTGCTGAAATGGTTTCTATGTTTAATGCCACAAATATTTGAAATCAGTTCTGGTTTGATTCTCCTCTTATTAAAATTCGTTTTATAAATGGCTCTGTTTCATGGTTATTTTTCATATATTTCTGATTAAGAAAGATCTTATAGGTGGTTAAATCAGCCAAAACAAGTAGTACCATTTAAAATATTTTGAAGAACATTAGATATTATTTATTGAGGATAAACCATCAGAAGCATTATAAGGATTGTACATTAGGTTTTTTAAATTATTATTTAAACTCCCCCATCACTGCTTTTAAAAAAATCACTGTTTGCCTCCTTCTCTCCATCCACCTCTTCTCCATTTCTCCTCTTTCTCCTCCTTTTCCTTTTGACACTAGTTTATGAAGCCAACAAAAAACGTTAAAGATTTAGTGGCAGGCAATACGTGTACTTTTTTGGCTTAATAACCCAATCTTCATGATGAGATTGTATTATGGAGTAAAGCCTCTGGAACTGTTTCCTCTGATCGGTTAAATAATTTAGTATATGCATGCAATTGAATGCTATGCAGTGATTAAAAGTAATTATGTAGTTCTATGTTAATGTACATGAATATTCATTAAATATAAGAGAAAGAAAGAGGTGCTCAAGGGACATTGTTAAGTGAAAAAGCAGGATACGAAACAGTATGATTCCATATGCTTAGATTCCATGTATTTAATGTGTAAATTTAAAAAGGAAATAATAGCTAAAGTTTGTTAACCTGAGACCATGTGCCAGGTGCTGTTCCAAGCACTTTGTATACATGAACCTTTTTAATTCTCATAACCACCCATTAAGGATCCTTCCCTTATAATTCTCTGTCCCCTTCCCTTGAGAAACTGAAGCACAAAGCCAATAAGTCACTTGCTTATGTGACAAACATTTGGCACAAACTAGTAACTGGCAGATGTGGGATTTTTAACCCATGTACTTGGTTTCCCGGCTTGCACTCTTAACCACTTGCTATAGGAAATGTATCAAAATGTTGATCCTATTTGAAGGTGGTATTATGTTCATGTTTTATGCCTTTATAATTTATTACAGTTTCTTCTTCAATCAGTCTGTATTACTTTTAAATTAGAAAAACAAAATTTTGGATGAAAATGAAGAACTTCTCCCTTACTTAAATAACACAGTAATAAATGCAACAGAGCCTCAAATGGCATCATATTATTTAGGGTTCAGTTTAGCAGTCTAAAAGAAACTGTTTAAGGATTACATATTATTTTAACATTACAGATAAGGATAAAAAACCTCTAAAATATAGTGAGTTCTCTAGTCAAAGATGAGTCAGTGGCAAAGAATTGGCAATATAATCCAGTATATCTAATGACTTGTAGATCCTATAATCCAGTATATCCAATTTGAAAAGTTGATAGTGCTGAATGGATAATATAATTTTTTTGTGCCGTCACACCTTGGTATTTGTGGGATACCAAAATCCAGGGATGCTCAAATCCCTTATATAAATGGTGTAGTATTTGCATATAACCTACACATATCCTTCTGTATACTTTAAATCTTCTCTAAATGACTTATAATACTTAATACAATGTAAATGCTATGTCAATAATTGTTATATTGTACTGTTTAGGGAATAATGACAAGAAAAAAGACCTATATATATTCAGTAGAGATGCAACCATCCATTTTATTTTTCAATATTTTTGATCTTTGGTTGGTTGAATCCACAGATCCACGACCCACAGGCATGAAGAGCCAAATGCATTTATTATGTTAAAAAGTCAAGTCTACTAGTTGAACACGCCTATGTTCTGCTCACATCCTACATACCTGAAAACAGCGCCTTCCATCTGTCCTGCTTAGTGGGCTCGAAGCAGATGAGGAGAAAAAGGTCTTTAAGGGTAATATTCTGAGCTCAAACCCCTGAGTCATGTCTCAACTCTGCTAGGAGGTTTTTATAAAGCAACCAAAAAATTCACATTGTCATGCTTCATGATTGCCAAATAATGTAGAAAAACAATGGTCCTATCAGCCTTTGCTGTTTCATAAATTCCATCATTTTCAAATCAGAGAAATCCCTCCCTTTTGTATACTAAACTCTGTTTTGTGTAAATCAATTAGATCTAGAAGAAACCTCAGGGAAATATAATCTATCTCATTCTTTTGGATAACCCAACAACTTAGTCCTTTAACAAATATCAGATTATCACGTACATAGCACTGGAAAGTTTCCAGGGTCCTTGTGATACTACAATGGAAGCAGTATTTGTTGAGTAAATACTGTATGTATTTTTAGCAGAACTGTGCTAGAAAGGGAAAGGAACTGGGAAAGGAAAAGAAACATAAATACCTGTCAGTATTCTGTCACTCACATTGATTTCTTGTGTTCCACAAATAAAGGGAACATTAGAAATTGCAATTTGGAAATTGAGTATTTCCAATAGAAAGGAAGGAACTGGAAGGGCAACAGTGATAATTTTGAGGTTTAGTATTAGGTTGACTTGTAGGTTGTATTGCTTGCTATTCCCAAAATAGCAAGCAATGTCAGTAAGATATAGCTGAGATCTTTTTCTGATTGTAAACATAATATATACACCACAAAAAAGTTAAACTGTATAGAATAGTAGAAGGAAAAAAATCATACAAAATCTCACTGTCTAGAGATAACTAATGTCTTATTTTAGCATAACTCTAGATTTTGTTATGTACATTTCTTGCAAAAAAATGGGACCCAAACTTTTTTAAAACCTAATTTTTTAATATTATGCTTTGGAATTTTCCTATCAATAAATATAATTCTATATTTTTATTTTTTAATAATTGCTCATTTCATTGTGTGGGTGTGTCATAATAAACTATTTAATTACTATAATCCTGTCTTTTTGGAGATTTAGTTTAAGTTTTTTGGACCCTTATATACAATGCTACCACATACACACATACAAATATAGGCATGTATGTGTTTCTGTTCATATTTAAATAATATTTATATGTATACTTTTCTGATCATTAATTTGGTTATTTCCTTAGGATTAATTCCTGGAATTGGACATTTTGCATCAAAGGGTAGGCACATTTACATCTTGACACAGTATTGCTGAATCGACCTCTAAAAACATAGTCAGTTTATACCCTGACACACAACATGGGAGCACTTGCATTGAGATGAATATCACCAAAACTATGTGTTACCAGTTTTTAAATACTTGGGACTCTTCTGAGTCAAAAACTTCTCTCCTCTTTCAAAATTAGTTGAATATCTTTTTCCATGTTTAATGTACATTTTTATTCTTTCTTTGTGACTTGCCTGCTCATGGCCTTTGCCCATATTTCAATCGAGATATGTATCTTTTTCTTAGAGATTTTACATTATTCTTTATGTATTTGTCGTTACATTTTAATTTGTCATATATGTCACAAATTTTTTTCCAGCTCATTTTAGTCTTTACTTATGTATTTTTATTTTCTTTGTTTTTTTTTTCATAAAGAACTTTTAAATCTCTAATTTTTAAAGAATTTAAATAAAGAAAAATTTTCCTGGGGAGCTCCTGTTTGTTACTTTTCTTTGTTGGTTCAATTTACAGAAAACAAATCTAATATAAGACTAGTAATGAAATATGTGAGTGCTTCTCTCCATAGGTTGAATAATAAATATATTCAGTATTTTATAATTGAAAGCAGATTATATTTTCTAAGTTTTTAGCCATTATTTAAAATTTGAACTAGAATGTTTTCCCCATTAATGTGTATACTATAAAACATGTACACTTTTATACTTTTCTAATTTGATTATAATTTGGTGTCTTTGTATATCTCTATATCTATTTCTATATAGCTTTACATTTTAGGCACTTGTGTTATTTATGTGGAAATACACAAACCGACATTTAGTAACTTGTCAATTGATATATTTGCATATATCACACACATACATAGATTAGAGCTCAGCATTGTCAGAGAGCATTTATTGGGCTCACAGAATGTGTGTAGGAAGATAGCACTGTCCTAATGCGGCTAATAGAAACGGAAGTTTGTTACAGTTACTACTAACAAAACTTGCATTAAGTGTCATGAATCTAACCTTTTTATTTTGGTAACTGAAAGGTAGCAGGAAGGACAATAATTCAGCTGTGGGACAATGCAAGGGGTTTTAGTGAATGCCTGCCAAATACCATTTTACATGCGCTTACTTGCAAAGCAAATAGCGATCTTGTTGCATAGCCCAACTCCATGTGTTCAGTCAAATTTCCTCTGAAGAAATCATGAACTGAACTGCCACCCACAATTCAAGTTAGTTAAATGTTACCTCTGGTTTTTAATGAAAATGTAAAACCCATGGGTCCAATTCTCCCTACTTGGCTCTGTACGTGTAAAGGTTGAGTTGAATAGAAATAATTAAGGACAGACTGGGAACATTTGAAAAAATTAAATCAGGGATTAACTCAGATGCACTAAGAGTTGCTTAAGTTCTTTTTGACCTTGTCTTATAAACTTAGTCTGTTTTAGTAACCTTGATTGCTTTGCAAAGTTGACTGGCTGACATAGCATCTCCCTGTGAGGTAGGTTCCTAAGCACTCAATCACACATGAGACTAGGAGATAGGAGTCATAGCATGTTTAATATTTGAATTATTACTTCAGGACATGCTATATAGACTCTTTAAAAGAAAAAGCGTTTTCACACTCACATTTCTGATCCAGTTGGGGGCCATTCTTTTATTGCCACATGGACTTTCAGAGACTCCGAGCTCATTTCGATTGCTGGTGCGAGGGTATAATATATTTTAGTAATTTGGCATTTGTTTATTATTATTGTCACTGAATCTGCACATTGGAAATTTATTTTTAGTTAATGAATGCTATTGTACATGAGTGGGCCTCTAAGACGCCAATAGGTTACACCAAGACCCCAGTGTCAATTAAGAGTTGAGTGATGGGTTCTATACTTTATTTATCTTTTCTTTTTGGCAAATTTTATAGACTTTTGGGCAAATTCTTTCAGCATTCTAAGATGTAATGCTTTTGCTGGTATATGCAAGAAACCAGCAACTGGTAAAACATAAATAGATATAAATAAATATAAGTAATTTTTTGGTACACTTTCGCTAGAGAATAGAATAACATAGTCTTTTTACTTTACCATAAATTGATGTTTTAAGATTTTAAAAACAGAGTGTGATCTGTCAGTCAACAGAATCTGAATTTAAGGAATTTGAAGAAGGTGATGATTCCGCATCAATAACTTCTTTAGGACGTGTGACATTGGAAGACATTAGGCTTTCAATGGCACCTAGAGGAATTGTGCATGGTGAGTGCTATCCACTGGTTATTATGTTTAAATTGGACCATGAAGATTTTGTATTTAATAAAATTACACATAATGTTTCCAGCATATTGCCTAGCTAGCATACAATAGGAGCTCAAGAATGTTACTGTACCAAGTTAATAACCCAGGCTTCCCTGATGCTGGCACCCCCAGGAATCATCCTTGTTTTATAGATGAAGCAATTGAGGTTTAGAAGCAGGAAGGAGGGAGTTTTCCCAATCTAGATGGTTAGTAAGTGATAGAATTAGGCTTCAACTCAGGCTTGCTGAGTAGTACTATATACAAAATTATATACAAAATTTTGGTAGTATATACAAAATTATTTTAGATGGAACACAAACACATTTTTAAAAATGTAATGTGTGTATTTTTTTTAAACTAGCCTCTCCTCCCATTTTTTTCTGTGTTTTGTTTCTGGGGTATAATATCTGGAAAATTCTTATTCACAAAGAAAAGCAGTTGCCTTACAAATGAAATAAAATATTTGTAGTATTCCTGAAGCATCTTTAAAAACTTTTCTCTATTATTTTCTTTTTTAAAAATAGCAGCTTTATTGAGATATAATTCACATATCATACAGTTCACCCTTTTAAAGTGTGCATGTGAGTGTTTTTTATTATATTCATAAAACTGAACATGGATCACTACTATCTAATTCCAGAACATTTTCATCACTTCCAAAAGAAATTCTGTATACATTAAGCAGTCACTTCCCATTCTCCCCTCCCTCATCTTCTGACAACCACTAGTCTACTTTCCATCTCTATGGATTTACTTATTCTGAATATTTCTTATAAATGGAATCATACAATATATGGCCTTTTGTGTCTGGCTCCTTTTGCTTAGCATAATGTTTTCAAGGTTCATCTATTTTGTATCCTGTGTCAGTATTTTGTTGCTTTTTATGGTCAAATAATATTCCATTGTGTGGATATACCACATTTTATTTATCCATTCAGCAGTTGATGGACATTTGGGTTGTTTACACTTTTTTGGTTATTATGAATCACGCTGCTATGAACATACATGTACAAGTATCTGTTTGAGTCCTTATTTTCAAATCTTTTGAGTAATATACCTAAATGTAGGATTGCTGGCTCATATATAATAATAGATGTAGTATCACTGGCTCATATATAATAATAACTCCATGTTTAACTTTTTGTGGAACCACTAAACTGTTTTCCACAGTAGCCACACTGTTTTACGTTCCCATTAACAGTGTATGAGGGTTACAATTTCTCCATATCCTCACCAACACTGGATATTTTCAATTTTACTGATTATAGCCATCCTAGTGGATGTGAAGTGGTATTTATTTGAATGTATATTTGAAGATATAATTATCATATAGACTCATGGTAATGTTTGTTTTCCCTTTATGACAGTGATAAGATTTTTTTTTCTTTTTTGCTTTTTGAGGCAGAGTCTCTCACTCTGTAGAGTGCCATGGTGTCATTGTAGCTCACAGCAACCTCAGACTTCTGGGCTCAAGGGATCCTCCTGCCTCAGCCTCCCAAGTAGCTGAGCCTACAGGTGCCCACCATGACATCCAGGTAATTTTTTGTTTTTTAGTAGAGACAGGGTCTAGCTCTTGCTCAGGCTGGTCTTGAACTCCTGATCTCAAGCAATACTCCCGCCTTGGCCTACTAGAGTGCTAAGATTACAGGTGTGAGCCACCATGCCCAGCCATAAAATACACTTTTATTTAAGGAGGAAAAAAGTGAATTCACTTTAAAAAAAAGTGAATAACTTAAAGAAAATCAGTGGATAAATAATGTATGAGTGTAGATATGGTGAGATTCGTGAAGGTGTGACCTTGGGCAAGTTACTTAATTTCTTTGAGCCTTAGTTTCTTCGTCTGTAATAAAAGAGGACACTGGACTATTATGAGGGTTAAATGGGCTGCTATTCATAAAATATGTGGAACAATGCCTGTAGAGGTGTGTGCTATGTAAGTAGAGAAAGTGGTGTTGAATGAGTCAAGTTTGAGAAATTCTTGCCTAACTTATAGTATATCTCTTTATATTTATTAGCAGGGACTGGCTTTTTGTATAGGAGGTAATCAGTCACTGTTTAATAAAAGAAATGGCCGAGTGAACGTCATTGCGATGTTGAATTTCTCTGTTCATTCTTGGCTTGTATGATGAATGCGCTATAGAAAAGGAGAGTTTTCTTGGGGTGGGGATGACCTGGCAACACAGGCACAGGCCAGTCACTGCTGATGTTCTGCCATCCGGGCTCCCCACCCGCGCCAGCCACCACCAAAGATGCCGGTACCTGGAGGAAGATGTGGAAAACACCAGTCCTTTTCACTCCTGGCTTCTTTTCTTTTCCTTTCCTTTTTTTTTAAAAAAATAATTTTGAAATTAATGAATGGGGCTAGATTTCAATTCTCCTTCCTTTTGGCCATAACACAAAGACAAATACACTATGACCAAAAAAAAAAAAAAACCCGACATATTTCATGGAGTCCTAATAATGGGATTTGGCTGAGATGTTGTCTTGAAAGAGTGTGGTTGCAGTCAACAGTAGTCATTTGGCCTGTTGGGAAGTGAAACATAAATAACTCCCTCCTCTTATCAAATCTGTTCTCTCACACTTGGGCATTAGAGTTTCAACATTCATAAATTAAATGGCCAAATAAAAGTCATTGTTTCACATTAGATCAAACATAAAGAACTTACTTGAGTAAAGCAAGAGAGTTAATGAAGAAAAATAATTCACTGAAATGAAAAAAAAGCGCTTTAATTTTCACTTACAGAATTATGAGCAGTGTAATGTTCTCTGCTCAGCAGTGCCACTGTTTCATGCGTCCTTGCAGTTAATAACTTATTCCAGGTATTAAATCTGTCACATTCCTTTTACTTGGGCTTGCTATGAAGAATTTATAGCAGGAGACCCAGAACTGACCCAGCAATTTGAAAACATAACACAGATATGAATCCAATTATTCTCCATCTAAATGGTGACACTTATGCCCTGCATCGATATGTGACATCTGAACCAGTCATATTTAATATCTGACTCATCAAAGCCAATCCAGAAACAAAAGCAAAAAGATTATTTCACACCCACCTTCAGAAGAGAGTTCATGAACGAAAGAAAAAGAGAGCTCGTTAGCCTGCTCTATGTAATTTAGATACTGACATAAAACATATTTTTTAAAAAGTTGTTCTCCCCCCTGGTGTGCTGGTCTTTTTCCCTTTCGCGACTACATTTGTGCTGAAAAAGAAAGAGTTGCTTGTACAAGTTCATAAAACAAAACAAATCACTTCTGCAGCAGGAATATATCAGTGGCTTGCTGCTCGGGTCTCAGGGTTCTTACCAAATGCTCCGATCAGTTCTGTTTTTATTCTTTGTAAAATCAGCAACTGGAGCCGCTTAAAATGTTTTTCATATAAAAATGTAACCGGATCAAACAGGGGCCTTGCAAAGAGAAGGGAGGGCCTTTGAAAAAAAACTTGACTGAAAATTTGGGGATTGTAGTATAAATGAAAAATACTTTTAATATATGTAAAATGAGGTATTTTATTTTGTCACTCTACAATGAGGGGAAGGGAGATACATTCTAGAACCAGCTAAAAAGAAATAGTAAAAAGATTGCAAATTAGTGCTTCAACTAATGACGAAAGGAGCATTTTCTTGTCCTGTCTTGAAGAAAGCAACGAACGAGAAGCAATGAACGAGAAGATTAAGAGGTTAAGAAATTAAGATTCACTCGCTCATCAAGGGAGAGCGAGTGAGTGTGTCTGCTCAACACACTCACTTCCTTTTGCAGAGATTAAAAAAAAGGTCAGGGCTCGGAAAGCAAGTTGGTCATAAAACCTAATTTCTTATATTTGATCAAAACTGGTTCTATGTGGAGGAAAAAAAATAAAAACTTTTAAAGAGTTTTTTTGACTTCTAAAGGAAGGGATAATGAAATAATGAAAACGAAGGGACAGATTATCCAGCAATCCCCAAGGAAAAAATTTTGTACCCATCTTTTTACATTGTATGAATTAGACTTTGGCTTTTTAGTATGTTATTACTTGTTGTGAGAGACTAATTCTCATTCTATCATGGTCACAAAAGGACACAATACAAAGCAACACAGTATAAAGCAATCCAGAATCTTTGGAACTTGAAGTAAAAACAAAAGAGAAAATTTCAATATCGAAACTCAAGACGACAGCAAGAACGACCCTCTTCCACCAAACACACAAACTCTATATTTGTATGTGTACCTATTTTAATCCATGGAAAAATGGATCCTTGGAAAAACACACCCCAGAGTCTTAGTGGTGATTACAATGAAGAGAAACAGTGGGATTGGAGGTTAGGGAAGGGGGCTTTCGGATGTTACTTTATACATCTTTCAAAGGCCACATAGAAGGTAGTGTAACAAGCATTCATGTACATGCCACTCAGATGCAACAACTGGTAGTATTTTGTGGTCATTGCTTTAGATGTGCTCGGCTGTTAAAAGAGATCAAACGTTACAGATGTGATGGTGCAGTGATCTGTGTTTTCTGAAAATGACTTTGGAATCACTCTAGGCTGCTCAGGCAACAGTCCAGCTGAGATCAGGGGCATCTCTTCCTCCCTGTTGAAGGGAGAAGCCCCACTTCCCATGGCGTTGGTGGTCTGCAACTCTGGCAGTAGAATGGCAAATTTCCACAGGGTCCAGGGTCTTCAAGTGAAGGGCTGATTTCCCAGACAACTCTATATAATCAGCTGGTAACCAAAATTCTGACCTTCTGGCGCTTGTCAGTCTGTGAATACCTTCACTGACAAGGCAGTTTTCTCAGGCTTGCTCTATAAAAAGGTAGAAAAACAGGAGAGTAATGTCCCTCCACTAGCCTGTAGACCCAGATGTAGACTCACACCTTTTTGTGGGATGGTGGAGAGATGGGGACCCTGTGTCCTGTCTTCTCTAGGGGCCAGGAAAGACCTTGCTTTGCATAAGACACAGTGTTTTTCTTCTTTGCACTCTTCTCAAATCCTATTTCTACCTTCCCCACAGGCAATCACTATCTGAAGTAGATTTGTGTTCATATTTTTGTACTTCTACAACCTATGAATGTATTTATACTACACATAAAATTGCTTTGTAAGTTTTAAAAATTTACATTAGGGTTTATCTTTTTTCTGAAACTTGCTGTTTTTACTTAACATTATATGTCTAATATCGATCCATGCTTGATTTATGTTTCACTCAATCTGGGAGTCTCTGTATTTTAAAAAGCAAATTTAGTGTTGACAGTTATTGAGGTTATTGATTTTTTAATTATTATTGTTAATATGTTGGTGTTTTAAAATCCTTTTTCCTTTTTTTTCTTTGCTTTACTTCTCTTTTTCTGCCTTAGTTTAAGTTTTCATTATTCACTTTTCTAGTCTTGTTTAGAAGCAATTCAAAACTTGTTCTTTTAATAGCTACCTCTACATTGTTAAATGCTAACTTAATGACTCTAGGTTGTTAATATAAAGACCTTAGACTCTGATGACCTCCCTCTCATTTTCCATGTATTGGTATCTAGTATTCAGTGTTCTCATTTATAAACAGTTAATATTTATTTATATTTGCCAGCATGTTACCAATTTTTTTCTCTCACTATTTCTTCTTGTAATCCATCCCTTTCTTCTGGGTTGAGTTTTTTTTTCTTATCAAACTATAACTTTTAATAGATGAATTTTTAGTGTAAATCTGTGTATTAGTCAGGATTCTCCAGACAAGTAAGACCAATGTGGCAATGGGGAAGAGAAAGAGAGAGGAGAGAGAGAGAGAGAGAGAGAGAGAGAGAGAGAGATATTTTAAGGAATTGGCTCATGTGGTTTGGAACTGGGCAATCCAATACCTGTAGAGCAGGCTGGCTAGCTGGGAACCTAGGAGGGGCTAGCTGCTGGCAGAATTTCCTCACTTTTGGGGAGGTCAATTTTTTTCTATTAAGGACTTTGACTGATTGGATGAGACCCACCCACATTAGGGAGCATCATTTGCTTGACTTAAAGTCTGCTGATTTAAATGTTACGTGTTAATCTTATCTAACAAATAACCTCAGAGACACATCTAAATAATATTTGACCAAATATGGGTACTATGATCTAGCCAAATTGACACATAAAATTAACCATCGCAGCCTGCAAGTGGTACAATCTCTCAATCTTTGACTGAAAACAAATTATTTCACTTTTATTACTGAATAATAGCTTATTTCTTTGTATAATCTTGATTTGAAAATATTTTCTTTTACTTCTGAAGATATTATTCTATTGTTTCGTGCTGCTGACGCTGAGAATTCGTCTCTCAAACCGATTGCCGTTCTAGTTAGTTATGGTAGAAGAGAAACCTCAAGAGGATTTCCAAAAGGAGAGAATAAAAATGGGAGCAGGACAATTTGGACAGATAAGGGCTGAGGACTTTCCAGATTAAAGAAAGACATGGTCTCCAACTAAGGAACATGGCAAGGCCCAGGAAAGATATAACAACAAAACATCTCTACAGTCATAAATAAATTATAGACAATCAAAGAGAAAATCTGAAGAGAGAAAGGAAAGACAGATTACATATACTAGAACTTGTTATATGTCCTAATATGTAATCTCTCCTGAAGAATGTTTCATGTGCTGACGAGAAGAATGTGTATTCACAAATGTTGGATGAAATGTTATGTAAATGTCTATTAGTCTATTTAATCTAAAGTACAGTTTAAATCCAATGTTTCTTTATTGAGTTTTTGTCTAGATGATCTAATGCTGAGAGTGGGGTGTTGAAGTCCTCAACTATTACTGTTTTGGGGTTTATGTTTCCCTTTAGATCTTGAAATATTTGCTTTATATATCTGGGTGCTCCAGTGTTGGGTACATATATATTTACAAATGTTATGTCCTCTTGCTGAAATGATTCCGTTATAATTATATAATAACCTTCTTTTTTTTACAGTTTTTGACTTAAAGTCTGTTTTATCTAAGTATGGCTACTCCTGCTCCCTTTTTATTTCTATTTATGTGGAATATATTTTTCGGTCTTTTCACTTTCAGTCTGTATGTGTCTTTACAGATGGAGGGAATTTCTTGTAGGCAGTATATATGTATATATATATATATTTAAATTCATTCTGTTGGTCTATATCTTCTAAGTGGGGAATTTAATCTGTTTACATTCAAGCTTATTATTGATAGGTGAGGACTTATCTCCTGTCATTTTGTTAATTGTTTTCCAGTTTGTGCATATCCTTTGTTCCTTTCTTCCTCTCATTGTTTATCATTGCAGTGTGTTGGTTTCCTGTAGTGATAAGTTTTGATTATTTTCTCTTTCTCCTTTATGTATGTGCTCTACCAATGAGTGTTATACTTTTGTGTGTTTTCATGATAGTGATTATAGTTTTTTTGCTTCTAGATACAGGACTCCCTTGAGTATTTCTTGTAAGGCTGCTCTAGTGGTGATGAATTCTTTCAGTTTTTGCTTGTCTAAGATTGAAGACACTATTGATTATAGGAGTTACTATTATTTTATACACTACTAAGGAAAAAGTTCTGCTTGTTAAACTGTTAATGATGCTTTCTAATCACTTAGAATTTTTATTTTACACTTATTGTAAGGGCTTTTAGACTTATTTCTGTTCGTTAGTCTCTTTAGCACCTTTAACATTGACAGTATAATTCTGAGGCATGTTCAAGAACCCTCACCCTTTGTCAGCATTTCCTATTTGACTAGACTTGGTTTTGTGTTTTTATCATGTGAGTCACATGACATCATCACACACCAGCTTTTTCTCACTGCATGCAATTTTTTGAGTTATTCTCAATGATTGTTAATTTCTCTTAAATACATTACTTGTCATATGATGGTCTTCTTGTACTTATCTCAGGAATAAAATGTAGCACAGCTTCATGTACTTGTGACCATTCTTTGTCAGTCCTGCATTCTCAAGAAAATATGGAGTTATGGTCATTACGCTAATGGCGATTATTTGTTAAAACAATATCAAATATATACCTCACTGCTGTGTTTCTGTGGTGTTCCACATCTATTATAACTTTTTGTTTCAATATTGAATGTGTAAACTTTTTGAAGAAATTTTAAAGTTAATAAGAGAAGTTCGAACAGTGCATGTAACTCATTTGAAATGTTGATAATATGAGCACCAATGACCACATTTGTGTATTCGTAGGTTGTGACCACCACACACTGGTGCTGCCATCTGGCCCACGGAGATTTTAAGATCTCTCTTTTTTTTTAATTAATAAACTTTAGTTTTAGGGAAGATTTAGGTTTACAGTAAAATTGAGCAGAATGTACAGAGTCTTCCCATCTTACTCTGTGTTCCCACATACAAATTTCCCCACTTTCACTATCTACACAAGGTTGGTACATTTGTTACAATCAATGAGCCTACATTGACACATCATTATTACTCAAAAGCCATAATTTATAATAGGGTTCACTCTTGATGTTGTGCATTCTGTGGGTTTGGAGAAATGAATGACATGTACCCAGTATTATACTATCATACAAAATAGTTTCACTGCCCTAAAAATCCTCTGAATTCTGTCTATTCACCCCTCCCTATCCCCTAATCTCTGACAACTACTAATCATTTTACTGTCTCCATAGTTTTGCCTTTTTCAGAATGTCATATAGTTGGGATCATGCAGTATGTAGCCTTTTCAGATTGGCTTCTTTCTTTCTTTAAGAAATATGCATTTAATAGCTTGAGCCCAGGAATTTGAGGTTGCTGTGAGCTAGGCTGATGCCACAGCACTCTAGCCGGGGCAACAGAGCGAGACTCTGTCTCAAAAAAAAAAAAACAAAGAAATATGCATTTAAGTTTCCTCCATGCCTTTTCGTGGCTTATTAGCTCATCTCTTTTTAGTGTCTGGTTCTATCATAGTTTATTTTTTCATTCATCTACTGAAGGACATCTTGGTTGCTTCAAAGTTTGGCAATTATGAGCAGAGCTGCAATAAACATCCATGCACAGGTTTTTGTGTGGACATATGTCTTCAACTCCTTTGGGTAAATACCAAGGAGAGTGATTGTTGGATCATATAGTAGGAGAATGTTTAATTTTGGAAGAAACTGCCAGACTTAGGACAAATTAGGATGGACAAAAGAAGAAGAAGAAAAAAAAAGAAACAAAAGCGAAACTACTAGACTGCATTTCAGAGTGGCTGTACCACTTTGCCTTCCCATCAACAATGAATAAGAGTTCCTATTGCTCCACCAGCATTTGGTGTTGAAAGTGTTTTGAATTTTGGCTATTCTAATAGGTAAATAGTGGTACTTCAGTGTTGTTTTATTTGCAATTCCCTAATGGCATATAATTTTGAACATTTATTCATATATTTACTTGTCATCTTCATATTTCTTTGGGGAGGTATCTGTTTAGGTCTTTTGCCCATATTTTAATTGAGTTATTCATTTTATTAATAGTGAGTTTTAAGAATTCTTTGATAACAGACCTTTATCAGATATGTCTTTTAAAACATTTTCTCCCAGTCTGTGGCTTGTCTTCTTATTTTCTTGAAGATCCCATTGATTTTAAGCCACAATTACAAACAGGAAAAACATTTTGAAAGATACTCATTTTAGAGCGTAATATAATAATTCATGCAAAGGTCTTAATGAATCAGCAATGGCAGCCAAGAGGAGGGTTTAAGATTTGTTTTATTATGGAAACTAGATGACACAAGGTGGAGTATAATATCAATTTGATCCCCCAAATCATAAATCTGGAATGATGTGTCAGATATAGTAGGAAGAAATGTAACAGAAATAAACATAAAATCCTGTACTTAGGCTCAAACAAAACAAAACAAAACAACTCTAAAAATATAAGATAGAGCAGAACTGATTTACCATGTATATACATGAAAACGATGTTGTTAAAAATTGGCTATAAATCCTAGCACTCTGGGAGGCTGAGGCTGGTGGATTGCTCAAGGTCAGGAGTTCGAGACTAGCCTGAGCAAGAGCGAGACCCCGTCTCTACTAAAAATAGAAAGAAATTAATTGGACAACTAAAAATATATAGAAAAAATTAGCTGGGCATGGTGGCGCATGCCTGTAGTCCCAGCTACTCGGGAGGCTGAGACAGAAGGATTGCTTGAGCCCAGGAGTTTGAGGTTGCTGTTAGCTAGGCTGAGGCCATGGCACTCTGACCCGGGCAACAGAGTGAGACTCTGTCTCAAAAAAAAAAAATTGGCTATAGATCCAACAATGTGAGGTGACTGCAAAAAAGAAAAAAATAGAGAAGAGTTGTCATCTCATATCAAAAGTCACAAAAGGACAAAATTCTTAAGGAAAAATTATCTTGAAAATCTAGAATTTCCCATAAAGAACAGCAATATATTTAGGGGTGAGGCTAAACAAACAAAATAGTATACATCTTTAAACTCTCAAATGATACTTAGCCGTCAGTATAAAAAGTGTTAAATTATGACGCATGGATGAACAGATTCACATTTCTCATTTCATATTTACTCTGGGGCATGTGTTCACCAAGTGGGCAGTAACACTTTTTATTTATTTTTGCTGAAACATACAGTAGAATTAGTATAAATTAAATGCATGTATGATGTAGCTCCACTATAATTTTAGATTTGATTAATGTAAGAATAACTTGAACAGGGCAGATGAGGGTCCTGCACTCTTCTCTGCTAGTCATTCTACATCTGGAACATCCTGTTGAATCTGTGTGACACAGTTACAAGGAGTTGTTGACAAACGTGTAGAGGGCAGTGTTATTAACAAAGAATAGTTCTGGTGATATAACATTTTGTTCTATTAAGAAGAGGGATGCTTAGCTAGAAAAAGGAAGCTTGGAAGATGTCTTTAAATATTTGAAAGGCTGTCATGTTGAAATGGGTGAGATTTAAGATGTTTCCTCCTGAATTCAATATAATACAATACATGTGGTCAACTAGTATGGAGCTCAGTGGGAAGATAACCTCCCTTTTTTGGGGAAACTGAAAATGTAACCAAAGATTGCAGTTGTTTTTTGGCAGATAAATCACATGATTGGCTTATGCTACACTTTCAATGTACAAAAAGTATAACTCTTTCCATAAGATCTGTTTTCAGATCTACCTAATTCTGTGCATGCAAAATTAAATTTTGCACCTCAGTGAGAAGCTTATATTTCTTCTTATTAAATGAAGTTTAGTTAGTTTTGCTCTTTAATTTTTTTAATTTTAGTTGAGTGAGGTGGGGTTTTTTTGGTAATACCAATTATCTGTATTTGTGCTCCTGTTTAGCTTTTTGTAATCCACAAATCAGATATAATAGTTCTATACTTTTCATCTAAGATGATAAGGAGAAATGTTGGACAAGATAGGACTGTCTTAGTCCGTTTGATGATGCTTATAACAGAATAGCTAAAACCAGGTAATTTATAAAGAAAAGGAATTTGTTTCTTACAGTTATGGAGACTGAGAAGTCTCAGGCCAGCACATGGTGAAAGCCTTCATGCTGGTGGGGCTCTCTGAGGGGGCACAGAGAATCACATGGTGAAGGGGCTGGGTGTGCTAGCTCAGATCTCTCTTCCTCTTCTCATAAAGCCACCAGTCCCACTCCCATGATAACCCATTAATCCATTAACCCATGAATAGGAATGATTAATCTATTTGTGAGGGCAGAGACCTCATGAGCCAATTACCTATTGAAGGCCCACCTCTCAGGCCAGGAGTTCGAGACAGCTTGGGCAACATATTGAGATCTGGTCTCTACAAAGAAAAAAAAAATTATATGGGCGTCTGTAGTCCCAGCTACTTGGGTGGCTGAGGCAGGAGGATCACTGGCGCCCAGGAGTTTGAGGCTACAGTTTGAAGGGGATAAATATTTAAACCATAGCAGGAACTAAGTACAAAATAGTGAAGGACTCCATTGAAAGCTCCCTCTAAACTGATGTAATCCATAAATTCCTGTTATTCTCCATTTTGTCTATTAGAAAATCACAAAATTTAGATATGCCATCTCTTTGGCTTTTCCTTAAAAAACAGGTGAAAAGTATGATAAAAAATTAGCCTTATTTGTAATAAATTCTTCTTAGCACAATTGGCTAATTGCAATTATTTCCTAACAACTTCCAAATTATTTAAATATGCTAAAATTTTTTTGTTGCTAGATATTGGTGTCAAATTAAGTTCAAGGTTTTTAATTTCTGGAATACATCTTTATCTTTCTTTAGAACATTGGTACTTTTCCCATTTCCCACTCTTCTGGCATCTCTCCCATTTTTCTGTGATTCCTCAAGAATCTCTGGTTAACTTTGCATGAATGTTCCTGCAGGGCCTTCGGTTACCACAGCTGTGATTTTTCTGAGCGTAGGCACCTAAACTTCATGAAAACAGCTTAATTATTAGAGTGATTATGAATGGAAGTTAATTTGTAGAGTCAGTGTGCAAAGTGAAAGTTGAGAAGAGTCAAAAGTACTCTTGAAATCCTTTAAATTGCCCATACAAAACATGGTTTTGGTGTACAACTCTGCACGTATATGATATGAGAAGACATAGAGTGTACATAATGATATACAATATAAAATAAAGAGTTTATATGAAAAAAATACAGTGCAGACACTCTGAGGGCACCCCAAGTTGAGACTCCCTGAGGAGCATCAAGCAAACTACTGAGCTTCAAGTGAACTCAATGAATGAATAAACAAACAAATGAATAAATGTGGGCAAATTTGCTCACTTTTAATTTCTCTGACTCTGAGTTGCATTTCCATGAATAAGCTATTTAATGCAATTTCAGTGTAATATGACCTCTATTTTGGGCTTCATTTCTTCCTCAAACATGCCTCATTCTGTTCCGATGGAGTCGTATATATAATAAATCTCAAAGGATAGAAATTCAGAATATTTGGTAATCTTAAGTCCAAAAAGAATTCTGCCTGTCATGTGTAGCATTTTGTTTTCCTTTGCATTTTTCCCCCATAAATCTGTTAAGAATTTATTATGTGAAGTCTTCATCGTTTCGGCATCATGTTGGTCTCTTCCTTGACATCATCTATCCTGTTATTCACATTCTAAATCTTTTCTATTAAAAGGCATTTCCCATGTACTCACCAGCAAATTGGTATTAACTGATCAACACATAAGTGGACATATAGGAATAACATTTATCGGGTGTGGGGCAGGAGGGGGGAGGGGATGGGCATATACATACATAATGAATGCGATGCGCACCAACTGGGGGATGGTCACGCTTGAAGCTCTGACTCGAGGGGGGAGGGGTCAAGGGAAATATATGTAACCTTAACATTTGTAGCCCCATAATATGCTGGGAAAAAAAAGGCATTTCTTCCAGCTGGACGATAACATGAAAGAAGGACCTGTGTCCTCAGTCTCTTACATTTCCTGGTGGTAGGGGTAAGTGACATAAAACAAAAATCCTGACATTTTATTTCGAGGAAAGAGCAAAATGCTAGAAACTTCCAAATAGATTCAGAAGTAGAGGGCCCATTTATCAAATTCTATTTAGCAAAGAAAAGTAAAACCTTGAGAGAGTATACAAATAATTCAGATAAACACTCTTCTCCCCACCACAAACTAGTAATATTAAGAATAGTATTTAAACTCGAACCAAACCTCTACTGTTTGCATCTCCCCCATTCAGTGTTCACACTGCGCAGTTGCGCACTCGATTCTCATGCAGAGAGGAAACAAAGCAGGTGAGCTGCCTGCCGCACACTGTCCGTGAGTGCAAAACAATATTGTATGAAGCAAAACCTGGCCAGCACTAGTGAACCCCACACCAAGCTCAGTGTGGACTTCAGATGTATTTGATCTCCTTTGGCAAATAAGACACAGTGAAATTGAAGCCGGTTGTGTTTGGGGGTGGCGGGGACAGGGTGGCTGTGGAGGGGGTGAGCAGGCACATGTGCCGGCAGACCATCACTTTAAAAGGGTCAGTACGGCAGCAAAAAGGCAATAGAGAAAAACCTGCTGTGAAGTATTTCATTTTTGTGATTCTTTAACAATTTATAGAAGCAATGGCACATAAGGGAAGTTTCCTTCTCTTTGGAGAACCATAAATAAAATAGTGGTGTAATCAAAGGACAGAAGAAAAAAGAGACTTCAGGTATTTAATTCTTATTTACCTCCTTCTCCATTATGTATGACTCCCAGGCAGGCGGGAGGGTTACGGAGAACAATAACTCAGCCTAGCCCCGTCTGCCAGAGCCTTCCAAATTTTGAGCCTGCTGCTCTAATTTATTGCTTTCTACTCAGTGAATAGAGAAGGGTTTGAAAAGGTCTTATGGAAAAAAAAGTGGTGAGGTTTCTGCTGGATTCGCTATCAGGGCTTGTTCATCTCTCTGATCGATAGTCCTCTCTGTAGTTAGGGCTCCAGCGTGGTCTCCAGAGAGCCCGAGCTTCTGCTAGGGGAACTTCCAGAAGCTTCTGCCTGAGGTGAGGGCTAAGAGTCAAGAATAGAGATGCTTAGACTGGCCTCCCTGCAGCCTGGGAGGTGTCAGGAGCATCAAGACAACCTTGTGAATGTGGCGATACCTTTTTTCTCCCAGCTACTGGCCTGGAGTCCTGGCTGTGCCTGTCAGTTTCTTTAAGTCTGTAACTACTCAAGCCACAGTCAATGCAGAATACATGCTCTGTGCTGGTATTTTAGCAGTGTTCACTGGACATGCCAGGGAAGAATATAATGTGGTGAAAGGAAAGGTTAGTCAGGTGGATTCTGCAGAGAAGGACAGAGGATTGGAGACTCAGAGATATCCAGAAACTAGAGAGGGACAAGCGCTCTGGACAGGCTGTCAGACCCTCTCCTGTGAACTGCGATTCTAAATTCTTCTCTGAGGGAAAACAGCCCATTACTCCCCAATTTAGTTTTGTTGAAATGCTTCAGAAACAAACTTCTAAACATTTCTCTCCACAGCATCTTTTACTAATAAATAGGCAATGCAGAGAAATGATAACTTATGTTTGTGTCCCTAACTGGATCTCATGCTTTGACTAAAAAGCAATGATGACTTACTGTATAAGCAACTACCAGAATTTCCTTCTAGGCCCTGACAGTGATATTACCAATAAATGTTCATGACATAATTTGGTAAGCATTATTGAAATAAGATACAATATTTTAGGAATTAGTCATATTTTCTAAATTCTCTCAATACTATTTAACAACTTGTTACAACAAAAGATTTTATTTTTTCATAGACTCATCACTATTCATGTAACAAAAATAAAATGCATGACCATCACTTGCTGGAGATAATTCGGTGGTATATTTCTGCATCCAAGGTAAAGCAAAAATATTAATGAGTGAAAACATTTGTAAGAATGTGGAGGGCTTTGAAAGCCGTGGTATTGTCATTTGTTTCCATCACAATTAGCGATGGGGAGAAGTGATCATTAAGCTTGTGGTCAAAGTTTCAGTTTTTGACATAGTTATACATTTCCCCAAGTCATTAGGAAAACAAGATTACAAAATAATTCAAGACATTTTCCATCCAGCAATTAAGAAGAAATGTGTGTTAGTAAAATGGCATGAGTTTTCTGTCAATATGAAACAGAGATTATTTTCTATAATTCTAGTCTGGAATTAGAATTTGAAAAGAGAGCCATCAAGTATCATTATCCCTCAGCTGGATGGAGAGTTAGGAAGTATGTCCAGATGCCTGTGATTGGACAAAATAACAGCTATTTGACTATGACCTCGGCAGATTGGCTGTTATTCCTGTGTTTCCGGGGTGAGGGTGAGGCCAGTGAGGCCAGTGAGGATGCAAAGTGTACATGCATTCCTACGCCTCTGAGAACACTTGACTCCTACGTTCTGAGCCTTAGGCACCTCACCTGCCTCCCCTCGGCCTCAGCCCTGGTGAAAGTAAGATTAGTTATATGAGTTAAGTGTACTCTCCATATCGAAGATTAATCATATGTCAGAGATCTGAAAATTAAAACAAAACACAGCCTTGGAAATTGTAATTAATTATTTTACTTTATCCTGCACGTACATTAAATTTTCTTCTCCACCATGTACATAAAAATTCTCAGGTTAAATGAACTAAATACTTAAGAAAAATAAAATAATGCTATTTAGGGACAGTTGATGCAGAACCAATGGTAGAAAAATGACTTTATGACATGGCTATATAATCTTGCTTCCAAAGAGCTACTAATATTTTTTGTTGGCATTTCTTTAATGGTCACATATTGTGGTTAGAGAGCAAGTTGATTTTAAGTCACATTTTTGTAGGTAGAAATCTATTTAATTTGCTTTGTAAATTCTTACCTTAATAGTATAAGAGAGTTAGCTACTTATGAAATCATTTTTGAAGTGACTGAAAATTTCTTCCTAATGTCGTACGATGTTGGGATTATATGAGCTGATCAAGGAATCTCACTAATGCCTTTCCAATGTTCTAAGAAGAAAAAAAGTCAGATATGCATTATTTAATAGTGAAGAATTGATGAAAAACCTTTGAGGAGCTTTTGAAGGTGAAAAAAAATGTTTCTTTCAGATGGCTGATTTTGTAGTCACCAATTGCACCCACAGCTATATGCCAAAACTATATTGGCACAAGTGACTTATATCCATAAATTCTCTTCCATCAGCACAATTACCACAATAGTCCCTGTAGCACAAAAGATGCAGGACCAAGTTTACAGATGCCCTCAGCATTTTCCTTTCCTTTCCTAGTCTTCTTTCTTTGGGAGTATGCTTAGTCTCAAACCAAGGATTATCTTCTTTTCTTTGGAGTAGCAAAGATGTTTGCTATATAAGTTTTTTAAAAAAAAATTCTAGGCTCAGCTCAATTAGAATAGATACATCTGATGATACTCTCTTAAAATAAATAACAAATTGGTAATCACAAAAGTTTTAAGGCAACTTACTTGAGTATCAGTTGCTAATTTCCTTTTCATTATGTTTACAAAGATTTTCTGCATCCTACAAAGCCACAAATGACTAGCTATGAATCTCTATGTTTCAGTAAACTCAAAGCAAATTACAAATATCGTGACTACATATAAGCAAACTGTTTCAATGTCAAAGGTTCAATAGATGAGGGAAAGCAAAGTGCTGATGACAGCAATAATTCAAGTATCCAAGTACGCTTGCCATCTCTTTTCTGCAGACAGATTTCTTCTGAGTCACCAGTGGGAGCTTCCCAGGGAGATGCGGCTTTATTCCCTCATGGAAGACAGGAGGAGGATGCTGCGAGGAAGCTGATGCCACCTGGCAGCGATGGTCGCACAGACTGCCGGAGAGGCACAGATTGGAACCCAAGCCTCATCAGGCGGCAGCTGTGACAGAGGCATATTTCAAAAGTGTATTGCAAATTTCACACAAGGGGTCTTTAAAATAATTTGAAAGTCTCTGTGGCTTTCACAGACTTTTAATTAAGAGAGAACACCTCTTCCTTGAAAATCAAACACTGTTTGCCTATTTTGTGTATCTAAAGGTAGATAGGAACTTACAGGCACATTTTAAAAATCTGCAGTTGATTAGGCTTTTCAAGTTTAACAAGCTAATATTAATAATTGGGTCTCTCTAAAAAACAAAAAGACAATAACCATAAAAGGCACTTCAACACCTCACAATTAAAAGTTAAATGATGCTACCTCTGAAGACATTGCCCTCCGAAGTCAGTTTTCTTAAATCACTTGGAATCCTAGCAGCCAATTTGAGTATTCATCCTGTACTTGCCATGCAAGCAAATGAAAGGGCAGTGATAATGGAAGAAGTGTATCTTTTGGGATCTAACATGCAAATTTGAAAACTAGCCATCTTTCTCATTACTGCGGAAGAAAAGGTCTAAACTTCTATTTCCTTAGTTGTCCTCTTTTAGGGAGGGTTTCTGGGTCCAGGTTAATCCACAGTTGAGAAGGCTCAATGGGGTAGGCTCTTTAGGCCACAGAATCACAGGCAGAGGCAGAAACTTTGAGGAGCATCCAGGCTCTCTTTCAGCCTCTGTGTAAATATCTCTGAGAGATTAACATCAGTTATGGGCTTTGAGGCTTATTGGGGGTAAGAACATCCACCTCTTTGCTTCAGTGTTTTTGCCACAGGTGGGTCCAGGTTTTGTGGAACCTGAAGTTTACACAATTATGGGGCCCTTCTTTAAGAAAAATACAACAGAATTACAAATAAAAAAATTAAGTCCAGGGCTTTAAGGCACTAAAGCTCAAGCTTCATTAGCTTCATGGTAAATCTATCTGAGTGTCTACACAAATGTACAAGTTCCACTTTCAACAGGCAGTATAGTGGGCCAGATTGAGTTTTCCTATTACTGAGAGTGTATAGAGGGTTTTGTCTGCATGAGATTCCTATGGGTTAGGGAAAGACAATATGACTTCTTGACCATGGAAGTCTGAAGCCAATGAAGTCAACTTTTAGGGAAATGTAGAGTAGCTGATCAAATAGGATTAGGTGACTAGACTTTTACTTATTTCCATAGTGTCTCTACAAAGTGCAGAGTTTTAAAAAGTCTATGAAGCCAAAGAAATAGATCATTCTGAATAGACATTTGACCCTTTTTGAATCGGTTGTGTGACCACATGCTTTATCCCTTCAGGTGTACTGACCAGCCGCTCCAAACTGAGAGTGTGATTAGCTATAAGGCTGGGAACTGAGTTTGAGGCATATGGTTAAACTTGATCATTACACGTTGACAGTGTGTCTACAAATGACTTCAGTGGCCACTGCAGAAGAGTGCCATCTCCACACAGGGACCACAGGAGCCCAGCGTCACGCAAGGGAGTCTATGTCCCAGTGAGTGACAATAAATCTATTCAGGGCATGACGTACATAGACACCATCTTAAAACAAATCGAAATCACTATATCTAAAGTTTTTAGCTAGAGTTGTCTAGTAGTCCAAAAGTGACAATGTCTACCCAGAATTGGTAGATATAGAGTATATTAGACTTCAGTCAGGATGGGGTCAGTACCAGGGCATTATGTACAGGAAGAAAGAGGCCTTTCTATTCACCACCATTTAATCGCTTCCCTTGATGGCTCAGTGAAATCTGACAGGTCTATGTTTTCAGTTCTTTCTTCCACACTTCCTGCCCCTTTGCTTCCTCTTAGGGGCTCTTTTACACAAACCTCTCTTAATCTCTTGCTCTTGCTTATAAAATAAATATTCAATAAAATGTGTATAAATATTCCTTTAATATATATCTCCTAGAAGAATAAAAGCCCCATAAGAATTTTATCACCGCTCTGAACACTATTCACTAAATACTGTATTGTGGCACTCGTAGTGGAGATGACCGGTACAAACTGGCTTGATTCAAAAATAGGATCAGGGCCATATGGATGGTAAGGGAAATTGAATTAACACTCTTATAATTTATATAACGCTGTCAGAAATAAATTCTGGTTAATGTCAGAAGCTGGCCAAAGTTGAGATTATCCAGCAATATTTCAATGCTTACCAGCCCTGGAACAGTACAAGGAACAAAGCTGTATTTCACCAAATTAATGACTAGAGTTCAAGACCAGGAGGACAAAAGTAGGACGAGGTCAATTTGAATTTGTAGGATCCCTCTTACCTCACAGAGTTGTTAAGGGTTGAGATTATCTATGTAACTACCTTTTGTAAACTATAAATCCCTATTTAAAATTTAGACATTATAATTGTCTGAGGCTGGGACATGTTCAAAGGGTTATGGGAGAAGGTAAAAGGAAGAACTGTCCTTAAACTTGAACCCCATTGTACAGCTGATCTCTTCAAACAAAAGCTGATTTGTCTGTGGACAGGATCAATTAGAAAACTTTTTCTGCGGTGGATTTGGGTGTTCAATAAGATGCAGGGTGAATTAAGTGGTGAGTTCTACAATCTGCTTTGGTGTGGAGCTCACATATGGGTCTCACATGACTAATTCCTTTGATTCATTTCAAGTAGACATTAAGGGCTTAGGACAGGTATTTCACTAGCACACGGCTAAACATATTGTGGGAGTGCAGAGTTATATTTGTTAAACAAATGCATATATATTTGTAGTCCTGCTTGTCCTACTCTATAAGTAGGGAATAGTCTCGAAGAAGTCCAATAATTAAAACTAAACAAAATATTACTTAGAGGCATATTTCTCTTCAATGAGAGACTGTCATTAAGACTCTTAGTTTGGCTGAGAGAAAGAACACAGAAAGGGGTTTTGATGTCGTCTATCTGTTTATTCATTCACTCCATAAATATTTATTGAGCAATGGCTATATCCCAGACTCTAAGCTATATTTGGAAGATACAAAGATGAATGAGGCCTGATCCTTACCCATTGTTACCCTCATAAAGTACATATTTTTGCCGCAGCCATTACTACCACTGTGATGAAGGCAGCAGGAAAGGAACATGCAAGCTACTGAGCAGGTCTCATGCAGTCCTTGCTGGAGTTGAGAGCTACAGGTTAATGCAATGGACACACTCAACAGAGTGGTTAATTAAAGGTTTCAGGTGTGATGGAGGTTTTGACTTCAGATGTGAGCCTAATTGTAAAAAGAAAATATGTTTAAGTTACACATATGCACACACACACATGCAATGTGAGAAAGGGTGGAGCAAAACCAGATAGTAACCATTTCAGATTCATTCTCTGCCTTTCAATCTATGGATAGACAATAGAGAGAACTAGAGAGTGATGCCTTGCACCTTTCACACTACTGCTCAGACATCTTCCATTAAAAGAATCTTAAATTTTACTGAGTATCTATTAAAGAAAAAATTATTCAATGATCCTTGTTAAAGCATGATTAGAAAGATATTATTTAGAACCACCCATGTAGGTATAGGGATCAAAGGAATGGTCTTGTATTGGGGAAGAGAGATTGGGCTCAACTCCATCTAGAGCATGGGCAAGAGCGAATTTATCACCAAGGAGTGAGGTGGAGGTCAGTGGATGGAAAATGACTAAGAGAAAACAACAGAGGTAAGGTGGATTCTGGCTGGATTCTCACTGGAGACGAGCCAGGGTGATCTGACATCACCTAGGGGGTGGCGGAAAATGAGGAACCCAATCAGATATCAAGAGTGATCAGATATTGAGGGTGGGGGTTCTTGCTAAATTGACTCAGCAATTGTATTTTATGCTGAAACTGTATTTTATAAGGAAGTACATAGATGAAAAAGGTTTGGAAGCCTGACTAAAGTTTGGTCATGAAAAGAATCTTTGTCACATCCTTGTCCACCTCCAAAGAGGCATATAATGTCTCACATGTGGTAGGCATTTCACTGTTTATATCACACAGCTTCATTCTGTTCTGTGCACTTAGTATATTATCAGTAGTCTCAGAACTGTACTGAGCAAGTTAGGGGTGTGTGTGTTTGTGTGCGTGTACCTGTGTGTGTACAGTGTGTATACAGTTTTTCTTACTGAGTGATGCAAAGTATTTCTTACTGGGTTACGGTAACAACAAATTGAAAGCCCTTGGTGTCGATCCTCCTGTTAAAGCCCCCAGAACAGGTCTGGGGCTTTGCTTTGCCTAGTGTCTGGCCTCAGGGTCTGGCAATGCCAAAAGCATGCTACAGTTGCTGCTGCAGACTGGAGGCTAAGCATCATATGATAGGAAACCTGACCTGTAGGTCATGTGACTGGGTACTATGCAGACATTCTAATCACAGCCCTGTGAACCCTTGAGAATTATGATGTGAGATTCAAGAATTTTGTAAGAAGAGTAGGTGTGGCTATCTTAGTCCATATGTATGGCTATAACAGAATGTCACAGACCGTATAATTTATGATAAGCAGAAATTTATTAGCTCACAGTCCTATAGGCTGTATCAAGGTGCTGGTATCTGGTGAGGGCCTTCTTGCTGCATTATATCATGGCCGAAGGCATCACATGGCAGAAGGACAAAGAAAGGGTGAAAGAGAGAGCAAGAGGGGGCGAAGCCACTCCTGAGATAATGGCATTACTTCATTCATGGGGGTGGAGCCCTTATGACCTAAACAATGTCACAATGGCAATTAAATTTCAACATGAGTTTTGGAGGGACAAATATTCAAGCCATAGCAGTGGCCTTGGCTTTTTGAGAATTATATTTTAATCAGGGATTGAAATGTGTACATAATAATGCATGCATACTTTCACCCAGTTTTTCCTTTCCCATGCTGTGGTGGGACAGGCTACTTCAGAGACGTCCTCGGCAATCAGTTAGTGGCAAAAACCTGCAGGAGCCAACTTGCCATGCCCCAGATTCCACATCCTTGGGTTAATGCGTTGGATGGGAGTTATCCTCTTAGTAGATGAGTCGAAGTGGAGTCATTCAGGGTGGTGATGCACCCATTCCTTGCATGAATTTTCCTGAGTTCAGATTCAGGAATCTGTCTACAGGCAAAGAATTGGGTTTACCGGGAGGATCAAGCCAAAAAATGTTCTTTGCTTTCTAGCTTAGCAGTTAACCACTGTGTGTTAAGATTTATTTATTTTTGGTTAGAAACTATGATAAATGACTTTATCCTAGTAGACATGATGGGATGGAATGTACAAAGGTAAAAGAAAGAACATAAGTCCCCCACCACTAACCCCAACAATTTCTGCCCCGAAGAAGGTAGAATCCTTTAGTGTAGGCACCATAGCACATTCCTTTTAGTAACTGATACTTCTACAGACCTTAGGATGCTCTCAGAGGCTCTCCCATTATTATGCTTCCTTGTACTATGTCATGTAAGCATTTCAAATCTGCTCTAAAAAAGTAAGATTTAATAGATCTAAAAATACTTCTTTCTTCTTACTCAGCCCCTTCCAAGGCACCCCGATAGTGCATTGAATTACATGACTCAAAAGTGCTGAGCTTAGTCGGGATAGAGTCAAATGTGAGGTCTCTGTAGAAATTATGGGAATATGAGATTCTATTAAGCAGAAATAGGATACTTTGTGAGTGCTTTGTGTAGGAGAGTTTCCTTTTATAGCGATGAATACAATTCATGTGTTTTGGTGAACTAGATCTGGCCTTGCAACTGTCCTCCTCATGTGCTTCCTCTTTGAAGGCAGCATCTCTGTCTTATTTGACTTTATAATCCTGGCACACTTCCTGACACTAATAATTATTTGGTGAATGAATGTTTCATCATCTCCAAAGAAAAAAATTTTTTGATTAGTCAAAATATGTTATAGTAAAAATTTTTACAACCTAAATAAGCCTTTATGTAATTAAAAGATTAACAATCTCTTCTCTTGAGTATTTTCACTTTGGATACATCATACAAATAATGAATATCTTAGAGTGCATTGTTGGGATGTGATTTGTTCTCTTTTTTTATTTATGAAAGAATACAGCTTTTCTAGATGTAACAAATGAAATAGAAAAAAGAAAAAAAATGATCTACCCAAAGAAGTGAAGCTTTAACTTCTTAGTAATTTTGTGTACATATACATGTACATGTGTGTGTTTGTGTGTGTGTGCACATGAGAAAGGGTGAGACAAAAAAATTCAACAAATGGCTGAAAGGAGAGATAAATAAGGAGACAGACAATGTCTCATTTACATCAAGCTGTGAGACCAGATATTTGTTACTGAATCCTTGGAATGAGAGCACAGCTCTTGTTTATTTACATTTGTTCTCAGTTTGAAAGACAGCCCAAGAGGTAAAATAAAATGAGAGTGCCTCAAATGCCTTCTAAATTTCCCCTTAAATTGAATTTCTTGTTTTATCAGGGAACAATACTTGCACTGATGTTAGGCAGACAGCTAAAAGGTCAACAAGTTCCCTTGGTTGCCTTTTGTCAAGGGTTTTTGACTTGTCTGTGAATAAAGATCTCCCAGGAGGAAGGCAGACCTGAATTTCCTGTCATCTAGAAGACAGCAATGAATTTGAAAATGTTACAAAAAGCATAAGGGACTTCAGGCACACCTTCAGACCCACTGCGGATGCCAATCGCTGCCCGTGTAAACATGTACACAGAAATGTTTTGGATTTGTTCTGTCAACTTTTGGTTGTGAAACAAATTGTTCAACAGCAGCCCACCTTGAATACAGAATGAACCCGAGGGTTTTTTGTTGTTGTTACTACTGCCTCATGCCTAATGAGAAGACACCACGCTCTCTGCGCGCTCACGATGTAAGAACACGCTTTGTGAGGAGGAGCCGGGGGCTGCAGGGCTGGCAAACTCCATTTTCCTCATCACGTTTCTGTTATTTGAAGCCCTGCAGATCTTCTGCATGTCATTTTCAGTGTCTGAGTTTTCTGTATATGTGTTAACAGGTAAGTCTTAACTGCTAGCATCTAGACAAAAATAAATGGGTCTCTCCTGGTAAGTGTTAGTCATTTTTTGTAATGAATGAATTGTTATTTTTCTCCAAAACAGTCCCAACAAGAAATATTTTTCTCCCTACATTTCTTTATGGAAGTTTGTTCTTAGGAAAGGTAAGGGGACTTTTGTCACTCTTTTCTAAGCTGGGAATTTATTGTCTTCTGCCCTAGACCCCATTTAGGTCACTGGAAACACCAACTGGGAAAGGAGAGTAGCGTGGTGGTATATTTTCCTTTAGGCTATTAAGGAACCACATGGATCACTTCCTACATTATTTCCAGTATAATCGCCAGTGGAGTAGAGAATTGTAATTCCTTATTTCAAATGTCGCTGATCAAAACATACGCATACACGTTCATTTGACAAACATTTATTGAGTGCCTTCGTGTAGAAGAAGTTGAACTGATGCTGTAGAGAAAACAACAAAGACAACTGGTGTAATTTAAATATGAACCCTGTGGTAAGCCATGTACTAAGCCATATTTAGTCTCTTTTAATTCTCATAAAAACTCTATAAAAAGAATTTTCTATGAGGAAATTGAGGCTTGGAAAGATGACTTATATGTTCCATGGTCACACAGCTAGAAAGCAACGGAGCTTTGACCGAAATCTACAACTTTCTAAAACAAAGCCCTCCCTGAATTAGTCAAGATTCTTATTACAAAGAAAGATTTAGTAATTTCAAGTTCATGTTTTAACATGGCTCACATAGGACTGCCAAGAATAAAAAGCTGAACTATCTATTACTGGTTGGGAAGATTCAATGTCATAAACAAGCCTCAATTCCTCCCCTCTTCAGGTTTACCGAAAAGATGTTTTACAATTTCAGTAAAAAAAGTTCTAATGGTAATTTGAGGGAGAATGAACAAAGGAATCGTGAATCTCATCTCAAAGAGTAAGCATACAAAAATGGCCAAGAAGTTAAAAAAAATGCAGTAATGATGGAATTGTCTTATTTGATAATGAAATGTATTATAAAGATATGTTAGATAAAATTTATGGGAAGCCATTGTTTTGGACTGAGCTTCTGCACTAGGCCCCAACAGACCAACCAAAACATGAGAGTTAACTCATGTTAAGTGCCACATAATCAAAATGAAACTTTAAAAAACAGGAAATTCTCTAACAGGCCAGTTTTTACAAAAAACCCAGGAGATTTAGAGCCACCAATTGGAAAGCAACCAGTCCACCTGGGCTGGCATGGTAAGGAAGTCCTCCTCTGCTTTGCTGCTTACAAGGAAAGTAACCTGAACTAATCTGATGTTAACCAGACTGGTTTTTTGTATTATGCTACTTCCTTGTTCCTGTTCAAGCCACCTTACAAAAACCAACTGTTCTGCCATGCCTAATGAAGCTCCTTCTGTCTTTAGATGGAATGTTGCCCAATTCATAATCACTAACAAAAGCCGATTAGATCATTAAGCTAAATTTGTTGAAATTTTGTTTTTTAACAGCTATAATATTTAAACTAGATTGGATTTTTATAGATTAGACTAATCAGTGGAATAAACCCAGAAACAGCTCCAAGAATAAACAAAATCTCAGGTGTGACAATTGTAACATTTCAAATCAGCAAAAGAATAATCCAGTCTGTGCTGAAACAGTTGCTTCCATGACTGGAAAATAATTAAATTAAATCTTTACCTCACATCTTATACCAAAATTAATTCTAGATGGATTCAAGAAGCTTTCCTAATTTCTTTCAATAATATTTTATACTTTCTGTGTATAGGACTTTTATATCTTTCACTATGTCTGTTTCTAGGTATCCAGGATTTTGATGGTATTATATATGGTATCTCTAAATTTTCAAATTTTGTTTGCTCCTTTCTCACATAAATATAATTGCATTTCATATATTTATCTTGTATCCAATGACATTGCAAACTTACTAATTCTAATATTTTATCTATTGATTTTTTTCTATATATACAATTATGCTATCAGATTAAGGAAGCTTCCTTCTACCCCTAGTTTGTTAATAATTTTTATCATTAACAGAAGCTTTTCTGCATCCATTGAGATACTTATGTCATTTGTCTTCTTTGTTCTGTTAATGTGATGAGTTACACAGATTGATTTTCAAATTTTAAACCAACTTTTCATTCTTAAAATAAACTCGGTTATGTCATATTGTGTTAACCTTTTTATATATCACTGGGTTAATTTTGCTAACATTTAAGATTATTGTATATATTATTAGTGAGATGGGCCTACAATTATCCTTTTTGAATTGTTCATGTCAAGTTTTGTAGAATGAAAATGAGTTAAAAAGTATTCCCTCTATTTTAATTCTCTGAACAGTTTGTGCAAGAATGGCATTCTTCTTTTAATATTTGGTATAATTCACCAATGAAATTCTCTGGGCCCAAGGTTTTAGTTGGAAAGTTTTAAATTACAAATTTAATTTTTAAAATAGTTATGTTATAGGACTATTCATACATTCTATTTCTCTTTATGTCAGTTTATGTAAGTTGTGCTTTTCCATAATTTATTGGCATTGTATTCATAATATTAATAATATAATTTATAATATTTCTTAAATAAATATTTTATGTTAAAATGGTTTAGATTGACAGAAAAGTTGAAAAGATAGTACAGAGATTTCTCATAATACCCCATTTCCCATCTCCCCTATTGTTAACAACTTATGTTATTATGGTACATTTGTCATCACTAATGAACTAATATTGATGCATTATATTATTAGCTAAACTCCATACTTCATTTGAATTTCATTAGTTTTTCCCTAATGCCTTTTAAAAAATTGAAGTATGACTGATATACAAAAGGTGTGCATATTTAATGTATACTCCGTGATGAGTTCAAAGGCAAGTATACACCTGTGAAACCATCACCATAAACAATGCCATAGACCTAGCCATCATTTCTAAAAGTTTTCTCCCTCCTCCACTCCTCCTCCTCCTTCATTTTCTTGTGGTAAGAACATTTAATGTAAGAGTTACTCTCTTAACAAAATTGTAAGTATACAATACAGTATTGTTAACTCTATGCCTAATGCCTTTTTCTGTTTTAGGGTTTTCATCCAGAATATTACATTACATTTAGTTGCCATAGCTCCACTTTTTCAGACTTTCCTTGTTCTTCATGACCTTGACAATTTTGAGGACTGGTCACGCATTTTGTAGAATGTCCCTCAATTTGGATTTTCTAATGTTTTTCTCAAGGTTGGATTGAGGTTATTTGTTTTTGAGAGGAAGACCAGAAAGGTTAAGTGCCATTATCTTCATATCTTATCAAGGGGACAGCTATCCACTTTTAATTTTTGAAATATCTGCAGGATCTATAATAATATTCTCCCTTTTCATTCCTTATAATGGTAATTTTTAAAATTTTTTCTTGATAGTTTTGACAGGGATTTTTCAATTTTATTAGTCTTTTCAATGAACTGACTTTTGGCTTTGCTAATTTCCTGTACTGTATGTTTGTTTTATATTTTATTTATTTACCTTGTCTTTATTATTTCCTTCCTTTTCCTGTCTTTAGGTTTAATTTCTGACTCTTTTTCAAACTTCTTGAGATGAATCCTTAGTTAATTGATTTTTAGCATTTCTTCTTTTCTAATACTTTTAATGTTCTAAACTTAGGATTATACAGTTCTCTCTAAGCAATGTTTTGCTGCATCTGCAAGTTTTGATGTGTAGTATTTTATTACCATTCTTTAAAAAATATTGTACAGTTTCTCTTGTGATTTCATCTTTGACCCATTGACAATTTAGAAGTTTTATTCTTATTACTAAAAAATATGAGGATTCAACAGTGGTGTGTGTGTGTGTGTGTGTGTGATGTCTAGCTTCATTCTATTGTATTCAGAGAACATATTCTGTAAGATTTAAATACTTTGAAATTCTCTGAGAGTTGTTTTATGGCCTAGCATATGGTCAGTATTAGTTGATGTTCCATGTATGTTTGCAGAGAATGGGGATCTTGTTATAAGCTGTCTGCTTTATGTGGACTGTATACCATCTTCACTGGCCTTTTGTGGTTGTTAAACCTTTAGGCTCCTCTCAGAGCCCCCATGTCATAGTCCCCACTAGAGTCCTCTTCCAGTCTGACATCCTCCCTGGGCCTCCTCAGCACCAGTTAAAATGACTGTGTTCCCTTTTCATTTCTAGTACACTGTGATTTCCCTTTTTATTCAGTCTCAGCTATTTATGAAAAAAATGTTTTCTGTCTTGCTTTATGTAGAATTTCTATATTCTTTTAGTGGAGAAGCTTCTTTCTGTATCGCCACAAACTGCCTCCAACCCCAGTAAACATATTGTCTTGTATGCAAATATTAGTTTAAGCTGGATTTGGAAGTTTGGAGTCAGCCCGAACGAAGTTTCACTATGCATGTAAAGGAAGTAAAAGCTACCTCCTGTAATGTGCTTGGTGCCAGCAAAAGGACCCTTAATTTTAACACTTCTAAATTAACAGCTGAAAGTGTGAAGTGAAACTATGTTCTTTTTAAGTTCATAAATGTTCTTTCAAGCATACCAGACAGGTACAGTATATTTCCCTAAAGAAAATGAAAATACATAAGAAAGCTAAAAGGGCAGATGCCTAAATAGATCTATATATCAAAATAAGTTTTCATATGAGCAGTAATGATAACATTATTATTCCTAACGGGCTTTATAAACACTGTGCTAAGTGCTTTCTGGATTATTTTCCTCATTTTTCACAGCAACCCTAAGGTCCTTCCTGTCAGAGGATGTTAAATTGGAATGTATTACTGAAATACCAAGATGCAATAGGTGCTACCTTTCAGAAGAGAGTGTTAAAAGGAAAGAAGAGAGAGAATTGTGCTGGTAGATTTCTTTGGAGGGAGCCCAGTGCTGTGATTCCCCACCTTCCTAAGTTTCATGGAAGACAATATTTCCACAGATGGGGGGCAAAGCTCTGTGGCCTGGTCCCTAACAGGCTGCTGACTCTTGCCGGTCTGTGGCGCAGGGGTTGGGGACCGCAGGAAGGAAGCCCCTGAAGAGCTCACTGTGTGTCCCTAGTAGTTGGGAGGGCACAGCGGAGTGTTGCCTGACACAGCATGAGGAATGTAAGGGCAAAACTCTGTGGTCAATGCCAGAGGTGGCAGAGGGAGAGGAACCGGCCACGCTCTCATCTGGTGGGCAGCGAGAATGCCTGAGCTTTCCAGACATGGGCCAGGTGGAGAACGGCTGGACTGAAGCTCTTTGCCACCTTGTTTAAGAATTCTGCCTGGGAGTTAGGACCGTGGTCACCAGGAGCTGCATGGGGGTGGAGGTCAGCACTGGGGACACAAAATCCCAGTGAGACAGGAGAAGTGAGATAGGAGATCTACTGTACAACAGATGACTACAGTTAATAACTCTAAATGGTATACTTGAAAAGAGAGTAGATTTTAGATGTTCTCACCTCAAAGATACGGTAAGTGTGTGAGGAAATAGACGTGCTAGTTGGCTTGGTTGAGCCATTCCATAGGGCACACGTATATCAAACCATCATGTTTTGCACCATAAATATATATGGTTTTTATTTGTCAGTTAAAAACATGAAAAGAAAACTGCCTGGAAAAGCAATGGGGCCTGGGTCATCTGTGTGGGGTGGACATGCCGAGGAAAGGAAAGGTCATTTCAAACACGTGCAGGGCAGATGGAGAATTTGCAGCGGGGTGACCGAGAAAGAACTCCTGTGCTCCATTTTACTAGCTCTCCTTCCAGTACTCAGACTATGTTGGGGTCCAAAATAAGGTTTCCTAAGACGGGAAGAGAGGCAAGAGTGTAAGTCAGAGAATAAGGAAAGGACGATATCCTTAACAAGTACACTAAAGGAAGTTTCCAGACATCCAGTTTTTGAACTTTCAGATCATCTGTAAGATACCATTTCTTCACAGGTGCAAACACCCCCCGCCCACCACCAAATGTCCTTCTTCCTTCCATCCTGTGCTCATCATCTCATATTGGGGACCCTATAGTTAATGAGGATTATAAGCATTCTCTGTTGCAGAATCCGTGGTTGCAATCCTGATCTAGGGCACTCACTTGAACCACTTGTTCACTCCTATGCCACGTGGCCTTGTGGCTTCCAACCCTAGACCCACAGAATGTTCAATTCATGAAATATTAATATTAATTGGTCACCTACCATGTACCAGACAGTGGGGACCAACAGATGAGTAACACAGTTTCTGAATTCAAGGAGCTCACAATTTAATAGGCGAAGCAGAGGTATGGACAGTGCAGTGTGATGAAAGCTACTGGGGCAGATAAAAGTTGAAGTACAAAGGAGAAAATGGGTCCCTCTGTGAGGAAAGTTTAAGTAAACCCTCCTATGCTGCTTCTTAAAGGATGAGCGGAAGTTTGTGGGGCAAAGGGCCTTTTGAGGAGGGCTGTGCAGTGTACAGAATCACAGGACATAGCACCAGCAAGGCATCAGTTATTCTGGTCTGGCAGGAGCACTGGGTGCCAGGTTGGAAGTGGTGGGAGATCTAGTTGAAGAGATGTTGGAAACAGACAACAGAGCCTCTTGAACCAGGGCTTGGACATCATTATAGATGGTAGGGAACCATGACTGTAAGGTTTCAAGAAGGGCATATTATTTTATCAGATATTTGCTTTAGGACGATGGCTCTTCACAACCTTTGTAATGAATAGTTTGGGAGGTGGCCACTTCACATCGATAGGTGGAAGCCAGATGAGAAATTCAGAGAGTTTGTTTATTTCCTATCATATTTCTAATACCAGTGGGAGTGCCACAGAAATTAGCCCAGCAATTCCTAACATGCTGTTGTATTTCAGGTATAGATCTCTACACTAGTTCTGGGGTTGATCCAGCTTGTTACCTTAACTTTTGAGAATTATATGAATGCAATTAACTCCCCAAGCTTAATGTGCTAGATGATTGCTCAATGACCTCCCAGGATTCTTAAATGAAATGAATTATGCTAGAGCCCAGAGATCCAGAGATCGTAAACATTTTTTGAGCATAGATTCATTTGAGAATTCCCAGAAAATTTCACATGCATGAGTATACACACACAAGCATGCACATGATTTTGCTTACATTTTTATGAGTTCCTAGACCTACTTAAAATTGTCTATAGAACTCCAATGGACTATGGACCCCAGGTACATGATGCTTACTCTGAAACCACTCAATACACTGGATGTTAAAATCTTGAATTGGTGATCAAGCTCAAAAGGGCTAAATTTCTTAGTTTATCTAGGAACTTTCATAGTTCACCAGAAGTCTTATAGCTCAGAGCTGACAATAGCCGCCAGGCTTTATGTTTGGAAGATTTTTATTGACTGACATCAACTTTAAGAGTGTTGATATTACTTGCTTGGCTTTCTTTCTGCTACTTTGGGTACACAACAGTCAGGATAGAACCTCAGTTGAGAGCTTCCAAGGAAAGGCTGTGAACTTTGGACATAAATGCTCGAATGAAGGCTGGCCCTCTGTCATAGCTGGGTGGCTAAGGTGGCAATAGTAGTCATGACAACTTACTGATGGGGAGCTCCTGAGAAATATTTTATCTGTGTTCTGCCATTGCTGGCCTTGTGGACCATCTTTGTATGAGACAAGCCAATGTGGTTCCCATATACTTTATTTTCTCATTTCATTATCACCAAAATTTTTATAGCCCCCAATATATATTACTGGACTCAAAAAAGAGTGATACTGAGCAGAAAACTAGAAAAGAAAATATGTCTGATCTCATATTACTGCCTGCCTGTTATTTGAGACCTATGAACCACTGGAAACTCTGCTTAAAGTGTCTTGCTGAGTTACTCTGTAACTTAAATTTAATTTGTGTGTATTTTTGGCACAGTATTTGTTTTAGTAAGTGTTTTTGGCACCTTGGTTTTGGCACTTCAAAGTACAACTCATAGACCTTCATAAGTTTTCAAAGTTTGCTTTCCCACAGACTAGCTCTAAGTGGCTGCCTAAGAAATCCAGATGCAGTGAACTTCTCCAAAGCATTGCAACAGCCAAAAGGCTGATGCTGTGCGTGCATGCTTTTGATGCTGGAAAATATCTAGCATCAATACAGTACATACTTGTTTTATTGAGGACAGAGAAAAAGTGCATTTCTTTAAGTATACAAGTATATATCTCTTATGTCTCCAAAGATCTACCAAAAGAGAAACTTTTAAAAACAATTCTGCCATTTTGGTAAATAATAATAATTATAACAACAACGAAGAAGAATCTTGCCTGTGTGCAATCTTATCTGCTCAGGTAGCTAGATTTATTATATTAATATGTGCTGAGACTTTAAAAAATAGTGATCTTCTGTAATCTAGTGAGACTTGATTTTATCATTGTGCCACTGTAGGGCCAGATATAATGTGGCTCTGGAAAATGTGCCCCTCGTTTAAACAGGAACCAACTAGACTTTATCAAGACTATGAGACTGACATGACAGACATTATCTATAACTTGTTTTATTTTTTTTTCAAAGAGTGAAACTTGCCCAGAGAATGGGAAGGCCCCATTAGGCATATGTAATTGTTTGCAGTGAAGGTTGTCTCTTGAGACCCACCATGCTCACCAGGGTGATTCTTGTTATTGTGATGTGTCATAGCCCCATTTCTTTCACTTTCTAAGTTTTCATTTTGCTAAGAAATGCTATTTTTAAAAACTAATCATGGATACTAAAGTTTATATTTACAAAAGCTTTGCCTGGATAAATCCTAAATCTCTCTTAAGACTTAGTTCAGGCATTGCTTCCTCCAGAAAGTCATCTTTGACTGTCTTTGGGACAAGCATTTTTAGCATGTCATAAATATAGTGCATGGGTAATAATTTCAACAAGCACTGTAGCAGGAAAGGATTATGCAAAGTTAAATAAGACATAGTTCATAATCAAAACTATTATATCCTTTTCATATTCCCTCTAGCTTTTCTAATTCTACAAGAGCATTCAATATTATTTCTTATTGATGGCGTCATATAATTTTGTGTAGAATGTCATAATTCTCAAAGGAATTGGAGTGGACGAGAACATAGCTGTTGAGGACAGACTACCTGGGATTGACCCTTGACTCTTTTTGTTAAAAGCTGTGTGACCTTGGGCAACTTACCTCATATCCCTTAGCCTTGGTTTTCTTATTTATAAAACAGGACCAATAATACTTACTTCAAGGTTTGTTGTGAGGATTCAGTACAATTATATATATATATGTGTGTGTACATATATATTTATATATATTTGTGTCTGGCACTAAGTTCTCAAATAACTTTGGTTATTGCTATTATTTTCACTTTCACCACTGGCTGCAGAGGTCCCTATTGTCCCCTTTTCCTTTCACTGCTCTTTGTGTTTTTCCTGAAGCCCTATTGAAAAAGACTATCTCCTTATTCAGAAAAAATACTAGTTTTTCAGGACAAATTATGTTAGCATTCACAACATTCAGCCCCTTTAATGATGCAGAATGAATGTGCTGCAGAGCATTGAGTTCCGGTGGTGGGTGTCACCTGTACCTTAGTTTGAAGCATCTGGGAACAGTGTATTTTCCTTCCTTTGCATCATGAGCCACAGAGCTGAGACTGGCCTGCCAGCGGGGTGTTAGGGAGTGCAGGGCTGCACAGTGACCACTGTGTGCCTGTCATGGGGCTGGGGACAGGGATGGGGAGGGAGAACGGTGAAGGGGACTCACACCCTCAGCACCTGGCAGCGCTGGAACAGAAGAAAGAAGGGAAAGAAAAGGCTCGGTGGGGATCTGGCCTAAAGGGAGTGGTCATTGTGATCTACCCTCCGGGGACTGCAGCTGAAGAAGGGAATGTTCCAGGACATATTCCAGTGCCCCAGTAAGCCCCCAGGGAGCCAGAACTGGGAGACTGCCCCATTTCCTCTCTAGGAAGTAGACATTAGCCAAGGGAGGAAAACTTGCTCTAATTGTGGAAATTAGAACAGCATGTCCCTCACTGCGCTCGCTCCATGACTCATGCTGACTGCTGACCCTAAAGAGCCACAGTTGGTGAGCTGAGTATGAGCAGAGCAGGCTCACATAAACTCAGGTTGTTTCATTATAAATCAAATATTTTGTTTTCCTTGGAGCTAATTGTCATATTTTTGTCCTCCCATCTGATTGATCCAAATCAGGAGATCTGTTGAGTGAAACTGTTGAGAAATAAAGCAAGCTGCTAACATGAAGAAATGCCTCTTATCATAAGAGGAGATAGAAATCCCTACACAAAGAAAAAGAAAGTCAGATTTGGAAACCAAAATGCTGGAAAACACTGATAGAAAAACCTCGAGTTCCTGTCTTTTGTTTTTACCATTGCAAACGGCTTTACGTTGAAAACTGGTTCTTATCATCTTAAGAAACTACTCAATAATTATTCATATTAGGTGCACTTTAAATTTGGTAATTCTTCTGTAAGGAAAGCCATGGGTCCTCTGATCGCTGACCTGTAATTCTCGTTGTTGGAAATCCTGCTCATGGCATAGAATCAGACTCTGCCACATCCTCCTGGTGTGAACTTAGGCTGCTTAAACGGCCTGGCCCTTAGGCCCGGCAGCTGTGAAGCGAGGACAGCAAGTGCTAGAGTGGAGGCTGGGATGATGCAGGCACAAGTCGAGAGCACGATGGTGGGCACGTCTTAGATGTAGGTCTTTTTGCTGTCCACGGGCACACTCCTCCTCTTCTACGCATCAACAGAAAAGCACGCATGTGGGCCCGCGAACGTTGGCATGTGCTCCTTCATTGGTTACGTAAGGATATTAAACCTCACCCTAATCAAACACAGCATTTCAGATCTAGCCTCAAGAATTTTACCACAGTCCTGATTTTGTAGAAAAGTATAAAAATGCCCATTTCCCCATGGGTTACAAAATAATAAGGTTTTTCCCCTTCTTTTGTTATTTTTTCAGTTAGTTATTTCAGCATATCACAGCATTAAAACACTTCCAAAGAAAAGGTCACTCTTTCTCCAATCAAAGCGTTTCTTTGCTGTTCTGCTCCCAGAGGTGTGCATGGAACAACAATCAATGAGAGAAGCTCATGGAACATTTCGACTTACCTTTGAGGAATAGCTGCCAGGTCAACACGTTTCACTGTGGTTTCATCACCAATAATTTCTCTTGTAATGGAGTTTCCCAATCACTGGGTGAAAATAACTTCAGTTGCAATAATAGGGCTCCATCAGGATCTTTAAGATCTTTTTTAGAACTTTGACCTTAACAATTTTTTTCCCATTTTGGCATTTTTTTTATTATGCGATGAAAACAATTCCTGATGTTTCATACTGAAGATAGAAAACATTTTTCAGTATGATATCAGCTGAAAAAGAATTAAGCATTGCTAATCTATATGTACTCTCTTATATTTTTTACCTTTTAATGTTTACATAGTTTCAACTACAAATATGGCAAATGGAGATGCATTCATTATTATGCTTCCTCAAGACTTTGAATAGTGCCTTTTGCCACATTCAAAACCCAGAACACGTATAACTTCTACAAGCTTCCCATCTCATTGAGATGGGAAAAACCTATAAAGATAGGTTTTAGTACCCTTTTTTGAAGTAGAAGAAAATATATTTCAAAATAGAGCTAATGTGGGAATTTTAGCAGCACGCAGACTGTAGGGTTGTTACCGTGTCTGTCTCTTTAGTCCGTGGGTTTGCACGCAAAGCTCTGTGAAATCCCTTAGGAGGATGAAGAACATGCTATAGAAGTCCCAGATGGGGATATGTACAATTCCATTTGATATTTTAAGCATGACAATTTTAGAGAGTTCCTGTAAGCTTTATCAAGTAAATGTGACCCTTAAAAGAAGTTCATTCATAAGCTATGATACATTTGAAAAAAAGCCTATAAATAACATTGGCAAATTTAAAGCAAGCCTTGCAGATAAACTCTGAAATAGTGCTGCATGTGGCATCCAAATAGCACCTACTCATGGTGCTCAGAAATTATCTAGTAGGATTAGGCCCATATTCAAGTGATTTGATTTGAACTCCACTGACCTTTGTTTTAAGTAAGATTGTTTTTGAAACTGAATTTTTTAATGTTCCCTATTACACTTGATGATATTGAATTTTATTTTTTATCATGTGATATTTCATACCTACAGGAGAATTTATGTAAACCATGAGGCATAGTAATAAAAGAAACTCTAGCACAGCTACTACTCAGCTGAAGACTAGGAAAATTACTAGTACTATTTTTATTAATACTACTCGGGTGCTGCTGCCAGCACTACACCAACTCCTGGAGGTAAATATGATCTTAAATTTTATTTTTGCATAATTTTGAACTTGATAGAAATAGTATCATTATATATAATACATATATATGTATTTATGTGTGTATGCTTTTTTCCTATGACTTGTTTGTTATTACATGAAGGTAAGATTCATTCATTTCCACTGCTTTATAATAATCCATTGTGTAAAAATACCACAATTTATTCAATTCCCTATTAGTAGATATTTGAAGTATTTTCAGTTTTTGTTATTCCAAATAGTACTGCTAAGATGGTTCTTGTACAAGTCTTTTGGTGCACAAAGACAGCTGTGTCTCTATGGTACATGCCTGGGAGTAGAACTTCTGAGTCATGCAAATTTGAATGATATGAAAGTAATGCCAAATTATTTTACAAGAGGTTCTACCAAGATATCCTCTCTAGGTGTGATAACATTATCATATTATTATCTGATAATAACGTGTAGGTGCCGTGGTAGCCTGCCTTACACCTCATTTGGAGCAGCTTCACTTTTGCACTTTACTCAGATTCTATGGCTCAAAGAAAAAATAAAAACTTCTATATGGAGCTTCTTCCTGTAATAAGTAAGTAGAGAGAAGAAATCTTTCAGAGAAAGGCCATACCACTGGCCCATATGAAATCCAGCAATTACAAGAAGGCAAGGCCCCTCGATACTCACACGCTTGAGAACACCCCGACATCCCTCACACAGCAGCTTGAGGCAGCGAAGCCAGAAAGGATTCACTGAGACCCAGATGGGTGCCTAGGAGCGTTGCGGTAGCACCACATGCTTCTTTCTCAGACAAAACTATGTATTTAACATGGGACGACTTACAGCCGTCCAGCAAATCATAATTGTCCTGCCTCATATGTACCCTGCTTCAACAAATATGTCCAGCACCAGATCTCTAAATGCGTTTAGGTATCTAAGTTCTTTTTATAAAATCCTCATTCCTTGAGCATGGCTATAGAGCTGTATCTTCTCAACGCACAAGTCAACATGCTTGTGTTTAGTCTGGTCAAAACCTATTAGGACAGAGTTGGTACTTTGATTGAAATTGAATTCATTTAGGCCCATGTGAAACATGGCAAATAGCAACCCATAATAAATTTTCCTGTCCTTAACTGAATGAAAATAGGTTTTTATAATTGAATTTCTTTGATGTTTCTCACATTTGCATCCTGGGGAAAATGGAAAGATTTATTATGGGTGTGATATGAATTGCTCATCTGTAAAAAATATTTTAATAACAGAGGTTTCTACAATGACTGGAAAGGATAGGGAAATAAGGTTTATCAGCCTTCCTTTATAATGAATTCAATTAAGAAAAGGTGTAACATTGGTTTTATGTAAAGATGGTATTTGTGGACACTTAAAGAAGTCTATAGGAATGGAGTGAGCCCTTGGGCTTGAGTCTGAATCATTAGATGTACTTGATTTCCCATGAAGGGTGCATTATATGTGAATAGAACCAGGAACCTTCCCACCTGCCTTGAAAACCTATCAGGAGGTTTTATCTGAACTCAAGGGCTGAGGTCTGCAGCTGTGACTCTAACTTCATGACCATTAGCTGGAGTATTTGCCATCACGCTTGCCATCTTTCGCAATGCTTGTGCATGGCAGGCACTCAGTAGATATTTGTGGGAAGAATAAATGAGTGTAACTAATTGCTCAATATTTATCCTGCCACTACCACGACCTATGATGGGGAGTTAAAGAAAAAGTGCCAAAACGTCTGCAGAATTTTCTACATCATCCTTTCTAGATTGTACATATCCAATTTACAGATATCTGATAATACTGAAAACAACAATGGGCATTGATTTAGTGCCTATGAATGTTCTAGGTACTGGATTAGATCTTTCTTACTTAATCTTTATAATGGGCTTACAATATAAGGATCAGTGTTTTCGTTTTACAGATGAGTAAACTGACAGAAAATGACAGAGAAAAATGACAGAGCGGCTATGAAATCCAGATCCAGTAAACTGGGCGGTACTGTCTCCCGTACAAAAACATTACGGACAGAATTTCAAAAGTAATTTTTGAAAAATTAAATATTTGTTTTTGAATCAAAGCAAAGACTATCTCATAAATTTTATATATTACATGGAGCTTTTGAAGGTTCAGGCAGTCACCCTGAAATAAACAGACATCAGAAATAAATATATGGAAATGAATATATAGAAAAACTCAGAATATGCAGGGGACAATACTACACTATGGCTGTGTGCTGGTGAAAACCATGCTGTCTGCCCAAGACATCCTGAAATACGTTTAAATTATTTAGTCCCTGACTGAACTGGAAGGCGACAGTGCTGTCTGGCCGACCACTGGCGACACTCTGGATGGAGCTGAGGACTTTGCACATGACAAGGACTTAGTACACCCAGGGAGCTGGCTCTGTCTCAGTCAAAGACTCACTGCGCATCCATCTAGTGCATGACATTTTTCCTCATTGAGAATGACACAACAAAAACACAACTTCCCACCATTTTCCTTTCACTAGCCATTTTTAACATTCACGTATTTTTTCTCTTTTTTAAACATAGTTAATCTCTTCTTGGTATAGCCAATGTCCTGTACTGTTTCCACGTTGGTTCGGGTGTGTGTCTTCTTGAGACATGGCTAATTGCTGTTGGAATGTAAGCAGCTAGAAGTTCTGCCGCTGTTCAGCTCTGCCAGGGCAGCATCCTCTAAAGATAATTGCCTAGCACCGTAATTACTCCATGAGGTTTGGCAGACACTGGCCCTTACCTTTGCCCCATAGGATTACGTATCGTAACACGCCGTACATTTGCACCCTCCCTCCTCCAAATTGGTTCCATGCCTCATATCTGGGACCAGTAAATGGCAAAATAAAGGACAGATACAGGGTAACTCGATACTGCAGCAAAATTTAGCTTGCTATCTTGAAAATAGTCATACTATTTTGGGATTTTACAGTAAACAAAATCCAGACAGCAGACCAGAGGGGCCATTTATGAGTTATAAAATTGCCTGGGTAAGATAAGGCAACTCATAAATGATTCAGTGAGGCTCACAGGATAAATCTTATTTCTCATACACACGAATCCAAGGAAGATTCTGGTACGTTCTTAGCCATTGATAATGTAAGAGAGGAACACATGTCACATTAAGAACCTGACGTGGCATTAGAGTGCTATAAAATGTTCAATTAAACATGGCAACTGCAGGACAAATGGTACCCAGGATACAGTTCTTTGTTTGCCTTTAAGAACTTTAATGTGTCTTATTTATTGAGGGCAAAGAACATAAGGATAGTAAAGTGACAGCCTCCAACCCATCTGAAAATATTTGTGTTGGTGTCAAGACAAATAATAAATGGGGCTGCCTCAGGATCTTAGCCTTTTCATAAGATGGACAGAGTTGCGTTTGGTGGATTGCACCTTACGGAATTAGAGCCGAGTTAAGGAAAACTGCTCCGGCATCTGTCTTCTTTCAAGCAGATTGTCAAGAGGAAAAAAAGATGGGGGAGGGGGGATAGCAAAGGGGG
>VBSM01002608.1:58679869-58710436 GCA_008086735.1 Cheirogaleus medius | reverse complement strand
AAAAAAAAAAAAAAAGGACAGCCCCAGGACGCCTCCTGGTTCCGCTGTCAGATCACTTCAGTGAGAAACCCAATCAGACTTGATTTGTGAAGAGTGTCAAAAGCCGAGGCGAATCATGTACACATCCCCGTCTGTTACCTGAGGCCGCTGCTTTGCAACCTGAAGGCTCCTCACGCGCGTTTCTGAAGCTGGTGGATGTTTCATTTTCCTTCATCTAAGAGCGCACGTTTGCACTCTCCATTTTCTAGGCAAGGGAAACGATCACAATGGGAGACCTTGGGTGGGTGAATGTCAGTGAAACAGCACCGGGGCTTTGCAGCCGGTGCCTGTACCGAACCTCTCCGGGTCTCAGCCCATCACAATAGAGAAAATTATCTAAGGAGTCTTTCTTCCACGGCTTTTCAAAGAGCCAGAGGGATTCTATTATTGTATTTATTTCCTGTTAACTGTGGTAAGAGGCAGGTGCACGGAACGGAATCTAAGGCTCACCTGTCAAGGTCAGTGTCAAGAAGGAGCACAACGGTCTCTAAATTTTCTGCCTTCCAAATTGGTTCCTTTCTCCCGTAAAAAAGAGAACGCAAATTCTTTTCTTAAATCTTACAAAGATTGAAACAGCACAAGTAAGATTAAAAACACCAGTTTGCTCCCAGCCTCCAGAGACTCAATGCACACCCTGTGTGTGTGCATTCCTTATATAAAAAGCTCAAAGCAGGAGGCGCAGTTCCTTGGATGTCTGACATGAATGGAAGGCAGGTTCCTACTGGAAACCAGCACTGGGTTTTTTCTTGGGAGTAAAGCCTACATTAGCTATAGAGGAGAGAGATATTCTGTAATTTTATTATTAAACTATAATAGCTTTGTTGGACCTTTATACCGTGTTAAATATAAGGCCATATCTGGTTTTCAAACAAGTTTATAAACCAAGAAAATTGTAACTCTGCCAATTCTCTTTGTTCATTCTTTTAGTTGCTTTTGTAAAATGTTCCTGTCACTTAATAATTATTTGCAGTAAGGTGGAACAAGAGTGAAACAGACATTTGAAATCCACAGATGACCTCTGCTCCTCAATTCAGGTGATCCTTTCCAACTCATCTTCCCCCAGAACTGTTAACCGGCATTGGAATTACTTTGCCTCGGTAAAATCTATTGTTCCTTCTTCTGTAGGCATCAGTGCAGGCTAGAGGCAGGGGATTGAAAAGGTTTTTATTTTTCTTTTCTTCCATATTTTATCTCCCCTTTAAAAAATTTCTCTGTATCTGATTTCTTCTTGTGACCTTCAGCTGAGCTCTGAGAAGGCCGACCATGGCTTTGCAGAGGGGAGTGCAAGAGACAATTCTGCTTCTTTTTTTAGTCTGCCAGGAATAATCTCATGTTCTGGACTACTTTCATATTTTCAAATAAATTATTCCCAAGACTCTTATTCTCATATCTACTCTGAGAAATTCCACTCTTGGCCACGAGAGTGATCTGTCAGCGGACTGGTCAGAGACCATTTTCACAGCTACGGTTTTACCCTGGAGAAACGAAATAAAGATGACAGTGTTTGGGCAGGCACTGTGGTAGGAAAAAAATGGGGCTTTTATTATCCCCACCCATAACGACAACTTGCTAAACAATTATATTTTAAATTAAAATGGTAACTTTGTGAAGAACACGGTGTGTGTTGCATAGAAAGGGACAGGTTTAGGCCATTTTCTCCCTTTCCTACAAAAATTTAGTCCTTTCTCAACCCTGCAGTCAATGAGAGCAATATATAGGACATGCATATCAACAGCTGGTAGACGAAGCAGGACTCCTGAGTGTACGTGGCATGCTGCCTTCACACGGTTCTCAATGTGCATGTGATTTATTTCAGAGATTATACACACTGAAATAAGAAATGAGCAAGGTTTGAAGGTAGGATTTGGGGTCTACAGTGCTCTCCAGATGTGCAGTGACATGCCACATGTGTTATCAGCTTCCCTAGGCTCACCTTGCATTCTTTGATATAGAAAGAACTATATTCTTTGAAATATAATTGATATTTTTCTATTTGATGTAAAGCAGGGTTTCTCAACCTGAGCATTGAAATTTTAAGCCAGATAATTCTCTAAAAATTTTTTTAAATTTTTAATTATTATGAGTATATAATAGTTGTATATATTTGTAGGGTACATGTAATGTTTTGGTACAGGCATATAGTGTGTAATAATCAAATCAGGGTAATTGGGGTATCCATCACCTCAGATATTTATCATTTCTTTGTGTTAGGAACATTCCAATTCCACTCTTTTAGTTATTTTAAAGTATATCCTCACTTATTGTTGACTATAGTCACTTTGTTGTGCTATCAAATATTTGTTCATTCTCTCTAACTATCTAACTATCTTTTTGCACCCATTAACCATCCCCACTTTATCCCCAACTCCCTGCTACCCTTCCCAGCCTCTGGCAACCATAATTCTATTCTCTATCTCCATCAGATCAATTGTTTTAATTTTTAGCTCCCACACATGAGTGAGAACAAGTGAGATTTGTCTGTCTGTGTTTGGCTTATTTCACTTAACATAATGTTCTCCAATCCCATTCATGTTTCTGAAAATAACAGACTTCATTCTTTGTTGTGGCTGAATTATATTCCACTGTGTGTATGTACCACATTTTCTATATCCTTTCATCCACTGATGGACACTTAGGTTGATTCCAAATCTTGGCTGTTGTGAATAGTGCTGCAGTAAACGTGGGAGTGCAGATATCTTTTTGAAATACTGATTTCCTTTCTTTTGGATCTATACCTAACAGTGGGATTGCTGGGCCATATGGCAGTTTTATTTTGAGTTTTTTGAGGAACTTCCACACTGTTCTTCATAGTGGTTGTACTAACTTACAGTCCCACTAACAGTGTATGAGCATTCCCTATTCTCTACATCTCCGTCAGCATTTATTAGTGCCTGGCTTTTTGATAAAAGCCACTTTAACTGGGGTGAGATGATATCTCAATGTAGTTTTGGTTTGCATTTCTCTGAGGACTGATGATGTAGAGCATTTTTTCATATGCATGTTTAAGCCAGATAATTCTTTGATTTGTTGTTGTAGGGGCTGTGCTGTGCATTGTAAGGTAATTAGCAGCGTGTCTGGCTTCCATTCACTTGGTGCCAGTAGTACACTTCCCCCACTCTCCCCTAGCCACTCCATCGCCCACCTCCTACCAAACATAGCCATCAAAAACGTCTCCAGACACTGCCAAATAGCCCCTGCGGGGAAAAATTGCCTGAGATTGAGAATCACTCAGTAAAGTAACACATGACATTCACTTTAAGGTTCCCTCTGCCCAGCAGACTGGTGTTGTAGGTCACTTTCATACAGAAGTTCTGAAGCCACCATGTCAGCCACGGAGGTGTGCCGCTCAGCTCTGCCTCCAGGCAGAATCTACCGGGAGGAGTCTCCGGCCGCCAACAGCAGTCGTGCTGAGGCTGTGCCCTCCTCAGTACAGCAGGCGGCTGGAGCTGGGACACTTCTGCCCACGGGGCACCCATTGGACATCGCTCCTCTTTGGCCCGGCTCTAACATCTTTAGAGCTGCACTGCCATCTGAGGCTCTTTGTACCCAACCCTTCTTCCTCCCTGCTCTTCCTTCCCAGGTGTCAGACCTGCATCATAGTCTGGGGATCTTGCAGCCTTCACCTGCTTTCTCTCTCCTCCGTGTTTCACAGATATTTCCCCAATAAATCTCTTAAATCTCTTGCATTTCTAATCTTGTCTTGGATCTGATTCCTGGATTACCCAATCTGCTGCAGCTGCCATTACGCATGGGCTATTCTCTCCCCGTCTCCCCTGTCTCTATTCTACAATGTATGGTTTAATAAAGAGAAATGGGCTAAGTTGGGCATGTGATACGGGTTAAGGGCGGCAGATGAGGCAATTCCTGGCTCTGTCTCCCAGGCGTGCTCTTAGCCTGTGCAGGTGACGCAGAACTGCCAGGGCACGCAGACCCCGTGCTGTTTGTAAGCATGAGGGCGGAGGGGAGGCAGGCGGAGAAGGCCCCATAGCAGAAGATGCAAGATAGTCAGGTGAGGACCTCTTTGGTGTTACCTGCTTATAATATTTAGTTTTGTATTATCCAAGTTTTGTCAAATATGAGCCAAATATGGATTAAGAAAAAAACTTCTTCACACAATTTCCTGTTCAGTTTTCTATTTGGAAAAGCAACTTACCTTTTAAGTGGATTTGCTAAGGCAGATGTTTTTTGTTTTTTCCCCATTGAAAGATCAAGGAAAGGGTTAAACAAATTACAAGAGTCTCAGAGAAGCAGAAGAGGAGAAAGAGAGAAGTGAGGAGGTCAAACCCTTTGGTTCTCTTTCCCCAAGTTGTGAGTTACTCCCCACAAATCTCTTTTAGTTGGAATGGAGCTATCATAAAAAAGAAGGAAGGCTGTCAATATAACTATAAAGGCTATTTATGAAAAATCAACCATTGCTTGGAGAGAAGAATGAACTACTTGGGGTAGGCCTTACATTCCTCATCTACTTAACATCCATCTAGGTGCTAAATTCTGCTAAGTGTTGGTGTTGGGGGGGGGAGGTGTGAAGAAAAGAGAGTCTGTGCCCTTATGGGACTGAAAGTCTAATGGAGAATAAAAACAAATAAAAAGAAAACTATAATTCACTTTGATAGGTGATCTTAAAGGTAGCTATAGGACTCAATTGAGTAGGTACCAACAACAAATGCGAGGGGTCTAGGAAACAGATCCTTACACCTGGAGAACAAGTGGTTGTAGGAGCGAAGCAGGAGAGGGAAGAGATTTTGAAGTAGAGGAAACAGCTTGTATAAAGGTCGTGGGTTCGTGCGTTCATGTCGATGAAAGTGAAAGTGGCCGGAGTGCGTACGGTGAAGACAATGGGGGAAAAGGCCCGGGAGAGCTGCGGAAACAGTTTGTCCTTTGTTCTGAGGGCAATGGAGGAGTAAGGAAGCCTTTGGGTTTAGAAAAACTATTCTACTGGCAAGGAGGGACAGGGCTGCAGGCAGCAATAGCGGAAACAGGACGGCCCTGTCGGGGAGATGGCCGTGCCCAAAACAGACGCGTCTGGGACTGGGACACACTTTCACTACTGGGAGGGAGTGTGGAGGATTTTGATTGTAAGGAAATAAGGAGAAGATGGCGTAGGGGTTTCCGGCTTTCGCAAAGGGGATTGAGAACCCAAGAGGAGGCACAATGTTAAGAAAAGATGATGAGTTCGTTTTGTGCCAGGTTGGGACTTAGGGGCCTGTGGAACCATGGAGCATATCCAGAGCCTGGTGGAGAGATGTGGAGGAGGCTGGGCCGGTGAGACGTCAGTGTGGACGGGCTGGAGGCCGTGCGAGTTGGGAGTGCGGCTGCGCAGAGGAGCCGCCCGCGCGGGCGAGGAGCGGGCTGAAGCGCACGCCAGGCCCAGCCGCGCTGAGGGGCCGCAGGCGCAGGGCTTGCATGAGAGACCCCAGGAGCAGATGGAGGAGGGTGAGGAAATTGCAGGGACTCGCGAGGGAGGCCAGGTGAGACGGGGCTGAAGAGGGGTCTTTAACGAGCACCATCCTCAGTGACGTCCCTGAGAAGGGGGTGGTGGGCACCGGAGCCCAGGGCGGTGGGCTGAGGAAGTGCGAAGCCGGCAAGGGCGGCTGTGAACGCGGAAGGAGAGAGGGAAGAGCGAGGTCAGAGAAGTGGTTTCTCGAGAGATGGCAGTGAACTGAGTATGCTGAAATACAGAGGGAAACGAGTCAGGAGAGAGGAAGAGGTTAGAGGTATGGGAGGGGAGAGAAAGCAAGACCTTTGAGGCGGGTGATCTTCTGAAAACTCCAAATCACGTTACTCTTCAAATTAAAAACAAAACAAAAAAACACCCCAAACATCTGCCAATAGCTTTTATTTGCATGTAAAATAGGAATCCCAGCTCCGTTACTTGGCCAACAAAGTGCTGTGGGATCTGTCCCCTGCCTGCCTCTCTTTCCCCCACCTTCTCCCCTGGCTCACAGTGATGCAGCAGCCCTGGCTTTCCTGCTGTGCCCCAAATACTCTGAAATAGCATTCGCAGTTGTGCCTTTGCAAAAGTGGCTTCTTCTTTGTGAGATGGGCTTTTCGCTGCTTCCTTGCATAGCTGGTTCTGTCACTTGGGTTTCAAATGAAATGTTATGCCTTTAGTGAAGCCTTTTCTGACAAACAACTTAAAACAGCCTATAGTTAGTGTCCATCACATCACCCAGTTTGATTTTCCTCATAGCCTATTTTGTTGGTCTTTTGGGTGTATCTGTTTCCCGCCTTTAGAATAAGCTCCTCACGGGTAGGGACCAAGTGCGTCTTGTTCAGCATTGCATTTCTGCTGTCTGCAATGGTGCCCGAGAAAAACGGGAGGAAATTGGATTTCAAACCTCTGGGAGAGAGAGCTGACAAGAGGACAGCAGAATTGCCAGGCAGTCCTGAGACCGGGTCAGGAGTGGAAATGTTGGATATAAAGAGGAACCATTCTTCAGGGCTGAGTGATTTTCTCCTGCCAGGTCAGTGGCCTTAGGAGGCAGCAAGAAGGCTGACACTTAAGTTAATGCAATGTCTGTGGTTTCCCAGAACAAGTAATGGAAGGATAACACACGGGGGGAGTTGATGCTCTTGCCAAGAGTGTGTTCGAGGCGACAGGCTAAGAACTTGAAAGTAAAAGCAGAGGTTCAGTAGGTTGGAGTTCTCCACAAGTTGAAGAATGGGTGATATGGGAGCAAGTGATGAGAGAACTAGTAGGAAAAAAGGTTGGAATCAGAAAAGAAAGCGTGAGTGTTTGATTTCAGAGACGGAGAAGCTCTGGGTGATGATATGGCCCCAGCTATGGCCAGGGAAGCAGATGGCAGAACAGACTGGCCCATTAAGGTAAGGTCATGGGAGATGAGGAAGTGAAGGAGCCACAAGGCCAAGAAGTGGGATGATGGTCTGTTTTCCTAGACACTAAGTTACCTGGAGCGGTGACTGGGCTTGGAGTGGAGAGCAAGAAGCTAAGCTAGACACCAAATCTACGGTGAATTAGACAAGTGATTGGGAGGCCAGTCTAAGAAAGCAGGGAGAAGGTACGGGGCGGTATAGCCACATTGCCACACCAAAGGTGCAGGGCTTTTATGTGAGGGGGAAAGACTCCTGGGAAGTGAAGAGGATGCTCTCCCACCGCCTGGCCCTGAGATACATGGAGCGAGGAAATAAGTGGCCTCTCCCTGGAGCCACGAGCCTAGGAGAAAGCCAGGCTTCTCTCAGACCAGCTGGGGACAGGGCGTTTGGGGAAGTGACTAAAGATCTAGGGGCTCTCTGTTAACCATGGGACAGGGGTTCCTGAGGTTCCACAGAAAGACTGGATTAGGGTGGATAAGGAAGGTCAAAGGAAAAGCAGCACAGAGCACGGTGGGTGAGGGTGCAGGAAAGGAAAGAGAGCTGGAGGAAGCTATGTCTTGGGTAGTAACAAAGGTAATAGGGGTGTGAGGCACATTGGTTTATCTGGGAAAATAGTCCCATATTCCCCTATAGGATACCTACAAGTCAGTTTAAACCTTGTTGTGTTGCCTCCTCAGGAAAACTCTCATCTCTTTGGGAAAAGCATATTTTGGCTGGATCAATGGTCTGAACTCTGAAAAGCGACTCCTCACCCCAGACTCTTGGAACCAGGTTCCTGTGAGGCTGAAAGCCTGTGTCCCAACGCTGGCTCAGCTGAAGGTCTGTGGTCAGAGGGCTGATGTCCAGGAGATCAGGGTAGGACAAGCCTGCTCTTGTTTTCCAGGTCCACCTGGAGCCAACTTGCACAATCTGCCCCTGGGGTGAGGCCACCTGCTGTCATCTTGTTGGGTGATGTGCAGTCCTGGCCAGTGGTGTGATGATGTAAGGTGATTCCTGTGAGAATTAGCTCCTTCTTCTACAAGATTTATCATGAAATATTGACTTTAAACTAGTTGGTTCTCCCTGGTTTGGAGGCGATTTCCAGTCTGTTTCTGTACCAAAGATTTATATTTGGTTGTAAATGAATCATATATTTATTGAGAATGCAAACTGTTTCACAGCATTGGACAAAGGGATATAAAACACAGCTTCTGCCAGAACATACATAGGAATTAAGAAGTTATGCAGCAAAACCCCAATGAAACAACAAGTAGGAAATTTTAGCCACAGTGTTGGAAAGAGGGGCAGCAGAGAAGGGTATTTGAAGGACAAACAGAAAGCACATATCAGGGAAATAACTGATCACTGATGGGTAGGCAGTTTTGGGGCAGCTCCCAGGCCAGAAATAGTTCTTCTTTTGTTAAAAGCTAGGGTGGTCTACAAAACTTTGCTTTCAGCTGGTAGAGAAATTAGATAAGTGGCTGGTTGTTGGCATGTGCAGGGACGTGGGGCAGGTACATCTACAGAACCTGAGAGGAGCTATCCTTCTGATATATATATATTTTTTGATATTAGCATAGATTTTTATGGCAGTAGTGAGAAGGTGTCATGGTTAATTAGATGAAGACCTCATAACGGAGATTGAACTTGGATTAATTACAAACAGAGTGGTATAAAATTCCTAGTTGTTATAAGGAAGTGACCATGTTGATGTGGCTCAATATAAATCAGCATATCATGGACTAGCCTGACACATCAAAGAGGATGTCAGATCATCTGGACAAAGGTTAGTGACAGAAGGCAACACGTGGCATTTTGCTTAGCCATATGTTCTGGAGGTTTGGAATTGATGTAACTACTCTGTTGTTATGTTTATTTATTATTCGTGTCTATTTTGTGTATTGTGTGTGTGCACATACATGGCCAACAGAATGAAGTAAAGTGACAGTGCCCAAGCTAAGCTTAGGCCTCCAGGGGCCTGGCTCCCTTAGACTCCTGCCTCCAACATGTGAATGAGCCCACCCACCAGCCCTGCTGGAGGTTGGGGGCCCACGCGAACCAATCAGCCAGTTGTCCCCACCAAGTCCACAGAGATGTGAGAGAGCCCAGCTGACATCGCTAGGTCCATCTACCTAACGCACACCTGGCTGCTATGAGTCTGCTGAGATCAACCAAACCTGGCCCACATCAGCAGAACCACATACCTGACCTGCAGACTTGGATAATTAAAAATGGTGGTCATTTAAGCCAAATTTGGAGTGGGTTTTTACATGGCCATAGGTAACTAATCACTATTCATGTGTGCTCCTTGCTAACCTTACAATCTTGTTGGGTAGATGAAATAAACACACTAAAAGATATAATTCTGACCAGAAAGGAGAAAGCAATTAGAGTGGACTGGATAATAAAAGGATACACAAAGGAGAAAAGGATTCAGGGTGGACCCTGTGGCCATGCAGGCTCTAACTTGGCAGGAAGATGTGTGGGTGGGTGAAAGCCATTCTAGGAAGAGGAAAAATACATGTAAACGTGGAGAGGGGAAGGAGAGCACAGTACAGGGGTGGACAGTGACAAGACAGGCTTCCTTGGAATGGGTGGCTTCAGGAGAATACCCTAGTGGCATGTAAGGTGGGATGCGCATGTGTATAGGGGAAAAACTGAGCCTTGGCCAATTACATGCAAAACCATGCGCTTTGGTGTCAAAGGTGCACCGTAGATCTAATCTCTGTTGATAGTATGTTCTGATAATTCAATCTCCTTCTGAAATGTCCTGTCAAGAGCACTTGTGAATGGTGGATTCTGTACCTCCGGTTGGGCATATTTTCCTAGAGTTGTGTGTGAACTCAGGCCCCGCGCAGCGTCTCTCTCTCCAACGTTGCTGTGGCTCTCTGTGCCGGGAGCGTCTCCACCGTGTGGTTTGCGTTCATGTTTATTTTTTTCAGGACCTAGTTGTGAGTCATAGACGACATTCATACTTTTATGTTTTGATTTTCTGTAACATTTCCGAGACAGAGGTGAACAAAGTGCTGCCGGTGCTCACAAGCAGCTTCTCTGCAAGGTGTTGGGACCTCCCACTGCACCTGTTCTGCTTTGTCACTGCTGTTGCCACGGCCACGGTCCCCGCAATCCGTTATGGCCAAGGCTTGTTCCTCTGCCGCTAGATCTTCTCTGGTAGCCACCTGGTAACAAGGATCCTAGAAAAAGTATAACTCCTTGAATTATTTTTTTAAAACAAAGCGTTTTGTTCCCTAATGGTATTGAGAACACAATCTAAGATGGCTGTGGTATAGTCCCATCATGCTGACAAATTTCTTCATTGTCTAATCTGAATATTTTTCCAAGTTGACATTAATGTAGAGAGTCAACATTTTCCAATAGTAAGAATTCATTTTGTTCCAAATGTAAACAAGGAGAGCTGATAGATTTGCAATCTAAAATCCTCCTAGCCACAAACTGCCTATACTATTCCTTTCACCCGTTTTTTGTTTGTTTGTTTTGCCTTACTACAGTAGGTGCTTTTCAGGAACCTGTGGGAAAGGCAGCCTTCAGACTTTTGCCATTATTTTGACAAATTATTACCACTACTCTGAGATCTCAAAAACAAAATATCAAATGGTAATAAGGAGGTGAGTTTGGTGGATGAAGGCATGGCGTCTGTATTTAGAACTATTTGCTGCAGTTTGGTCTAGCCCCTGCCTACCCCACCTGCATCTCAGTCCTACCACACCCCCAGGTATTGTCTGTATTTCAGCCACTCTGGCTTATTGGAATTCCTAGAACTGCCTGCACTGGTCCCTCCTGCCGTATGCGTATGACTGAAATATTGTCCCTTCTCTCCCTGCTCTTCCTATCTTTCATGTGTAACTCTTATTTTTCCTCAGATCTGAGCTTAGTCATTACTCCCTTAGTTAATTCTTCCTTGAACTCTCAGCCAGGGTAAAATTTCCCAATTATAAACTCTCATAGTACCAGTTCCTGCTAATTCAGAGCACTTACCACATTTTCAATTTTAAATTTATTTGGGTTTATCATCAAATTAATGTCTTTATCTGACTGATGTCTCTCTTATATTAGACCGAATGATTCAGGAGGGCAGAGATGTTGTTATGTTTTGCTCTTTGTTACATCCACAGTGCCTGGCACAGAGCAGGTGTTCAATAACATATGTTGAATGAATAAATGAATGAATGAATTCAAGGATTTTCTCTGAGAAAGGGCATGAGATACCACTGTAACTGGACCTTCTAGAGATTTCTCCTGTATACAATACTTGCCTGTCTACTGATGACTGTCTGCTAATACTTGAAAAATAATATGGGTATCTGGATTTACAGAAAACTGGGTTTCATTTTTTGCTCAGGATATATGTGGAAATTCCTCTGTGATGAGATTTATCAAATGCTTTTTTGACATATTTGTAGAACAAAAGTAAAGTCTGGGCTTCTGTATTTTTTGAATTGAGCATTTAGATACTGATTTTTTCCTTGAGGATTTGGATAATGGAAATTTTCCTTCAATCCTTGTCCCAGTCCTCCCTTCTAAAGTTCATAATATTGATCGATGCAATACAAAATCTAAGTGCTGAACAACAGAAATTAGATAAAGCATTTGAAAAAGGAAGAATGAACTCCATACACTAATAAAATTGTTTTAAAGGAGTTTTCTAGTGTGATTGAAAACACCTTTGTACGGTGAATTTAGGATGTTAAGTTTAGACAATGCAAGGTAACTTAAACACCAGAGATGATCCAAGTACGACTCAAGATGATTTTGCGTGACTCCAGCTAACTCGGATCAAACACAGGTTATATTCTCTTAACCTGTAGGCAGACTTACGCAGAGTAGAAAAAAAAAGGACTCCTTACTCTACGTCCTCCTTTTCCTCTAAGTATTAGAGGTCTTCTTTGACTAGCTCTGCTGTGAGTAGTCAAAGTCATTGCGGCCCTGGCACTGCCTTGTTAAGCCATGTGGCCTACTCTAACGCATCATTGCCACTGTCACTGACTCTGAAAAATGAGCATCCTACAACCTATAGCTCCCTTAGCCTGAATAATTTGGCAGTTTTAGGCCCAGGGTGCTCCAATACTGGTAGGTTTTCCTCAGTTTTCTTCCCTGGCACTTAAACACTTAGGATTTTATGAAAACTCTCAGAATTATGTGCTGCTCTGAGCAAATGATTAAAAGACTGGGGCAGAACCTCCTTGAATGCCACAGGTCAAGGGGAGTCAATGTTAAGTTCACAGCTGGGAGCTTGTCTTTGACGACATGCACCCCCAGTACTGCCTTGGCACCCCGACACAGAAAACCCAGGGCCCCTCCTCTGCCAGGTACATCTCCCAGGTAAGCCGCCTCGTTATTTCCTCTCCTTTTGTTCTGTCTGCTCGCTGTTCACTCCTTGCACAAACAAGTGCTTATGCTAATAGCAAGATATAACCCAACCTTAAAAAGGGTGTAGTGATCAGTATCCATCATCTTTCCAACTGCCTTGTCACTACATCAATTAATACAATTGAGCAAAAAATGTCACGGGCTGGGCGGAAAAACCTTTTCACAGCCTTTCAGGGGGAAGTTTACTTCCAGCTTTTTCCCCTTGCATTAGCTCCTGTCATCTACAAAACAACAGAACCCAGTGGTGTCAATTATATTTGATTGACTGAGTAAAGCACACACACAAATAAGCGAAAACAATGGACACAAAAATCTATATATGACTCCCCTTGTCAGAGAGAATGCTTGTCTTCTCCATTTTCATGCGGCACGGTGTCCTGCTGCTCCTGGCTTAAATGTTTCCTTCAGCCCCCAAACTATCACCAATTAAGTTAGCAGGGTCTTCAAAGGTGTCAAACGACTCCCTAGGCAATCGGCTCTAACTGCTGTTCAATAAATGAGGTCTAATTTATCAGTTTAACTTCACTTCTAAAAACCTAATGCTTCACAGTGCTGGGCTCCGTTTACCTACGGTGTGCGGCGCTGCTGCGACAGCTCGGAGGGCGAAAGTTACGGCTCATCTCCCAACAACCGGCACAGTTTGTTGGGTGCATTTTTTTTTTTCATTTTCTAATTTCAGTATGTACTTTCCAATGTTGTACGTTTTTGCACTTACTTTGCACACATGTGTATGCAAAATCTGCATGGGCCAACGGAAAGCTGAGTCGGGATTGCCCCTGGGCCGACAGTTTTAGTAATGATCCAGGAGAAGCGTAGCCCTTCTCTCTTTGTCATGTTACCCCTCTTTGTTGTCACTACTTGGAGACTCACATTTTGAAAAACTCTGGGACGTTAACTTTGGCAGCAGAACAAGAGTTAATGTGTGCTCAGATTCCTAAATAGACATGAATGTATAGGCTCTGGTTACTACGTAAATTAAACAGGTACAGATTTGGCAAAGGGACCAGTTAAGTAGAAAGTCTTACAAATAAACGAACCAGAAATTTTAACTAACAGGTCGTGAGTGGAAATCATTCAAATCCATTGGCGAGACAAAAAAAGCTATAATTTAAAGCTCAAACATACTAACCACATTAGAATTGCTCCTAATTAATACATCTTAATATCAAATAAGGACAATGAGTAAGATAGACAAAATATTTTTGATAGGTTTGGACCGAGTTAGATGGAGACTTAATGAGACAAAAAAAAAAAAATCCAACAAAAATCAAACCAAACCAAAACAAACAAAACAACCCTAGTCAGATTATTTGTTTCTGTGTAGAGTAGGCTAAATGTAAAGTCCGGGCTGAGGCGAATGGGCAGTGTGTCGTCTCTTAAGCAAGACAGCTGCTGTGTGTCTGAGTATATGGTGACTGTGGGGATGCTTTCATTTTAATGGGAAGACATAACATTTGCAAATATTCTTAAATTTGCAGCTTTATCTTGGCCAAGGATTAACTAGAATTTGGATAAAAATCACATTTGCAAGTAAATTTACATTATTCTGGGGGCTCAGCACTTTTCCATGACCCTGAGATATTTCTTAGAGACATTCACTCCACACATAATATGTACTGGGGGCAATATTTTACTATTAACTTGCTTTCTCTGTTGCCTCTGTGAGCACATTAACTTTGTCCTAATCCACCTAAGGAATCCATCTGCCTAGAGGAAAATTAGGATTTGGTTACAGAAAGAAAACCAGTAGAAAGATCATATTATTTAGCTCTTGACATGCACAACAGAATTTTACAGTGGAAGGATAATCACATAAACCAGGCTTGGGCTGGTATTTTACAGATTTCGTTGTTTCCCTTTTAGCATATCCACAACCAGGAGCATCCCACTCACTAAGTTCTGCCATGTATAGAGAAGATTCCTGCCTCCCATGATAGTTAGAAATGTTCTATGGTAGTATTATGCCTAGGAGAAGACAAGAACACATTCCTCTGTCTGTCTGTCTGTCTGTCTGTCTCTCATTAGAGAAACTGAGGGAGAAAGAGGAAATTTGAAGAGAGGAGTTGAGTTTCCCACTCCATGCTTTGGCCAGGGGAGGGGGAGGCATGTGGGATGAGAGAGGACTGTGCAGGGAAGAGGGGCAAGGACAAGTTAAGTGGGGGGATGGTATGGCCAGCTGCCCTCACTTCCCAGCTCCAGCCCCGTGTCTGCCGTTAGACCTCGCTGGCTGCTCTAAGCTGTAAAGATTCTCTCTGCTACCTCTCACCTCCAGCTCCTCTTGCCCTCATAGTCAATATGTATAGTATGGAGCTGGGTTACTTTCCATTTGCTTTGTCTATGGTAATCCTGAATCTCTAGCTAGACTGCTAATTTATTGAACTCAGGGATCGTATTTTATTCTTTTATGTAAAAGCACAAAACTAAGGAGTCAAACAGCCTTCTTTTTGACTCCATACTCTGCTACTTGTTAGCTGTGAAACTTAAACTGATTTCCTCATCTAAAAATTGGGATAATACTTATCCTATAGAACTGTTTTGAGAATTAAGTGAATTAATTTATGGGTTTAATTACTTAATTAAGTAATGGGCTTGATCCAGAAATTGATACTTTTCCTGTTTCAAAAAATATTTGATGGCTTCCCATTCACTCACAGAAAAGAAATCCAAAGACATTAACATGTGTGGTCTAGCCCCTGCCTGCCTCTCTAGTACACCTGCCTCTCCTTACAAAACTAAACCTCAAGTACATTGAACTTCCCACAGGTCTATAAATATGACATGGTGTTTTTTGCCTCCATTCTTTTCTGGTTATTCTTCCTCTGCCTGGAAAAACCTCTAAGTATTGCCTCTATGAAACTGCAGTTTCCCAAGACAGAGTGGATCTTGCTTGGGAGTATTTCTGTAGCCTAGTAAATGCTCCATAGAACTTTATCACATTCCTTTTATTGACGTGCCTTGTTCTTGCAGGCTGTAAACTCTTTGAGGGCAGGAACAATGTCTTACTCATCTTTGCATCCTGAGTACACAATATCTAGCACATAGTAGGTTTGCCATATAAAAATGATGATTCTCCATAGCTATAGCACCCAGGACACAGTAAATTCTCAGTTAATATTTGATCAAGAGGCAGGTAATCCTTTTTATTAAACTTGGAACTGAGCTGACTGTGTAATCACAAAAATATAATCTGACAACTTATAATATGCCAAATTTCAATTTCTTAATATTTACCATCTACCAGTATTTCAAGAACCTGTACTTTACTCCTCCATAGATTACACTGTATTATTTGAGTAACTTCTTATAGAAATGTGCTTGTTAATCAAACATGTTATTCATTTGGAATTTTGATTTAGTGCCAACATTAATAATTTTTGGAGCTATAGTTCTCTGCATCCTATCTCTATGGAAAGACTATTGGTTAGCATTGGACTTTGAACTGTGAAGCACAAAACAAAGCTGATACCAATTTTCATGCCTTTCTTCAATGACTTGAGATCATATCTTCCATTTCATAAAAAGTAGAGCAGCTAACATGGAATTTTAGACAAATAGCTGTCCTCAGAAATCTTTTGCAAATTTTAATAGCATGTTCCTGCTGCAAGACCAGTGGAAACCAACTATAAATGACCTGTTGGAGACAAAGTTTGGAGAAGGTCATGTTGGCATTAGGGACTTTTGCAGGCAGGCAGTGGGGCCCAGCTCAGCTTTAAGGTCAAGCCTTCATTCTTTCTCTTGTAGAAGATTGGGCAGGACCTGATCCTGAAGAGTTTCAAGAACCGGACAGATTTTCAGGCAGACTCTAGCCCAGAGGAACATGGCGAGGATTGACTTGTAAAAACCCACTTGGAGGCTGTCAAAGACGACGAGATGGAGCAGAGCTCCCCAAACTTTAATGTGCATACAAATACTGTGGGGATCTTGTTCAAAACGCATATTCTGATTCAGTAGTGGGTGAGACTCAAGACTTTGTATTACTAACAAGGCACCAGTGACGCAGGTCATGCCAATGCTCCACTGAGGGGGAAGAAGGTAGAGGATCACTGAGCATTCTGAGTGGTCTTTCTCTGACCTTCTAACACACAATTTGCATCGAATGAATCAGGTTTCCCCAACATGCAGCATGGGTTCTACTTCTTGCCTTTCTTTGATGAGGGAGTAGGGTGCAGTGGAAGAGAGAACTTGCTGCAGGTTCTTTCTGTGTGTTAGTGGCAAGGTGAACTGCATGCAGAGCTTTCCCTAAGGATAGATTCTGCTAGACAGACAAGTGTCAGAACTGTAGGGGTGAATATTTATATAGCTCCATATATAACTGAGGACCAGCCAGCTTGTACCAGCTAAGACCCACTGGAATTGGAGACAGCTGGAGCTGATGCCTTGGTCACTGTGCTAGGAAAAAAGGATGGGGGCTAGGGAGTGACAAGGCGTTTGGTGTTTTAGTGTTTATTTTGTAATTTTACTTTATGCACACTACCATTTAATGCTGCAAAATAATTATTGTAACATTTGGATATTATTGGGCTTTAAGAATTAGTTTTGCTGGTTTTCCTTTAGCCCTTGGTTGGTGTGTGTGCATGCCATAATCTCACTGATGTTCAATTTTCAGTCCTAGCAAAAAGACATTGGAAGCTTCCGATTCATAGCTTAAGTGAACATTCGAAAAACTTAAAACTTACCTCGCCAAAACTTTTTAAAGAAGAAACAACTGTTCAAAGAAGCCCAAGGCAAAAGCATGATGTGTCTTGTTTATTACCTGCTACTTGCTCCCATTTAGTCCAGACTTATTTTGTGGAACATAATTGAGCTCTAATTGAATAAAAATAAGCCCTTTCCTCGGTGGAAGAAGGTTATGTGAACTGAGGATAAGTTGGGATTCAGGAGTTGTTTTTTTCAGGACTTCTCCTTATGAAGCTATTACTCAATTTTTCACATTAAAAGACATCCCCTAGACAGAATCAGCAGAGACAGGAAAAGACGAAGAAAAATGACACCACAGTTCTTGAAGAAAACAAAACCCAATTCCAAATGCTGCCCATCAGCTCAAGCCATTCATCTTCTCTGCACTTTCATGTCACCTTATTTTATTCCAATCGAAAATCTCCCAGGCAGGGACATACCTTCTGAGGGATCTGGGTAGCACCCTGGATCCAATTGCTAATCGGTGATTCTGAGCACTGAGAATCTTAATAAAACTGAAGGAAAAGGAAAATCCAAAAAGGGGCTGGAATTAGGAGAAATGTCACCAGCTGGTTATTGAAGAAAATAGACATAGTAGTTAGGGTAAGAAAAGAAGTAGACAGAAGTTATTTTACTTTTGAATTATTAGAAGATCAAGATATTTGTATTTTTATCCAAAGATGTGATATGTTTCAGATATTAAATTTAAGTTCTTCAGTTGGAATTCAGGTGAAAACTACTTAAAACATACTGGATATATAAAATCTATATTTATCAATCAAATAAATTAAAGGAGGCACTACTCTTTTATTCTCAACTTAAAATGAGAACTCTAAGGGTAGTTTTAAGAATTAAACCAGGTGTATATAGCACTTAGCATGGCCACGGGCTCAGAGCAGGTACTCAGTAATTGCTAGTTATTATAAAAGCTATTTAGAAAGGCTGCTTCAGCCAGACACAGTGGCTCACGACTGTAATCCTAACACTCTGGAAGGCCAAGGTGGAAGGCTTGCTTGAGCTCAGGAGTTCGAGACCACCCTCAGCAAGAATGAGACCCCATATCTACTAAAAATAGAAAGAAATTAATTAGCTGGGCAACTAAAAATAGAAAAATGTAGCCAGGCATGGTGGCACATGCCTGTAGTCCCAGCTACTTAGGAGACTGAAGCAGGAGGATAGCTTGAGCCCAGAAGTTTGAGGTTGCTGTGAGCTAGGCTGATGCCACAGCACACAGCACTCTAGCCTGGGTAACAGAGTAAGACCCTGTCTCAAAAAAAAAAAAAAAAAAATAGAAAGGTTGCTTCAATGCACAAAAACCATTAGCAAAATCTTAAGTTAAATTGTGAGCTTTCTCAGTACACTAATGTATTACTCTATAAAAGTATACTCTTAAATGTTTAGGATCTAAGGAGCTAAACTGTAAATTTATAGAAAATTATTCCTTCTTTGCTCAACTCGTACTTTGAGTACATGTTATTTCATGTAGTTCCTATTCAGAAATGCATTGTGGTCACCTAATATAATGCCCTGTGAGCGAGACAGGTTATTAAACTAAGACCAAATGTAAAAAGGGCTAAAAGCAAGGATACAGGTATGCATGAGAAGATTGGCAGCATCGAGATGGGCCATCTTGCTCAAATATTTCTTCAAGGAGATAAAGTTTAAACCAAGTAAAGTCTTCACAGGAAGAAAACTTACTGGCTGAAGAATCAACATGTGGCAAACCCAGAAGCACGAGATGCACGGTGCATTCCGGGGAGCAAAGTCATGAGCGCTTGAAGGGAAGGTTGCATGTGGGGCAATACCAGAGCAGCAGGAAGCAGTGGGCTCTCCAAGCAATGAGATTCCTGATTCAAGCTAAGGTGCTCAATGTCTTTAATTACAAAAATGGCACGTTCAGGTTTGCATTTGGGTAAGATCACCTTGTTGGAGGATGGGTTGTCGATGTCAGTCTCTGGAACAAATGATTATATATCTGTGAATTGCCATATGTTTGTATTGTGATTCAATATTATAAATCAGAATGAATGTTTCCAAGTTGATTCTTCAGCAGTATGCCTGGAGATACCCAGATAATCTGTCTGAATTCAGTTGTATTTGGGCAAGTACATAGTGTTTGGGTGGAAGTTTGAGGAAGTTCTTACCTGATAGAAATTCTTCTGTTCTCTGAGATGGAGTCGGCGAAGATGTTTATTAAGAGTGAGGTGGGTGGAGTTTGGGTTCTTATTTCAGGGTTTAAAAATCTGACTAGGTCACTGAATCTGACCAGGAAAGTGTTCTGTTACTCACGATAACATAGAATTATTGAGGACTTCAGTGACCATTATGTCAGGGTTATTTTGGGGGCCTCTGAGGACAGCCTGACCCTAAGGCTTTTAGGAGCACCAGGGCTCCCCAACCATGAAGTTTCTACTGTGAGACAATGAAAACGCCCACGAACATATTCTTCACTTCAATATCATGTTGAATTATAATTTTGACATATTTTAACTTCAAAACTGGCATTTTTATATGGTTCAGCCTAATAATGTTTTATGTATATTGATGGCCTCGGATATTTTGAAAAACGAATTTGGAGGCAAATTCATACTGAGAGATAGCTGCAGACTGTCTCCTCAACTGGAGCAGGCAGGGTTATTGCCCTTCCAGTGTCCCCTCAATCTGAGACTGAGGACGGTGCTGCCACCATGAAGAAAGGCAGCCCAGCCCAGCCCCAAGCCGCTCCAGGCCCACACCACCTCCTCCCAGCTCCCCGGGGTGAAAACCGTTCAGGCTCCTGCCTAATGGCTCCCTGCTGTCGACTGCCACCCTCCTCACTGCGGCACTCAAAACCAGCTGCAGGTGTATGTGCCTCCCGCTGCGCCTGGCTGGACCCTCTCAGGCCTGAGAATCTCCCCCAGGTCATCAGGACCAAATCCAGTCTGCCTCTGATCCCCGTTCCCACAGTTGACGGCATGCCTCCCAGTCGCTTGTCATTTCCCAAACTCTCAGCCCCTCACACCCCTGCCCTTCCTCTCTGGTAGTCCTCGCCCCTCTCCTGCTCTCCCTTCCAAACACTTCAGGGTGCTCTTGGGAACTCCCTCTCAGATCAGCCACATGACAGGTGAGTGGGCAAGTAGGTCCAAATCAGGGTGTACAGAGCTTTAAGCAACCTCACTGTGGCTGTAGATCCAAGCTGCATCTCCCAATCCAGCCGTATCAGGAGTTATTCTGCTCTTCGAGGTCTATTTCTGGGTCTGGTTCTCCCTGTAGGGGAAGGGTTATGGATGGTAGGTACTTCAGGGACTCCAACAGAAACGGCCAGCCTCTTGTCATCCCTCTGCCTTCCTGCCATATTCTCTCTACCCTAAAACCCCTTAAGACTTCACTTCCCTTCTCGTTCTGCTTGAAGTCCACGGTACACCATTATGTTCCTTGTATATAAATACCCTTGAAAATATCCTTGCATGAAAAATATAATTTGAACAAAATGATAAATCTATTATTGCCCAGCTAAGGAAAGATTAAATCTAGGAATCCAGTTTCTCCCTCGTTTTGAGAAAAAGAGAAATAGGCAGACGGACAATTAGAGACACAGTGGTAGCTGAAGAGTAACTTCTTCTGCCAGAGTCCTGTATTTTTAGATAACATTCTCCGTCTTCACACCATCTACTTAACGGGGTGGTTTCACAATTTCCTGTAGTATTGCCTTTCAGTTAAATACCAAGCCCTGCAGCCAAGTCGTGCTTTCTTCTTTCCCAATGGTTTCTCTACTTTCAAAGTCTTTTGTGGCTAAGTCAGGGATCACCTTCCAGAATGATGAAAAAAGTAGAAGCACAACTTAAATCGGTTTTGGGTCCAAAAGCCCCAATGTCTAGAGTTCCTAAAATTCTCTGTGGTTGAAAATCTTGCTCCTTGCAAATCACTTGCCAAGGTGTATAAGGGTTTTCAAATGGAAAATTCTAGGAAGCCTTTGGTTTCCAGGGTACTGTATAGGTTACAGGGAATGGATCTGTCATATTCGGGCCAAAGATTTTTCTCTAATGCTATCACAAGGCCAGTATGCCTTCAACTGGTCCCTTTTACTAAAGCATTAGACATAAAGGACTGGCCACGGAAGAGTAACTCTCTACTCCTTGTTCCTATTGTCAGCTTTGTAAGGAACTGGGGATACTGTTGGGCAAGAGGCAGAGATGGCAGGGTGGCCGTGTCATAGGGATTTTCCCTTCTTGGTCTTACTTCTACTCTGCTGCCAGTTCTGGTGCAGAATCTGTGAAACTAGAAATCGTATCTGAAGCAGAGAATGCTAGCTGTTTATCAGAATTCATACTTTTCTTTTCTTCCCAGCTAGAACCCCTTTCCCAGATTTGCTTGGGGTTGAGTCTGGCCATGAGCCTGAGTTCCAGCAGTGAAGTCAGAGGATAAACTGTGCTGTTTCTGGGCCATGGCTTGTTAAGAAGAACCTGGGCTCCTCCAGTCTTTCTCCCCTTTCACCGGCTGGATGCCACCGATGGTAAGTCCCTGCAAAAAGGCAGAGTCACCATGCGCAGGAACATCCCTACCAGCCAGGAGAACCTGCTTGGATTCTTCCACGAGCAAGAAATCAACTTGTATATTTGTCCTTACACATTTTCTTTTGTTTCTTTGGCCTGCTTACCCTGCCCCATTCAATATGTTGATGGATTCACTTAGCTCCTTATAAAAGGTTTACCAGATCTCTTGTATTTACTCTAGTATTTTGTCCAGTTAAATAAAACACTGGCCCGTCTGTATGGGGTAACATTTTAAGATCCCAGTTCTTGCTATGCTAGTATTGCCATTCACAGCACTCATGCTGGACTATGCTTCTGCATAACAATGCTCATTTTAAAAGCTCAGAGTTCATGGTCAGCCCTCTATTCCTCACTTCAGATTTGTTTAGTCCTTTCAGTTGCTGAACCTGTTTAGGTTTGTGGTAATCCAGTCCTAAAAGGGTAGACATTAGTGTAACCATGGTGCACACTCTCTTTTCTAGATATGGCCTCTTCAGCCAAAGCCATAGTGTCTGTAAAACCTTAATTCTTGTCAACTGCCTAATTACCATCTTTTATTTGTATTTGATTTGGTGAATTTTGACAGGCCAGAAAAGGGAGAAATATGAAAGCTACAAAACCCAAATCAAAATCCCACTTATTCAACTGCAAAGGGCATGGAAACTTCTTGCCATAACTTCATAATAGCATTAGACTTCTTGCTCAGAACATGGGCTAGGCTAATGAATGTGTTATTGATAATGACTAAATTTGCAAAGCACTTTATAGCTTATATGATTGTATTTGATCTTCACAACAACCCTGGGAGATAGTATGGAGGGTGTTTTGATCTGGGATTCCATTTGAGGAAATGGAAGGTACAGAGAAAATAAGAGATGTGCCTGAGGAATTGGCACTACAACATAGGTGGCCTGAGTCTATATCCCATGCTTTTCGCATTATACCGTACAGTGATTCCCAACCTCCAAGTATACCATTTACTTTTATGTCCTCTGGCATCATTTTCTCTAAGATGGGGGATCCGTATGAGCTGATTTCCAAGGTTCCTTCAGTTTGCATGTTTTATGACTACATTCTGCTATCTTCTTTCACATTAAAAAAAAGTTTCTAGGCTTCCATTGTGCTGAAGACCTAGAATTTTTATCTTTTGCTAGCTCTGTCTTCACAATGGGGAAAGTGGTTCAAGTTTTATTTACTTAAATTCTCTTCTTCTTTTCTCTTCACTCAATATCGATTCCATGTCCTTAAATACATTATGTTTGAAGCAGTGATTTTTTTTCCCCTTGGAACCAAGTCAGGAATGAAGTTAATCTCAGCCCATTACACTGCTAATGCTTATCTTCACCTCGGGATGCTTTCCAAAGTACTTAGAAGTCATTATCCCTTATAGGACCTAGCACTTTACTGAGTTCCCACTTTGTTTAAAATTAGCATGACCACATAATTTATTATTTTAATCAGGATATGTTTCGTGGGAAAGGAGGCTCTATTAATAATTATGCTGGAACAACTGGCATTAACTGAGACTGTCCCAATCAAACAGGCACATGTGTTCATCTAGTTAAGAGGCATCTCCTATTGGGGGCCGGGTGTGCTTTGGCTCTACAGTCTAACACGAATCCTCCCCTTGTTGCTTTCTAGTTCAGCATCCAAGTACTCTTTCTCACATCTTAGCATGATGTATAAGAACACGTTTATCTATATACTTTAAAAATATCTGTATCCCATACTAGACTCTTCATTCTATAAAGTAGGATCTAACACCTAGCACAACATCTAACACATAGTAGGTGCTCAATAAGTGGATGTTAGATGAAGAAATAAATAAACAAATGAGCCCGCTACTTAAAGGCATCTGATTGATTCTTCAAGAACACCCCAAAATAAATAAGTTTTTTTTTTTTTTTTTTTTTGCAAAGGAAATAACATGTCAGAGATTGTGCTACTTTGGTGCATTTCAGGCTTAAAAACAGCCACTTTGTACTTTCGGTATCTGGAGTAAATCCTACCATTTTCCTCACCAAAATGGCATAGCAGCCAGTAGGTTTTGTGCTGAGAAACATTCACTTGTAATGGCATGATGAAGTGTACTCGTAGTGAATGCACATGGTGTCATGTTTTTTTCTTCAAGTGGAAGGGGGCCCAAGGGTGGTTTTCTGGCTGCTCCTGGGACCCTCATAGAGTGGACTTTGGGTGCAGCATAAAGTTTTAGAAGCTATTCATCACATGAGTATGATCAGCAATGAAATTCTACCAGATTGCTGTCTTAGTCAGGTTTTAGAGAACAGATTCAAGCAAGTCAAACTCAGAAGAGACTAATTAGTGGACTGGAATAATAACTTTAAAATTTATAAAAATGTTTAGGCCAATCACGCCCAGAATGCTCATGGCTATTGGCCAGCACAATCTTTCCCGTTGAGAAGTATGACTTAGTGGCAAAGGCTGCTTAGGAATAGAGACTGCAGGTAGGTAGGTAGTTACGTGATCTCAACAGCATTGGAATCAAGCTTTGAGAGTGTGGAGTGCTCAGTTCCTCCAGGGATGTAAATAATATCAGGTACTTGGAAATTCACCTTACACAAGTACTCACGTTGCTCTTTGGAAACCCCTTTCCCCGTACAGTGCTGGATAAGTACAGATGTTTATAATTTTAATAAGTGATTTTAAATTATCTGTAATAATATACATAATAAACTATTATAAGATTTTTAAAAATTTTAAATGAGAAAATGGGATCCAAGAAGAAAAAAGGGGAAATAGCTTGATGTTTGCATGGAAAGTACACGTCTGTGAGATCCTGTCCGCTTGACAGAGGTTGGTCATAAATTTGAGCTTCAGCTTTCCAGTTGCCAGGATGGAAAGAGCAACTGATCAATTTTTCCTCTCTGGTTCCCATTTATCATCTCCTCATGCCTGACATGTTACCAAATAACTGGGTAATTAAGTTATATCCTGGTTTCAGAGATTGCAATGTATTGGAAGACAACCTAATTTTTCCAGATACAGATCTACATACCATCTCCCAAGGATGATACTTCTATTAATACACGTGGACGAGCTAATCTTTACTTCAATTCAGAGGGCTTGTTTCTTAGACCAACTTCCAAACTTTGTAAGTTGTGCCCCACTTGAAAACTGTATAGCCCAGTATCTTGAGTCCAAAAAAAATCACTTAATTATAATTATAAAGACATGGTGTATTCTTAGGTGAAGTACAATCAACTAAGCCTTCTGCTGTGTAAACCACAGATTTTTTTAAAAGAATTTTTTTCCCCTTTGTCATATATATTATTTTCTACTATAATGAAGAAATAGCCTGACTTTGACTTATTTTCCTTTTTTCTTTTTTAGCATGGTAATGGAGTGAACTGCCTTCCATGATTAGCTAATAATACCTTAAGTTCCTTCTTAAAACATAATATGGACCACAGGAAAATATCATTTTGGTACTGAATAGTGACTCTCAACAGTGATACCCTCTCTCTTTTCTACTAGCTTCCAGCCAGATGAGAATCGCTGTTGTGATGTTGGGCATGTGTCATACACCTCAGGTGTGTTGGTTGCAAATGGTTGAAAATCATTGCCATAGAGAACTCTGTTTAGGTGAAGACTGAAATGTTTAATAATGAAATCATCTTAACTCAGACATGGGCTGGGATTTGGTAATATTTTTGTTTTAGTGAGTTTGTTGTTGGAACCATGCGTATTTTATTGTGATCTAAACTATGTTTGAAAAGATAATTATCAAAAATTCACATTTGTCCAAACTTTAAGATATTGAGTTTTATAGCTGTATATTACATATACGGACAGAGAACACGAGGATCCTTAAGTCCGGCAGCAAGACAAAGAAAACCCTATGGCATAAACACATTTTAAAAATATAATAATGTCATGTAGGTGACATAATTGCTAACTTCCCCAGCCAAGGATGGATGACAATCTTCATAATGTTCAGGGATTGCATTCAATTAGGCATCCGATAATTCCTTCCCTCATTAGAGATAATCGGTGTCTAGAAACTAGATTGATAGATGTTTCTAAAATTTTGGCTAGCATTATATAGAAGAAATCATACTGGAATTACAGAAAAATCATGAAGAAAATATTTAGTAAAACATTCACAACAGACTTACAAGTAAAAATATCTTTTCCTCCTTCACTCTAGGATTCAGTCTTATTTATGAGGATTTTTTGACTCTATAACATATTGTTACTGGGGGCAAAATGTAAAAAGCTCTTATTTATAAAAAATATAACCAACTCATGGGCTCAAAGAGATTTTTAGAAGTTTAATACTGTGCTTTAGCAAATGATGACATTAAGCTTGTAAGGGATGGAGCCTGGAATTTAAATCTTTAAAGCCTAGGCTTTGAACTATTCTGTTATATGACTATAGTAAATACAGAAGTGTGTGTGTGCACACTTGGGTGTGTTTACCTAGGACTAGGGTCTTTGGCTTCCATTATATCCTCACAAAGATTTGCAAGTTTCAAAATGTTAAGATTTTTTGTTTACTGGCCAATTTAGAAATATGTAGATAGCCACAGGGTTGATAGGATGAGATGAGAATAAGATAAATACAATTAAAATTTACAAGCTTAGTTTACTAGTAATAGAGGAAGATGTTTATTGTATAAAGAAGAAAGCACAGCACAGGCTTAGAAAAGCAAATAAAACTTAACATGAAGTCCTTGGTAACAATTTCATTAACCCAAAACAAGAAATGAATGAGTGAGAATTAATTGCAGAATTTTCAAGATTCAGAGTAAAGAATTGTAGGGATTAATTGGTGACTACAAGTTGGCTGTATATCGGGGTTTCTTGTAGTTTGTAAAGTTTCAGTTCATGACAATGTTTAGCATTACTCTTGCTTAGATTGAGATTTTCATGTACTCTTATTACATCTGGGTAGATATTATGAAATCAAGACACAGAAACATATCAACTTTTTATGTCTTTCAGAGTCTCATTTGAAATCATTTGAAACTCTAAAATCTGAAAATATATATTGGTCTGTAATTTAAGTCCCTCATACTGGGACTAACGTTTTCAGAACCATTTCTTTAAGTGAAGAGTCACTGCGTTTATACCGTTCTGCATACGCTGCATTTGGCCTTGCTGATGAAATAAGAAATTTGGTGCTATATAAATTAGGCCTCAGATGTGGATTAACCACGTCTTTTATCAATAGACTCATACCCCCAACCTGTGTTGATCTTTAGATATAAGTAGAATTAGATAGAGGCTGAGTGTGACTTAGTAAGTTTTGGTGTTCTAATTACACTGTGGGACAGAGACAGAGTTGAAACTAGAATTCCACGTCTTGGCTCTTGTACTGGTTACTCACCTCATGGTAGTCATGTTCCTGCTCACAGACACAAGGGGCCCCAAAGAGATTGATGTATTACAGTTCACCACAAAGAAAGACAGCATGGTGTGGTCATCTGATGGCTGATGCTGTGGGAACAAGATCCTCACACAGAAATTTGTGGGCCATTCTGACACTGTATTAATGCAGCACCCAATCAGTTTTCCTAACCAAGACTTCTATTTCTAGCCCACAGGAATCTGAAGTGTTCTGCCTCCCTTACCCTGCAGGGCTTCCCTCTTCAGGGAGTGAAAAGTAGAACTTCTAGGAAAATGAAAAAAGTCTGAGACCCATGATGGAAAATGAGAGTGAAAGAAAAGAAGGGAGTGGGGGAGGAAGCACTTGTGTGTGTGTAGGTATTGCCTGTGATCAATTGTATAGCTATGGAAATAAGAATAAGTATAATACATGAATTTATAACTTTTTAAATTATCTTATTTCATTAAAATTGAAGCCAATCTTTTAATTCTAATTTTTTTCCTGAAAGCATTTTAATTTTATAGTTTTAATTTTAGCATTTCTAAGGGATTTTTTTGTTCATTATTTATCATAAAGGTAAAGTTGAAAAATCATATTTAGCCAATTGTGTGTTTTATCAAACTCATCTGGTATTTTACATATATGCAGAGTAATGAGAAAACTGAATTTTTTATTTCCAAAATTTTAAACAAACATCACTTTAAATAGTAAGGAAAGTAGCCACCTGGACTAACTGGTGTGTTCCTGTAGTGCCAGCTACTTGGGAGGCTGAGACAGGAGGATCACTTGAGCCCAGGAGATTGAGGCTGTGATTAGCTACTACACTCCAGCCTGGGCAACATAACAAGACCTTATCTCTATTGAAAAAAAAAAAAAGAAAGAAAGAAAGAAAATGAAATCCTTTTCTCTTCACCCTAACTTACTGTGGGTGATGTATTTGCTTCTGGCTGTGGTTACGCCTGCCCCAGGTGAGAGCTGTCCTGGTTTTCATCCTTCAGAGCTACGTTGTAGTCCTTTGATATTTACATGTATAAACAAGTGCTGACTATTGGTAAAGGAACAGTGTTATGTTTTACAAGTGAATCTATTTGAATCACAAAATATTGTGTGATTTTTTTTTTTAGGACCTCAGTGAAAAAATAAAGACAAAATGAATTTATGCCACCTATGGGCACACCTTGGAGATATCGTGGGCTTGGTTCCAGACCACCACGTTAAAGCAAATATCACAATAAAGTGAGTCACACAATTTTTTGGTTTCCCAGTGCATATAAAAGTTATGTTTACACTGCACCGTAATCTATTGAGAGTGCAATAGCATTATGTCTAAAAAGCAATATATATATCTTAATTAAAATACTTTATTGCTAAAAAAAAATGCTAACAATCATCTGAGCCTTCAGCAAGTGGGAATCTTTTTGCTGTTGGAAGGTCTCACTTTGATGTTAATGGCTGCTGACCGATCAGGATAGTGGTTGCTGAAGGTTAGGATGTCTCTAACAATTTCCTAAAATAAGACAATAGTGAAGTTTGTTGTGTCAATTGACTCTTTCCTTCACAAAAGATTCCTCTGTAATGTTTGATGATGTTTGATAGCATTTTACCTGCAGAACTTCTTTCAAAATTGGAGTCAGCTCTCTAAAGCCATGCTGCTGCTTTATCAACCAAATTTATGTAATATTCTAAATCCTCTGTTGTCATTTCAATAATATTCACAACTTCTTCACCAGGAGTAGATTCCATTTCAAGAAACCACTTTCTTTGCTCATCCATAAAAAGGGACTGCTCACCCACTAAAGTTTTATCAAACGATTGCAGCAATTCAGTCACATCTTCAGTCTCCACTTTTAATTCTAGTTCTCTTGCTATTTCCACCACATCTGCAGTTACTTCCTCCACGGAAGTCTTGGGCCCTTTGAAGTTGTTGCTGAAGGTTGGAATCAACCTCTTCCAAACTCTTGTTAATGTTGATATTTTGACCTCCTCCCATGAATCACAAATGTTCTTAATGGTATCTAGAGTGGTGAATCCTTTCCAGAGATTTTTAGTTTTCTTTGCCAGATCCATCAGAGGAATCACTATCTCTGGCGACTGTAGCCTTACAAAATTTATTTCTTAAATAATAAGACTTGAAGTTGAAATTACTCCTTGATTCTTGGGCGGCAGAGTGGATGTTGTGTTAGCAGGCATGAAAACAACATTAATCTCCTTGTACATCTTCATCAGAGCTCTTGAGTTACCAGGTGCATTGTCAATTAACAGTGATATTTTGAAAAGATTTTTTTTTTTTCTAAACATTAGGTCTTAATACTGGGCTTAAAATATTCAGTAATCCATACTGTGAACAGATATGCTGTCTGCAAGCTTTGCTGTTCCATATATAGAGCATGAACAGAGTAGATTTAGCATAATTCTTAAGAGTCCTAGGATTTTCAGAATGATATATTAGGATTGGCTTCAACTTCAAGTCTCCAGTTGTATTAGCTCCTAACAAGAGAGTCTGTCCTTTAAATCTTTGAAGTCAGGCATTGACTTCTCCCCTCTAGTTATGAAAGTGCTAGATGACATCTTCCAATAGAAGGCTGTTTTCTTTTTTAGCCACTTTCATCAATGATCTTAGCTAGATCTTCTGGATAACTTGCTGCAGTTTCTATATTAGCACTTACTGCTTCACCTTGCACTTTTATGAGAGAGCTTATTTTCTTAAACCTCCTGAACCCACCTCTGCTAGCTTCCAACTTTTCTTCTTCCAGCTTCCTCACCTCTCTCAACTTTCATAGAATTGAAGAGAGCTAGAGCCTTGCTTTAGATTGGGCTTTGGCTTAAGGGAATGCTGTGGTTGGTTTGATTTTCCGTCCAGACCACTAAAACTTTCTCCATATCAGCAATAAGGCTGTTTCACTTTCTTATCATTTGTGTGTTCCCTGGAGTAGTAGTTTTCATTTCTTCCACAAACCTTTCCTTTGCATTCACAACTTGGCTAACTGTTTGAAGCAAGAGACCTAGCTTTCAGCCTATTTCAGCTTTCAACATGCCTTCCTCACTAAGCTTAATCAATCTAGCTTTTGATTTACAGTAAAAAACATCCATCTCACTCTTTCTTTCGCTTGAACACTTAGAGGCCATTCTAGGGTTCTTGATGGGCCTAATTTCAATATTGTTGTGTCTCAAGGAATAGGGAGGCTTGAAGAAAGGGAGGCAGACGGAGGAATGGCTGGTTGGTGGAGCAGTCAGAGCATATACATTTACTGATTAGTTCGCTCTCTTACATGGGATTTGTTCATGGCATCCCAAAATAATTATAATAGTAACATCTAAGGTCACTGATCACATATCACCATAACAGATATAATGATAATTAAAAAGTCTGAAATATTGTGAGAGTTACCAAAATATGACAGAGGGACACAAAATGAGCACATGCTTTTGGAAAAATGGTGCTGATAGATGAGTTCCATACAGGGTTGTCACAAACCTTCAATTTGTACAAAACACAACATCCACAAAGCACAGCAAAATGAAGCACAATAAAATGAGGTATGCATTTATGCACTGGCAGATTTATAGAATAAAATTAGTAAGGATGTAGTGAAATAATCATCACAGTGCTGACACGTCTATTACAGATCAGATGACTAAACTCAGTTTCCTATTAGAAGCACTTTAACACAATTACAATTTCCTGCAAAAACATGTAGTACATTAATATAATTTCATGCCTCAAAGGATAAAATAAGGTCTGAATTTAAGGTTACTATTCCGAGGAGATAAGAGTAACTATTTTTTTTT
>VBSM01002608.1:58664078-58676694 GCA_008086735.1 Cheirogaleus medius | reverse complement strand
TTGTATTTCCCTGAATTGATTCTTCATTTCCAGGAGATCGGATTGATTTTTCTTATTTTATTTTTTGGAAAATAGATATCTTAACAGGAATGAGATCAAATCTCATTGTGGTTTTGACTTGAACTTCCCTGATAATTAGTGATGTTGAACATCTTTTATATACCTGTTGGCCATTTGTATGTCTTCTTTGGAGAAATAGCCTGTTCAAGGCATTTGCTTATTTTTTAGTTGGGTTATTGCTATTGAGCTGTTTGAGTTCCTTACATATTTTTGACATTAACCCTTTATCAGATGTATGATTTGCCAATATTTTCTCCAATTCTGTAAGTCACCTTTTTACTTTGTTGATTGTTTCTTTTAAAGAGTAGAAGATTTTTAGTTTGATATAGTCCCACTTGTCTACTTTTGCTTTTGTTTCAGTCTACTTTTGAATGAGATTGATCTTTCTCTCTCTCTCTCTTAATTATTCCTCCCTATACCCATTAGATTTATGTTTGCTTTTTCCTGGCCCTTTGGGGTTCATAGTTTAGAAACAGGTGGTGTTTCAGAATTCTTTTCTGTGATGACATTGAAACTATCAAAGATGTCACTTACTCAGCAATTCCTGTTTCTTGGACTAGGTCTTTGTCCTCTCACCACCATGCCATAGTTGTAGCTCCAGACAGGGCACTTCACTCCCTTTGCCTCTTCAGGGGAGCTCCATGATAACCCCTGATTTCAAGGAATGAACTGAGTTTTAATCACATGGAAAACTTTTCGTTCCTGGGACCTCAAAGAAGCTGAACTCCTAGCCATCTCTGTTTGATTTTGGATTTGGACACCAGCAGGCCTGCAATGTCAGCCCTGCTAAATGCTACATTTCTGATCCATACAGTTGTTACTCTTGTTTTTGAATCTAGCTGGTTTTGCTTACTTTTTCTCTTTATGTATTAATATATCTGTCATTGGAGCCGAGAGGTTACATTAAGGTGAAACCTTTCCCCTCTGCTTTTCTTGGTCAGAGACTGCTTTTCCTAAATATCTTGATGGCTTTCTTGCTCATTATGTCATCGTTACTCTGTACCTTCAGAGAGGTCCTTGTTTTGTTTTCTTTTGCTTTTCCCTAGAGGAAGCATAGCCCTTACTTTGCAAGGTTTACTCTCTGACTCTCTGCCATCACTTCTAAACCCAGTTCTTTCTGCTGCTCTGACATTTGCTCCATCAGTTATCCCTGGATCTTTGAGCTCTCTTTTTCTTCTGCTTTCCATTCTGAATGAAAACATGGTAAAAGCCTTCTTTTTGATAAGAAAAAATAAGCAAACAAAAAATCCTTTCCTTAAACTTGCTACTCTCTTGTAAGATAATGGTTCCTTATTTCTCTTCAGTGTTAAACTTTTTGAAGAATATTACATAGTAGCTAAGTCTAAGTTTTTCTTCCCATCTCATTATGCTACTTGCAATCTGGTATCTGTTATCACTGTTATAAGCAAATTTCCCTCTTGAAAGACATTAATAAATTTTTATGGACCAAATACAATGGCTATTTTTAGTTTTCATCTTCCTTAACCTCTCTGTAATACAACAAGGTGTTGGCCACCCTTCTTTTCTATAACTCATCTTTATTTTTATATATCTTCCAAGTTTCTTTGCTTAACCCTTAATCATTCTTTATCCATACTTTTCCCCTTAGCATCTTCCTCTGCTTCCATTTTCACCTTTTTAAGAGATGACCTAAAATTTTCTTTCTAAGCAACTATTTCATATCTTTCCAAAGGTAGCAAGTTGTCTTAGAAAGAGTTTCAGGTCTAGACAGATCCTACCTCCGCCACTGAGTAATGTTATCACTATAAAATGTGGCCAGTAGTAAGTTGTTGGGTTGTTGTCACAGTTAAATGAGGTAACATGCAAAGTGTTCAGCAGGATGTAGGCACTGATTTGGAGCTTACAACATTCGTTCCTTTTTCTCTTTCTCCATATAGAAAAAGGCAGAACTGAAATACAATAATTCCATATCACAAATTAAATTCAATAAGCACAAAAATATCTAGTCTCATAGCTTCCACACCCTATTTCTAACTAGTATTTCTTACTCTCGGTTGGCCATCTCTGTCTAGGTGCCCATACAACACCTCAAGTTCAATGTCCCAAAGTGAATTTATAATCTTACCCTCAATTTTCGTGTTTATCTGAAGTTGTGTTTCTACTAATCATGGAAGCATTCTTCTGGTGTATAATTTGGCCCTGGTGCGGCACCCACAATATGTCTTGCATCTGCCTACTATTTCACTTCCTTCAATTAGCATACTAGTCTAGAACTTTATAACCCTTTTCTAAGGCTACTGAAAATAGACCCCTATCTACTTTAATTTCAAGCCCAGTTGCTGATTAATCTTTCTAAGGCATAGTTTGAAATTGTCATTTCCTTATGTAAAAATCTTCAGTTGCTCTCTGTCCTCTGCTAAATAAAGTTCAGAACTCCTTTTTAGATGAGCATTCAAGGCTCTTGACCAGTGAAATGCAACATTGTTCTCAGAGTTAATGTTCTCCAGTGCCTCACTCAGTGGTTAGCAAATGTGTATATGTGTGTGTGTGTGTTTTGTTTTTAAGCAGTGGGCCCACTTTTTCCAAGCTAAATATTACAGAGGACACCCTCACCCTCAACATAAAAAGGAATAAAAAGTAAATTTGAACCGGTTAAATGAGGGTAGGAATCCTAATCCAATCCTGACCAATCTTACCCTCATGCTCTCGGTAACTCCCAGGAGTAGCACACCGTTTGAGCCCTGGCAGAGCCAGTGTCCCCCTTCATTGCCCAGAAGTGTCTCAGACTTCTCATCCCTGTACTGTTACTTCTCTTTTCTTACTGAAAGAACTATTGCCACCGGCTGAAATCATACCCATCCTTTGAGACCCATCTTAGCTGCCACCTCATTGATAGGAGTCAGGTGAGATCTCCACCCCTGCCTCCAGCTGCCTGTTAATAACTAGCCCAAGGACACTTTAGATTCTGCCTTATACATAGTCCGCCATTTATATAGTCATTGACTTTTACTCTTGCCTCCTATACTAGCTTGTAATTTACCTTAGGACAAGAAGTTTTAAATTTTAAAACTCACTTGGCTCTTTCCCTTATACAAAGGGTTTCCAGGAGAGGATGCTCAGTAAAATATTTTGTATAATGAGCATTGTGTATATATTGCTTATAGCTTTGAAATTCCTTGAAACTAGAGAAAATTATGATAATCATACTTCTAATAATTACTTTAATTTTATATTTATTATATTTATTTATTATCTTATATTTATTATATAATAAATATAAAATTTGTGGAAGATATGTGAATATGTGTATGTATATGTGTTTACATATACATGTGTGTGTGTGTAACCTCCATAGCTTAATCAATGGCTCCTTTTTATTCAAGGAGCCAGTTGGGCCATATGTCCAAGGGCCTGTTGATGGTGCTTCTGTTTTGGTGAGTCAGCAATGCTGCATTCTATGTTCAGAGGGCATATTTGCAGCCCTAATTTTCAAGGATGTTGATGTTCCATAAAGAACTTCCAGACAATTCATGGCATTCTGACTCTCTGTGGTCACAGAGGTTTCTTCAGAGAAGAAACTTAAAGCCTTATTAACTACTAGGTGAAAAATCACTTTGGCAGTACATTTGATTGCATCTCTACCTTAGGAATTAAGTTTTGCTTCTTTAAAAAAAATGCAATCAATTTTGAGTTGCATTTAATGCACAACCCATAGTTATTTTAGCATAGTGTAATAAAAATAACTTGGCTTGCCACCCAAAAATATCATTTTTGAGGAACCCGAGGTACTCATCTTTGATTCTCTCATTTTTTTCCTCCCAATATATAAATGAAAATAAGCTCAAAGTGGCTGCCTGAATCCCCAAAGTCTCTCAGAAAAAAATGAAATCTTCTTTTCCCAGCCCACAGTGTAGTGAAATAAATTAGTATAATGATTTATGTTTACTGTTTTAGTCAATTGTGATAGAGATTATAGAGACAAAATGACAAACTGCCTTCGCGGTAAACTTAAATCATGTCAGCCAATCTTTAGTTTTTCCTTACCCTAATTGCCCCTCCTGTTCATTTATCTTCCCAGGCAATCTTTGGAAGAAATACTAGTTCAATCAGTGCCTGTGCAAACCACCCGAGATAAAAAAGTTTAGTCTAATTTGTCTCACTAAATTGTAATGCCTCCAGTAAACAAATCTTGGTTTGAAAGGAGACTAAAGAAATTGGAATAATTATTTGTATAAAATATTCTCTTTTCGCATTTCTGAAGATGCCATTTATATATAGGTTTCTTCTCTCTCCACTCTTACCTCTATATTTCTTTTCCTTATTGTTTTGAAGATGTGCCCTATTTCCAAATTAGAAACCAGAATTGTGCGCAATATTTTTATTCACATAGTTCAGTACCTGTTCACTATAAAAGCAAAAGATAAAGACTTTTTAAAGGAAAAAGCCCAGCAGTGTTGTACCAGGAAAAGGGGTATGTTGAGAACTGGCTTTTATAGGGATAATAAGTGATAATTTAAAATGGAGGTAAAGCCTCTAGTCACAGGAAGAAGACTTTGATGAACATAACCTTTTAGGTGATGAAAACAGTGTTAAGAGAGTTTTCTTTATTTCTTCATCAAAACTTTATAATGGGTTTACCATGTGCCGAAAATTGTGTTGATTTCTGGCTACATTACTTTTCATTTAGGAGGGAGTAGGGATCCAGGGAAATTGGTTTTTATTAAGTTTCTTTGTATTTTTATTGAAGAGTACAGAATATCATTTCCATGTTAGAAAACATATTAAGCCAGAGTAATTATGATTAAAGTCCTTTAATCATTTTTTTCCTCAAAACCCAGAACAAGCTTGACTTCTCTATGACTTCTCTCTGCAGCTGTCAGAGAGAAGATTTGGAATCTGAGCTGCTAAGTGATGCCAGAGACAAGCTGGGTGGCCTTGTCAGCAACAGTGGGGTGGAAGTTAGTAGATTCGGCAGCCTCTATCACTCTTGCTTGCACGAGGAGAAAGTCTGTAAGGCCACTGGTGGTCTGTGCAAGTCATCACACTCTCTCGCTGCCCACCGCACAAGTGTCGGATGTGATTCCCTAGGAGTTTCAGGTAAGGGGCCCTTGTCAGGCCAGGCTAGCAGCGTTCCTCGAATGCACAAGATGGATTTTCATGCTTGTCAGAAAGTGTTAGAACTACGGGATCTAAGAAACCATCTCTAAAACGTGAGACTTGGATATGAGGAAGACACTGTGGTCTAGAAAGGAAAAGGACTTTCTTAAGGTCATATGGGAAATAAGCTGGGGTGGGAACTTGAGTTCTACAAAACCAGGAGGACTGACTCTAGACTCCATAGACCCATCCTTAGGGTGGAATAAAAATGATGCAAATCTGGGAAATGCATGTAAAGAAAGAGAAGGCGTGGAATGTTAATGAACTCTTTCCTGGTTAGAAGAGTCACTTCTACATGCTAACACACTTGCTTTGAGTCTTCTCTTTTAGAGGAGTGATAGAGCAATTAATTAATCCCTGGGTACAAATCACTGTGCTGAGAGCTTTGTGAAAAACAGAGACCATGGCATGCTTTCTAGGAGCTTACAGTCTCATGGATGAAATGGATGCCTACATAACTAGCCACAGTGCAAAGTCAAATAAAACAAGGGAATAACCACAAGGGGGCTATTTATAGTTAAAGACGTATTTCTAAGATAGATTATTTGGACATAAAATTTATCTTCATTAGTGAATCTTAATTGTGCAGGGAAAAAAATTAATGGATTATATATCGAGGAGTAACACTTCCAAGCTGAGGTGATGCAATTCAAGTGACACAGTTAGTTGAGTTACAGAAGTATTTGCCTTTATTTTTTCTAACTCAAAAGAAAAAAGAATATATGCAGACAAGAAACAAATATGCCTATTATTTTCTTATGTTTTACAGTATAAGTGACCAATGTAAGATACACGCAATAGTTTTATTATATTTCTCCTTTGTGGGATTCCGTTGCAGGAAGATATCCCTGCCAGTGCAATATTTATGGGGCGGATGGGGATCTAACATTGATCAAACACTACTATGTTCCAGGCATTGTCTTGGGAACTTATATTGTATCTCATGTACTCATCACAGCAGTCCTATAAAGAATTGTTACTACCCCCATTTTATAGATGAGAAAATTGGACTTTAGAGAGGTTAAGTAATGTGCTCAAGATCCTATATCTAGTAAGTAGCAGAGCCAGAATTTTAACTACATCTGAAGACCCCAGTATCCATGCTCTCCTTCATCCCATTGCTAGAGCAGAATGCCACAGAGAACAGAGAAGGAAATGATTAGTTTCAATCAAAGAGAAGGGACAACATTTCACAAAAGAGGGAGCAGCTTAAATCAGCACACAGAAGAAAGAAGGAGGGAAGGGTGTGGCACTCGGAGGCACAGACGGGAACTATGGCCATGCTCTTCTCTCCGTTGTTCTCTGCCAAGGCCCCTGTGCTAGAGAGGCGTTTGCTACCTGAGAGTAACGGTGAATGAGAGTGGATTTGAACCCTTTCCTTCTGCAAGCTGAGGCAGGAGGAGGGGAGCCTGAGGGATAATAGTTTGAGTTAGAATCCACATTTGTGTGCAAGCCAAGGACTTTGGCAGTGAGGCCAGAGGAAATGACCCTCCTGTGCGCTGGGGCTGGGCTACAGGCAGATGGAAGGGGGAGCCGGGAATCTTCACTTATGCAAAGCACATTGCTGATGCCCATGTTAGATGGCAGTTTCTGCTTGTATGTTATTTCAGTAACAAAGTGTTTCTATTAAAGGAAAACAATGTCAATATTTAATAGGGAATGTTATCTTTTATTAAAAACTCTATCAATAACAACAAAATGAACAAAATAACAAAAAAAAACCTCACTTGATAACAAGAAAAGGATCTTAGAGCAAGGTATTTGGTCTCAGGTAACAGTCACAAAATGTTTTGTGAACTCTCTCTGTTTAGATAGGCATTTTTTTGTAATTAAGAAATTAAAGATAAGAGAGTCATCACTTCTGTATGAACGAAGACATAACTCATGCCAAACCCCTGAATTCTTATCACTTTCCCATTATACTCATTTATCATGGCCATCTATCTGCTTATCAGGCCTGTGCCAGGTAAAACATCAAAAAGCACAAGCAATCTTGAGCCCTTGAAGAAACTATGAGTTTGGGCATGACCCTTCAAAAAGCATCATCATCAAACAGAAGCTATGCCAACTCTCACACGGCAGGAGGTTATAATGCCAAAGATTAAAGACTTGATGTTATAGGGAAAACAGGAGAAATTACATAAAAAAAGATAAATTTCCTTTATGTTTTTTCTGAGCTTATTTCATGATTGTTTTTTATAACCCACTTTATACAGAACTGCTCAGCAGTAGTTTTATGAAGAAAAAAAAGCTTAAGGGAAAATATGTCGTTGATTCTGTGTTATTTTATCCAGGATCTCATAGCCTATCTGCCTAGCTGCAATGCCAAACTTTGAAAACACTGGAAGGGGTGGGGGCTGGGGCATCGGTCAGCAGGAAAGGTGGGGACATAGGATTCTACATGGCTTGACTGGATGCATCATAATACTAATATTTCAAAGCCTCAAGCCAGCCCCAGTGTCAGTGCATTTCACAGAATCCAATAGGTTACTGGCTGTTATTCTCAGCTTTCATTGCAAGGAGTACTTATCTAAGGTTATCTGTGTATAACCCAGATGGACACTGAGTAGAGAGTAATTCAGCAGCCACATTTGAGCTCTTGCTACCAAGAAAATGTTCTGCAACATTATGCAGGAAGTGCAATGGTTCTCACAGATCTATCCTTAGCTTCTGATCTCAGCAGAGGCTTTCCCCCTTCGCAGAGTTATAACATCTTCTCCCTTCACCCTGGCCAGTGGAGCAACTCTCATCTTACAGTGAGAAGTGGTGGGCACAGCCTTGCAGATGGGAGGGCCAGAGATTGGCAGCAGCATAGCTCAGCCGCATTTGCAGTGCACATTGGAAGGAATCCTAGCCTCTGTGCATACCCTCTGGAGGAACTTCTTGACGAAGTGCGCAAGCAGGGTGAAGAGTAAGAAACAGAAGGTAGGGAGACTCTACAATGGAGGACATATAGAAGGGTCCAGATGGAACCGGACTAACCAAGAACTATGCACATAGACACATTAGGTAAAGGTTAATCTGCAGGTTCTCTAGTGAGAATGAAGGGAATCTAATGGCAGAACTTGTGTGTCTTTTTTTAGAGAATGGGCCCACTCCTTAGACTGTGAAGCTTGGGTTTCTCAGATGCTCTCAGGGAGACTAGAAACCTTTGGAAACTATTTTGATGTTGTTGTATAAAGGTGTATTTTCTTCTAGGGAAAGGATTCTCAAATGTGTCCAGAACCCAAAAAAGGTTGACTACTGTTTTAATACTTAATGTATATATGGGTTAAGTACACTGCTCTTAGGCAGGGCAGGTTACTCATAACTTAGTAAGTCATTCTCAGCATGTATTTTATTATTTTAATTTCCATAAAGTCTTCTATGTTTTGCCATGTTGCCATATGAAATAGGGCAGATTCTGCCTTGTGATGGGCACCAACAGTTTGATTCTGAGTGTGGGTAAAGCCAAGTGAGCAGCCCCTTTACTGAACTAATCGTATGAGGTTTGGTCCTATCTAGAGATGTAAGAAATTATAGCCAAAGGTTGCAAACTCAGATGACTCGAGGGACCAGGCGGCTTAGAGGAGTGAGTGAACAGGTCAACGCATAAAATGATAAAGGACAATGAAAATTGACCCTCACCTTTTTTTTTCCTTTTATTTTTTACAAAAAAGATTCACAAGAGATTACCTTCTCTTTTGGAGAGACTACAAGGAACAGTGGAACACACAACAGGGAACAGCCATGACTCAGCTCCAGCTGGCAGTGGCCACGATAGAATACATGTTCAGTGTTGCAAGATCTTGCAGATTTTCTAGAAGATCCAGAGATCTGAATTTTTACACAAAATTTCTATTATGTTAAGAATATCCAGAAAAAGTACTATAAATGTATGGATCTTTATCTACTTGATTCGTGACTGAGCCATAAATCTTAGTTTGCGATGACATGGATTAAGCGCTTTTAAAAGTTTTCTAAAATTTACATTTTATAAAACTTTTTTAACCTAAAATGATAATATGTAAGAATAGGTAGTCAGTTAGAAACTCATTGCTCTTTGAAGATGTGGTTGATCATATCATCCACATGATATCACTAGGAAGGAGCCCCAAAAAGAGCAGCCTTTCAGGTGCCTGAGAAGATGTGAACTTGATCCATATTGTTTGCGGTGGACAGACACAACCTGTGATACTATTAAACCTAAAGAGTAGCTGATAGGTTTAGAAAGGAAATCTTACTGTACATGACTAGAGAAAGGAGGCAGCAAAGAAGGGACGAAAAGGGAAAGGAAACTGTACAGAGCCCAAGCTGCAGGTCTGCTCCTTCCCGGAGACGGGAGGGCGGAGCACGAGGAGCCGGAGCGGCGGCAGGCCGAGGGCTAGCGACGCGGCGCGCGGAAGGCACAGGGCGCTCATATTGACGACAGAGACACCTCTATGAAACATAAGAGGTGAGTTTCTAGTTTGCCCTGGCACACACGCCAAGCCTAGAGATACGCCAAACCCGACTCCGCCACACCCCGGAGGCGCTTTCTCTCCCAAGCGCAGGGGCCGACGGGCAGCGTCGGAGGAGAGCCCCGAGGGATTGTGGGAGGTTTGCACTCAGTTCTTACGGAAAGTCAACGCTTTCAAAAGGGCCGGTTTCACAGTTGCCTAACCTGTCCTCCCCCTGCCTTAGTTCCAAGCAGAAGAGCCAATGTGTGTTTAGCGTGTTCTGAAAAGCTTATCTTTATGGCAAGAATTATGGCATTATTTTATATTCATTAGGGCCTCTGTTCTTAAGGCTGCCGATGCTGTGGTGATGTCTGTGTGAGGGCCGTGCCTAACAGGGGCAGACTCATTAAGGCTGCTGCAGACCACTGTGAAATAACTGGTGAAAGCTCATCTTTTAACGTAAATCTATCAGCTTTTAAATAGCTTTAAAAATAAATTTATCTGTAAATAAAAGGTTAATTTTTAGTGATAGATAAAAATGTAATATAACTTAGATAGGGAGTCACAGATTATGTAGTATAAAGACATTTAATATGCAAAAAAGAAGTTCCTTTTCCTTAAACTTTTTTCAGAGATACAAAATTGTTCCTTAGTTAAGAGTCAGATTTTTAAACCACTGCTAATTAAGCCAACGTTGTTATTGAGAAAGATTGCAAATCCCGATGCATCGATTCACACAAAGTAATAGCCATTATTACGCTGAATTCAAACCTTCTGGGAAAGCTGAACACAAACCCTGAACTTAAATAAGATTCAGAGTTGTTCTAAAAATGGCGTAAGTCAATATTTAATCAATCAGAACAAATCTGTTTTTGTATAAAAATTTAAACACACAAAATGAACACCTTGAGACACTTTTGGAATATATAAAGCAAAGAATTTCCAAATAAACACAGTCTTAGCTTATGAGTAAAGTCCTCCGTTGTTGTGGGCTGCGGAATAGCAGCGCAGTATAGACAAAGCATGATAGGGCCATAGATCACAGTAATAACATTTGCAATAAACAATAACAGAACAAAGCAGACATCTATAAGAATCCCATGAGGAATTTACGTTATCCATAATTTTTCTTTACATTTGAGAAACTATGGCAGGAAAGGCCATTACATTCAATGGCACCAATTAATTTCTGCAACTTTTAATGACATCTTTCTGAGTAAAAACCTCACATAATGCCCTAAGCACATGATTGATAGCAGTTTATGTTTGATTTGTACTGGATTCCTGATTTTTTTTTAGTATTTTTAAAGAGTCCCTCTGCAGCCAATCAAGCAATCAACGTAAAATACTCAGATTCTCTCTTGAAAAGTACAAGAAAACAGAAAAGACAATGTGGCTTCCTTCCCTGGCCAATAGACGATTGGTGATGTTATTTAAGTAGTTTTCCAGATGATGGATTACAGAGATTTTTATTCCAAGAGAAAATGACAGTCAAAGAAAACCACTTAATTCTTATTCTATTCAGAATATCAGTGTATAACACTACCCTTAAAAATGGGTTTGTAATACACAATATCTCTTTGACTTTCCTAGACTTTTGCAAAAAGTATTTCTCCATATCCCAAAAATGTCCCTAGTTTATATCATCAATGAGAGGATCTAAACTGAACAAATAGGACCACACAAGAACTCACATATGTTTTTAGTGGGCATGATCATGGGAAATGAATCCTTGATTAGCATGGGATTTGGTTGGAGCTTCTCTTTTCTTTAACCATAAAAGCTCCAGTCAAAATTTGGTTGAGTAGTTCACAAACTAAGTCTTCAAGCTAAAATAGTAAATATATTCAGTTATATGCTGGTAAGCACAAGATTCTGACCCTCAAGATATTTACTGTTTAGAGGGGTCTCCTGAATGGAGAACTGAATGGCTTAGAAAAAAGCTATGCAGCATTTGTGCAAGTGACACCCTGCAAAGCAAAAATGGCCCAGTGGAGACCAAACACTGCCCAGAACCACTTATCAATGATGACCATGAGGAGATTGTGGTGTCTAAGAGCGACAAAATGTTCATTTGTTCCATAAATATTTATTGAGTATCTATTATAGTTCAGATATTGTGCTAAATTCTTGTCCTTATGGAATTATAGAGTACAATGGGACAAGTTTAGGAAGGCTAAATGGCTTGTCCAAGGACACAGTAGGTAGCAGAGTTGGGATTATCCAATTCACTCCAAAATCCTAGTTTGTAAATAATACGTTTTGGTCCATCATGAAAATAATACAAACAAAAGGGCTTTGGATTTTATGAGTTAGTGAGTTGAAATGAAAATAAGTGAAAAATTCTCTTATTAATTGGTGGTATAGATATTTCTGGACTATTTCAACCATAGATTTTAATCACATAAGAAGATCATAGTTCTTGTCAAAGAAGTTCTATTTCACTGGTAGCAGTCTTATGTTCAGTTAAAGAAGAATCAACACTTAGATACTTGAGAAATAAAATGCACCTCTGCCTTTAAATTCTCATAACTTTCCTAGAATTATGCAGGGTTCCTGATATATTCACCAAGAATTCCAGATTACCAAGAAATCACTCAAAGACCCCAACCTCTCCTGACAAACAAGGTTTTGGATGACAGAGAGCTACATTAGAGATGATAAAATTCAGGTTTTTCCATGACTGTCAATATTGTCACAAAATTGTTGTGTGGTTTTATATGAGAGCAAGTCATGGGCTACATTCTAATATGTGCATTTTATATGATATCTTAGTCCACAGAAAACTTACATGAAATGGAATAGTTTTTTTCAATGGAATCATCCATTTTTCTACATTGCTGTTACTTACAAGATTGATACCTAATTCTTTACTTCTAAAATGTTAATCCTAGTAGATAGCTATTGAAGATCACTGCATATTAAAGGGGATCCCAGAACTGATAGTGACCTTAAGATAATAACTCTAAGCGATACAAGTAGATCTACCATTTGATCCAGCAATCCCATTACTGGGCATA
>VBSM01002608.1:58633250-58663978 GCA_008086735.1 Cheirogaleus medius | reverse complement strand
AAAAAAAAAAGATAATAACTCTAATCTCCTCATTTTACAATCCATAAATTTAAGTGCTGAAAGTCAAATGACTTGAACAAGACCACTGAGAAAGTCTGTGGTCAGCCAGGATATAGAACCCTAGTAGCCAGACAGCTGGTAAAATACCATGATGTTCCCTGATCACTCTGTCTATAACATCGAAATTAAAGTAAACAAGAAATGGTGTTGTACTGTCTTCCTTAAAACATTCTGTGAGCACAATTAGAGACTGGAATATTCTCTCTCCTCTTAAAGAGATACAAACTAAATCTTGCCCAGAAAGATCAAGATCAACCTTAAAATTATTCTTCCAAGTATTATTCTGGACAGTCAATTGTTGGTTATTGTCATTCCCTTTAGCAGAGACTGAGAGTCTTATTAATTGCCATCTACCTTTTTTTATGTAAGATACAATGTACACACTGTACTTGAAAAGTGTAGTTCCTTATTCAACTAAAGTAAGCATAAGAAATGCAGAGGGGAGTGTTGAGAAGACCAAAAGAGAAAGAAAAGAGGTGAAATGAGGAAAGGAGAACAGGAAAGAGTGAGATGTTTAACTGAGAGTACTGAAAAACCATTCTACACCCATATTTGGATAATGAATATTATAAAAAAAACAACAACCAGAAAATAACAAGCGTTGGCAAGGATGTGGACAAATTGGAATGCTTGTGCACTATTGGTGGGCACATAAAATGGTGTAGCCACTGTAGAAAATGGTATGGCGAGTTTTCAAAAAAGTAAATGTAGAATTACCCTGTGATCCAGCAATTCTACTTTTGGGTATATTCCCCTCAAAAATGAAATCAGGTATTCAAACACATATTTATGCACTCTTGATCATAGCAACATTATCCACAATAGCTGAAAGGTGGAGTCAACACAAGTATTCATTGGCAGAAGAATGGATAAATGAAATGTAGTAGATACATATGATAGAATATTTTTAAGGTGTAAAAAGGAAGACAATGCTGACATTAGCTACATTATGAATAAACCTTAAAGTGAATAAACCTACATTATGAATAAACCTGCTAAGTGAAATAAGCTAGTCACAAAAAATACTATATTATATGAGATACTTAGAGCAGTCAAATTCATAGAAAGTATAATAGAATTGTGGTTGCTGGGGACTGGGTAGCGGGGGAAATAGAAAGTGACAGCGTTTCGGTTGATAGGCAGCGTTTGAGTTGGAAAAGATAAAAAATTTCTGGAGATCGATAGCGGTGATGGTTGCACAACAATGTGAATGTACTTAATACCACAGAACTGTACACTGAAAAATGCTTAAAATAGCATATTTTATGTTATGTATATTTTATCACAATTTAACAAAAAGAGTTCTGGGGCAAATGTATGAAATGCAAAAATGTAAATGGCCTTTATACTTCAGTATCTACTAGAAACACAACTCTCTTAAGTAATATTCATTACTTTCAGCAAAGGTATTATTTTTGTTTCAAAACAAGCATTTGTTTCTCAAACACAAGTGACTTGGGGGTGATCCGCTTTCTTTCTCCACTGGCAGTACTCAGTAGAAGGCAAACTCGTGTGCTCTTTCTAGCTTAGAAAACATATCAAGGATTTCAGAATTATACACTATGGAGCCAAGAAGTTTTTTTCCTTGAGAAGTACAATATTTGCTTTGATTATTTGTATTTGAAAATGAATAGCCAAGTCTTTATTTTTGCAATATTCTTTCTGATCGATCCAAAGGCAGCAGGAATGAAATATTTGTCCTTTCTACTCCTTTACAGTTAGTTTTTCTTTAATTACAGGAAACTCTCATTATAAATATGCTCTGTGTTATCAGGCAGCATCAGCTATTGGATACTTAGCCTGGCTGCCAAGTTTATTTTAGTCTTTATAGCTTCTACCTTGCAAGGGCATTCCAATTTCTCCGATATCCTTTTAGAGATTGGTTAATGGCCAAGCTGCAAAGGATCATTATTTATTAAATGATAGAATATCTTCCCATGAGCATAGATAATATGAAGCAACTAATTTAAGATACTTAAAGTAGTACTGCCTTTTATTGGCAAAATGTATAGTATCTTGAGATGGATGTTTGCTTAGTCATCACTGTGAGAATATCATGTAATATAATTATTAGTCTTAGAGATTTTAGGAAGCTGCTATGGTGTGCTAGGTCATATATTATGCTGCTATGATACACAGGGCCAACAGATAAGACCCTTGCCCTAGAGGATCTTACTATTTATTAGAACTACTATATGGATACATCTTGATTAACTTTTTTGCAGAATTTTGTGATTGGAACAGTTCAGGAGCAGTTCTGCCCCCAATACTGCCTGAAAATGTATCCTTTTTATGTATCTCTATCTCTTGTGGTGTGAGAATTGAAGCCATCTCCCTCACTCCACACACAGCTTACTGTCTATATTAACATGATGTTACTATTCCCTTGTCTTCAATAACGTAACTTTACTATTTCAAGAGTCTCTTGTCTAGGTCAATAACTTGGTTGCTTATTATAGGAATTTCCTGAAAGATCCATCAACTCTTCAATAGAAAGCATCAATAAGCAATTCACATTTAAGACTTTTTGAGCCATTACCTCAAAATTCTTGCAATTTCAACAAATCCTAAATTATTAAATCCTGATCTTTACCAGTCCTACTCAAGTCTCCACTTTGAAAGACCAACCTTAAACCTAGACTTCAAAGTTCCAATAAATCAAGCCTTGCCCTTTTTTCAAGTCCATGGTATTCACAATAGCCAGAAGCTAAAAACAAGCAAGTGCCAAAACACAAATGTCCATCAACAGAAGAATGATTAAACAAAATGTAGTATAGCCATATAATGAAATATTATACTATTCAGCCATAAAAAAAGGAATGAAGTACTAATACATACAACAGCATGGATGAACCTCGAAAACATGATGCTAAGTGCAAGAATCCAGACATGAAGTATCACACATTGTAGGGTTCCATTTATGTGAAATATCCAGGATAGGTAAATCTATAGTCATGGAAGCAGATTAGTGGTTGCCAGGGGTTTGGGTGGTTTTGGTAGGAAAATAGGTAGTGACTTCCTGATAGTTATGCAATTTCCTTTGGGGATGATGAAACGCTTTGGAACTAGAATAGAGATGATGTTTGCACAACATTGTGAATGAACTAAATGCTACTGAATTGCATACTTTAAAATGATTTGCTTTATGTTATGTGAATTTCACATCAACTTAGAAAAATTTGTTAGAAGTCTGTGGAGTTCTCTTTTACATTGGTAAGCAATAAACTCAGTTTGTCTTATTAACAGGTTGCCCTAGTTGATATTTGGGTAGCTAGTATTCAACAGCTATAATTTAAGACAGAGATCACAGTCCTATTTAAGTTTTGAAAAGAGATCACGATCCCCTAGTTTGTGACAGTTGATGGCTTCCAAAGCTAGACTTCACTTTGCTGTTTTCTCCCCCTGTGAGTAAATGGTAGCCTTTTCCCCACCATGTTTTATCTTTGTATATCTTTCTATACTTCCATGATCTTTAAGTTGCTGTTTGTTTTGAGGCAGTCTTATTTACAAATCCTAATGCCTGTTTGGCCAGCTCTTCATTTCTATCTCATAGTCAGCTTTTAATTATGATTGGTCCTTAAAAATGGATTATTTATAAATAATCAGTATTTGGTTTGATTTGCTTGTTTGTAACATTTTTATTAAAGTTAAGTTCCTACGTTGAAAGTACAGAGCCCCTCTCAGGTCACCTTGAACAAGGAGCTCTATTGTGAGGACCCTGTATTTAGGTGAACTGGAACTGGGCTGCAGTGGTCTTGTGGCATCTGGGCTGGTCTCTCTCTGTTTTCCCAAGTGCAGGTATGAACAGTGTGAGCATGTCAAAAAATAACTCCTTGTTCCTGTCTCATTTGTGCAATGTTTTCTTTCCACCTAGATGTCCTGTCCTGACTGACTCTTCTTCCAATTTTTTCATGATGTCTTCTCAATTTGATCAAAGCATAACACAGACACAAGTTACTGGAACAAGTGTAGTGTGAAGATGCCTCGTGCTTTGCCATTCTATCTTCCCTTCCTTCCCACATTGCAAAATATGCTCAGATCTAAACATGTTCTAAGTTGTGAGTAATTTGTATAAATATGTGTCTGCTTCGTTCAAAGACAACTGTTTCATCCTAAAGCTCAATTCAGTAGATTTATCTTCAACAATTACGGAGCTTTGATCACCCTAGAACAGGTGGTGTCATGTGGTCTGTGGCTGTCCTTTTCCAAAGCACTTTCCTTATCAGGATACATGTCTGTTGATTTGTGGGAAGCTGGCTGTTTTTCGTTCCTGACAAACTCCAGTGATTAAAATGTAGTGGCTTGCTCTTGTTCCCCTGATAAAGGTGACAGCTGCAGAGTTTCCAGTGGTGGTGGATATCGTCCATGCAGATTGCTTTTTAATGAAAGCAATATATTATCTTACCTAGAGACCCTGAAGCCTTACCTTGTTAATGTATTCTAGCTTGGCACCACATTTATCTATAAATTAGTTGTATTAAACACACTCCTTACTATTTATCCAGCCTTTAAAGAGTTTTTCTAGTGAGAGGATTTTTGCCCTCTTTCTTCACCTTAAATATTATTATACTCAATGACAACCCCACTAATATTTTAAAGTGTGGTTTTGTATAAAACCTTCCTAGGCTGGAAGAATACTACGACAACTACCTCTCTACTCAATAACTTGATAATCCTTTGCCATGTTTAACCATTAAAATAAGAGCAAAAAGATGGAACTGATTAGAGCACTAGACTTTCAGTTGAGTTTCCTGAAAGTCTGCAATAATTTTGAAAGCAAATCTCACTAAATATTGTAGTATGGTTCAATAAATCAAAAAGAAGAGATCGATTTAAAATTTAGCCTGTAAAGGTTTGAAATTTGAGATTGTAGGAAAGTTTCTATCCGTATGTACAAAAAACATTCTGTCATAGTTTAAAACTCCAATATAATAATTCCCCAATGTGCACCTTTTTGATATCTTTCTATCTCCCATAGGGTGCATGTAATAGCATCAGGCCTACTGTGAGTGGTCACAATTCTGGAGGTAGTGAATGGCATCTATTGTACTCTTGCAGTAAGACTCCACAGTGAGCTGCAAACTTCATGTTGTGGCTCTGGAAATAACTACAACACCAAGGCCTTGTAATGATCCATGAACCAAAATTGGAAACAAACAACTATTTTGCTGAATGTGTCCTCTCTGACTTAAACCTAATATTAAACTTTTTACAGAACTATAAATCAAATCCATTAAAAACAAAAAACCCAGTGAACCAGTCTGAACTAAATCCAAACCTACATATTTTCTAAAACAACTGAACTGTAACAAAACTAAAACATCAAAATATTCTCCAACTTGAATCGATATTTCATTTGGTTCAAGTCTCTGAACCATATTTTCTATTACAAGACAGGATTATAGTTAAGTGTTAACCATCACTTTAAAGAGGAAAGGAAGCTTCTCCTTTAGAAAGGAAGTTAATGCCATATTTATTATAGTACTGAGTGTAAATGAGAAAACTCTACAGTAAACTGTGTGAAAAATATCCATTTTATAAATAATCTAACTAAACATACAATCATTCAAAGAGAAGCCAGAAAAATTGTCAGAAAAATATAATCAAATTTGCGAACAGTTGAGAAGACACAGGGGAACAGGTTTCATGGCTGAGGAAACGTGCAGGTAAACATATATCCAGCACTGTTGACACCAACTTATGCTTTGGATTCCAGAGAATCATATTCACCCTTGTTAGAATTATCCTTATTTGCTGATTACTTTTTGTTGATTATAAATGGTAGAGAAGAAGTGGAGAACAGAAAATAATTTCAGGATGACTTTTGTTCTATAAAATTCCGAAGTATATTCTTTGAATTTTTAAGTTATCCCAGGCAGATTAAAAATGTTTATGGTTTTCAAAAGCAATTTATATTTAAGGAAATGATTCTTCAACATCCAAAATTTCGTAAATTGTCTTTTTGTGGTATAAAAACATGAATATGCCACTAAAAATAACTGGAACACATTTACACATTATATTTACCTAGACTCTGGTATGTACATACCTATGTATGTACACATACACATACACACACGTGTACCTAAAGAAGTCTAGCTTCTCATCAATGTCCTATTATTAGGGAGGTGATCACAGGGCATAAAGCCTGCTGATCCATGATTTTTTTCATATGATTTCAAATAAACCAGGACTCCTGATAAGAATAGTGACATATTCAATCTATCTCTTAAGGCTGTGATGAGAAGTTAGAAGTTTGACTTGTGTTCCAAATACTTGTAAAATAATGAAATTACTCTTCATTTCTAGAAGTTTCTCTTAAAGAAATAATCATGAGTGTGAGAAGGTTTACCCGCAAGGGTTAGCCACAACCCCATTTCCTCATCTTCCAGAACCCACAGCAAATGTACATTTCCTAGCCTCCGTCGTAGTTAGAGGTGGCCATCTGATTAAGTTCTGCCCAGTGGAATGTGGGCAGATGTGATTTGTGATATGTGCCACTTCCCGTCTCACTTGGGATTGTTTATGCTTTTCCCGGTTCTATGGTGCCCTTGGAAGCCACATGTTAAAGATGGCGGAACCATAATGTGAAAAGATCTTGCATCCCTGAATCACCGTTTGAAAGAAAGCTACCTGGTGACCAGGAATACTGGTTTGAACTGTACATGAGAAATAAGTAAAGTTCTACTGTGTTAACTGGTTGAGATTTTAGGGGTTTACCTGTTATAGTGCTACCTTAATATACAACTTTTCTTTATAGTAGCAAAACATTGGAAACAATCTAAATACCTAACAAAGTAGCAATGATTATTCTGTTAGGGTGGAGATCATTGATAATTTTAATTTCCTTCCTTATATTGTTCTGAATAGTCTTCATTTTCTATAACACATATGTGTAATGCATAATACATAATTCTACATTATGTATTAATGTATAAAATTATATTAATTAATACATAAAATTAATTACATAAAAATTAGTAATTTTAATTTTATAAAAATAAAATTACATATTTATAATTTGATGATATACAGTGTTGATGGCACCCAGAAATGATGAATACTTTTAATAGAAGAAAATATTTTATGCTTATAAAATGTAATAAGTAGTTATGTGGAAGAAAAAATACCCCTTTTCCTTTTCTTTGCTGTCTAATTTGATTGTATTTAATGGAAAACTGGTGATTTTATGTGGGAGGAATGTTAAAGGTCGACTCCTGCATACACATTCTTAGAAGTCTTTATGTCTGTCTGTGTGTTGTGATATATAGTAGGAATCAATTTGAAACTTGACTGAGCAAATGACCACGGCATGAATGGATTCTTAATAAAAATCACATTGAATGATTGCCTAATTGCCCTGGAAAATACTAAGAAAGAATTATTCTTAGGGGACTAATCTAAGGATAGAAGAGTATATTCAATTTTCTTTTATATTCACTAACTTTTATTTTGGGGCCAGCCATGGTAGTTATTAACCTTTTTCATGATGGTCATTATTTGTATTATGTAATCAGCTTTAACTCATTTACTTTTATTAAAGCTAGATAGATATTGCCCCTTATTTGTGTAGTATATGCTCTCTTGAGTGGCTTGCACATAACCAATTTAACCAGAATAAACATGCTCTGACTTTATTGCTCCCGGCACTGCAAGCAGCGGAGCGTCAGCATACTTGCATCGGTTTCTCTTGCATCTAAGTCTCATGAGGGCGATGTGATGGGCCAGGATGGATGCTACAAATGTGTACTGCAGCTGAGAAGCATAGGACTTAGGGAATCTGCTTCTTTTATAGCAAGCAGTAAGCAAGCCTACTCTTTGTTTAGGAAGAGATGTTACTTCCTCTCCCAAAGTTGCTGCAAAATTAGCCCCAAGAAATGGCCTGAATGAAAGAGCAGTTAGAGTCTTGCAGGCTTGGCATAACAATTTGTTAAAAAACATTGCTCTCAAATATAGTCTGGGCAAGGTAATTATGAAAGATGCAAAAATACTTCATATTTCATAAAAATCTAGATGGATCTTGCACTAAGAGTACGTCACAAATTCTTAAAACTTTCACTGAATTTTAAGGAAACTGGAAAAAGAAATTACAGATGATGCATACTGGGCCTGGTATGTGAAATAAAGTCAACAAAGAATTGCAATTAGTACATATACACTCAACATAAATGAATAGCATTAAATGAAGAAATTGAAAAATGCAAATATATCTGTAAAGTTAAAACAATATATTTAAGAAAGGCAGGTATAAGCATTTCTGACTCAGTGCCTTAATCCACTTTTTTGATGAATTGTAGTTCCAAATACTCTATTTTCTTCTTTTTCAAGAGCTGTTTATCATCAAATGATAATATTGAGGCTATTCATAGACATACTAGTGGTTTAGAACTAGACTTTCTCTATATTTTCCAAAGAGTGTGCTTCAGCAAAGAGTATCACAGATACATGATGTCCTGAGCCACATTACCCAATTTTTAAACTAATTTCCTTTCATAGACCGTTTTTCCTTCCTCTCAGGAAAAAAACACCTTTTGGGTTGTTGCAGATAACACCACATTTAGCTACCTTAAAAGTTAGTTTCCAGGTTATGAATCACTCACAACACTTTTGTTGACAACCTAACAATTTCCAAATAGAAAGTCCACTACAAAATTAAGAAATAAAGGGTTTTGGTAGCTACAGTATGTATCATAATGCAATTATTTATGGGATGTTTTTCCAGAGTTTTTAGGAAGCACCAGCTGCCTTTAACTAGGTGGCTGCTTTTTCCCTGGACAGTTGATATTGAGGTTCACACCTATGCTTGTGTGTAGCTTAAAGGCTGGAGTTGATGCGAGGCATGTGGATGGCGTCACGTGAAGAGTTTCTGACCACAGGCATCAATAGTGTTGTATTTATGAGCATCAACTGTGGCAAAGTGTACTTTTATTTTATAAGCCTGGAGGTTCTCATAACAGGGCAGTAGGCCCGTAAACACAGTGACACATTCACACTAACCAAGTTCAAAGATTTAAAAACCTATCTGAAGTACCACATGGACATGACTTGGAAATAGCTTGCTCTCAATTCTTATTGAAAGCAAATTGTGTTGAAAATGCTACAACCCAATCCAAGTTTGGCAAATTAGTGCTTCGACCTGAATTAATATTTCATTAAGAAATATTAGAAAATAAAAGGACTTTGTGAGGAAAAAAAAGTGGTTGTGAACTTTCCAACAATGACAGAGTTCCGTAGGACCTATGCAAACAAGCCCTGGAGAGTGCCTGTCATGCTTTGTAAACCCTTAACCCGCTGGGACCCTCCTCACCCCTTTCTCGGGCTCAGTTCCCGGTTGATCTAGATAATTTGACTGACAAAAATGACCTCCTGCGGCAAAAAGAGGTGAATATTTCCAGATTTAGATTACTAGGGAAAAGAAGAAGATTATCAAAGATCTAAATAATGCAGCCAATAGCAAAACATCCTAGTAAATCATACTAACCCAGCTAAATTAGATAGCACTGTCCATATACAATTACACTGTTTGGCTCCCATGACAGCCTTTAAATGTGACATGTTATTTGACATGTTTGCAATTAGGGCTTAGAAAAAAATCAATTTTTTTCTATTCCACTTAAAATAAAAAATGTACTGTTTTCCAATGAAACGCACCTTTTTAAAAATTCAAGACAGACAAAAAAGTAATACCAGAACAAACATATCACAGCTGCATTATGAATATAGACATTTAAAGTCCAATTTTATTAGATTTTTATGAAAGGGCAGAACCTAGGAGTAATTACCAGCATGTTGTATTTACTTTCACATCATTATCCTTATTCACTTTGCCCCTAGACTTTGAACAGGCGGTGAGGTAGGTAGTAACCTGGCGGGCGGGGTGTGCTTCTGCAGGAGCTCTGTGGGAATTGTGTCTGCTCCCTCCTCCCACAGAGGGCAAGCTCCTGCCTCCATCAGCTTGAGACCCACGAGAGGGCCAGGGAAAGGCATTCCGCATCCCTCCACCTTCTGCTTGCCTCCCCACCTTGGTTCCAAACTTCCCTGAACAATCCACATACACTGGACTTGCAGAAATACTCCAAGGAGAGATTCTTAACAGAATAAAATGCTTCCAACTTTTTGTCATTCTTCCTTTCTCATAGTTTCTTATTGTTTCTTGTATCCCGTTAAAATATGTAATACACTTTTTGATATTTTTTTTCTGTCTCTGGAAGACATTTTGACCTTTGCCATACCTTTCCCATCATTACATATAGGAGATATATAATAGTAATAATAAAAATAGTAATAATAACGTAGAATGGAAAGTATGAATGCAAAATAAATAAATAAATAAAAATAAGAAAACTAACAATAATAAACTGACTTTTTTTAGTTTATATGCATTAGGCATTATTCTAAGTGTTTTATATGAATTGTCTCAGATGATCTTCACAAAGACTCTATAGTTGCCATTAGATTAAGGGATTCCAACAATAGTTCCTAAGTAAATCATTATAATTCTTTTTTTTTTTGGTGGGGAGGGGGACAGAGTCTCACTCTGTTGCCCTGGCTAGAGTCCGTGGTGTCAGCCTAGCTCACAGCAACCTCAAACTCTTGGGCTCAAGCAATCCTTCTGCCTCAGCCTCCCAAGTAGCTGGGACTACAGGCATGTGCCACCATGCCCAGCTAATTTTTCTATATGTATTTTTAGTTGGCCAATTAATTTCTTTCTATTTATGGTAGAGATGGGGTCTCAGTCTTGCTCAGGCTGGTTTCGAACTCCTGACCTTGAGCGATCCTCCCGCCTCAGCCTCCCAGAGTGCTAGGATTATAGGAGTGAGCCACCATGCCCGGCCTAATTCTTGTTAGTTACTTTAATGCAAAGAGAGGGTTCTGATGTGTAAATACACTTTGAGGTCAATTTTAGATAAAACAAATCAACCACTGTGGTAAATGGAATAATGGCCATGCAAAGACGTCCATTTGTTAATCCCCCAAATTGTGAATATGTTACTTTACATGGCAGATGTGATAAAGTTAAGAATCTTGAGATGGGAATACTATCCTGTATTATCTGGATGGGCCCAATGTAATTGCAAGAATCCTTTTAAAAGGGTGGCAGGAGTGTCAGAATAGGAGAGAGATTTGAAGATTCTGTGCTTCTGGCTTTGAAGATGCAGGAAGGGGCCACAAGCCAAGGAATGGGTGGTATCCTCTAGAATCCGCAAAAAGGAAAGGACAGATTCTACCCTATGGCTTCTAGAAGGAGTCCAGCCCTGTTGATACCTTCATTTTAGCTCAGTAAAATCCATTTTGAAATTCTGAATTCCAGAACTATAAAGTAATAAATGTGTTTTGTTTTAAGCCACTAAATGTGACAGTTACAGCAGCAATAGGAAACCAATGTAAGCATGATTTCCGATATAATAATATGTTAAATGTTATCATATGGTATGAAAAAGTACAAGGCTCCAGAGGAGGGGTCTGGAGGACTCAGAGAGTCTCTTTAGCAGAGTCCACATTGTGAGTCAGTCAGCTGTGAAGTCCACACAAGACCATTCTTACTTCTGACACCAGTTGCAAGTTCAGGGGGTTCTCAAATCCACCCTTAGTTTTGATAATTTTCTAGAAGGACTCACAGAACTCACTGAAAGCTGTTATACCCTCAGTTACAGCTTATTACAGGAAAAGGATACAGATTGAAATCAGCAAGGGAAGAGGTACGCAGAGCAGAGTCTGGGGAAGTACTGAACACAGAAATTCCACTGTTCTCTCCCTACTGAGTCACGGACAGCCCCAGTTTCCTGGCACAGGTGTGTGACAACGTTGATGTGTGGCATGGAATGTCACCAGTTAGGGAGCCTCAGCAGAGTGTTTATTGGGGCTCCATCATGCAGGCATAATCAGCTGACTGATTGCCCATATGGTTGATCTCAGTTCCCAAGGCAACTGATACCATGTGGCTCAAAGACTCCACCCTACTTTGCATTGTTGGCCTTTCTGGTCAATCCCCACTCTAAACACTATCTGTTGTTGCCAGCCTACACCCTAAATCGCAATGTTAGACTATCTTGCATAACTCAAGGCGCCCAGGCAAACAAAGATACTCCTACCAGGCGTAACACTCCAAGGTCCCAGAGACTATCTCCTAGAAGCTGAAGGCAAAAGCCAGACTGTCTCCTTGGGCAAGGTTAAATTCATCACACACACACACACACACACACCTGGGTTTAAATGGTGAGTGGGACTTTTCCAAGTGGAGCAAAGGAAAGGGAGAGCAGGGCATCTAAGACTTAGACAACAGCATGAACAAAAGCACAAACTTTTGTGGCATTTCCAAACAAAAAGCTGAAGTGCTGCAATTTGAATATGGGGTACTGGGCACTGAAAGATGGGAGCGGCTGGAGATAATCCTGGCTGTAAAGGCCCTAATGTTGTATCAAGGAGTTCTGTATCAAGAGCAATGGGCATTTGGAAGAGTTTTCATAAGGAAGTGATTTGAACAAAAAATCCTTTTGTAACGTGAAGGATACTATAGGAAGTAGGATGACTATATCCTACTTCGTTTTTCATGAGTTCATGCTTTAGTCTGTTGTATTTATTTTTTAATAGGGCAATTTGTATTTCTAAGGAAACAGAAAATTCTCTTTTTCTCTAATACTGCTGACAGCAAAGTTAGACAATCTGCTCAGACCAGATCAGGCCAAGGCGCAGGGTGCTGGACAGACACTCTGGCAGGGGTGACTGACTTCTTCACATCCTCTGGAAGACGCAGTGGAACTGGCAGAAACCTCAAAGGTGCCGGGAAAGAGCTGGCCTGGGAGTGGACTTTTGGCAAACATCCCAGTCAGCAGATGGCTAGAGTTAAAGGAAACTTATCTTAATGTTAATTGTTCCATCTTTATTTTATTCCCCACAAAGGTCCCCAGCTACAATGCTGCAGTGGTCAAAGCTTAGAGACAATTAGAAACTCATCATTTTTCTCCATTCAGCTTAGAAATGCCCATGGGACTTCCCACGCAACGGAACACTATTGTCTGTCATTTTCTGTCTGTCAGTGTTGTTAGAAGAACTTGAGGACATTCTCACTGAAATTGAGAAATTATATTCTATGCTTCCTGCGGAGAGGAAGGACTGCAGGATTTCAGTTGCTAAGAGCATGGCATAAGCACTTGGTTCCCCTTTTGCATGATCTTGGGCATATCACCTGTCTCATTGTAACCTGTAAAATGGAATAACAATAATTTTCCTTTCTATGGGGCTTACATCACAGAGTTTTCTGAGGACCAAGCTATATTGAAGATTGTAAACAATTGTACACATATGAGTATTCATCTACATGACACTAAGCATTGCCATTATTTTCTGGGAGGTTTATGGGCCTGATGGAACTGTCTGAAGATTCCTCTTTCAAGTAGTTAGAAAGCACTACTCTATAAAGAGCTCCTGGGGAGAAAAAGAATGGTAAGACTTGGGGCCTGTATTCTCAAGGACCTCATGATCTAGTTGATGAGACAAGTTACACAGGCACAAAGATGACCCCAGAAGTAGGCCACTGATTTAGCAGATAAAAATATAGGATTCTCACTGCTGCCACCCCATGCTAATTCACCAGACATCTTGACATGAAGGGGCAGGGCCAGATGCTGTGGATCAGGACACGAATGTGGCTGCAGTGTCTGTCCCTAGAAACATGTGGAAAGTGGGGGAGAAACCAAGTTTGGAATGTATAAAACCAGAAAATAGTCAGTAAAAAAATTCTTCCAGTCATCAGAAATGTAGAACTGTAAGCAGAGAGTTAGGTTCCCATTTTTGCCTGTTCAAAATGAAAGATCTCTCCTGTAGGAATATAGTAGGTGGTACATTGTATATAGTTGTAAAGAAACCATGTTTCTTTCTCTTGATAGGATGAGTAAAATAAAATTTTCAGAATAAAAATATATAAAATTCTCACTTAAATTTGAATTTAATATAATCAGTGAATGATCTTCTTTAGTATATCTCAAATATTGTATAGAACATACTTATACTCTAAAAAAATTATTCATTGTTTATTTGAAATTCAAATTTAACTGGATATACTTATACTAAAGAAAATCATTCATTGATTATATTAAATTCAGATTTAACTGAGGGCCCTGTATTTTATCTGGCAACCCTACTCATAAGCCAAATCAGAAAATTAGCTCTCTTGGGATTCAAAAGTGGAAATGTATCCTTGGTTTCTCAGGAAAGCAGAGACTGAGGCAGAGTTAGGAGGGCAAAAGGTTCACTGCACAGTAAGACCATGACAGGAAATGGAGGAAGTAGGGTTGGGCAGGGGTCACCATCAGATGGTGACGCCGACTGACAAAGTCTCTGCCAGCCCAATCAGGAGCGCTGAACAAAGACGGCCCATCAGAAGAGTCTAGAAATGGCCAGATTGTTGTACCACTGCGTTGCTCAGTTTTCTCCCAACTCCCGCCCAAAGCAGCTTCCTTCTTGGCCAGCCACTGTTGCCAAAAATTCTATCATTAAAAAGCCATTGCAGCACAACCGCAGAGAATTAGTGAAATTCTCTACCTTTTTACATTGTTATAATGCTTCAACTAAATGTAATGTATAGAAAAATATTTATTAAAAAGGGTTAAAACTTGGATTACAAAACAGTGTGTAGAGTATGATTTCATTTTGTTAACACATGAATTTGAATCCACTTTTATATACACACACATATGCACACACACATACATGGGGATGAAGGGAGGGGACAGAGAGAGAGAGAAAGAAACTAATGGGATATGCACTAAAATATTAACAATATTTGTAGCCGAATGATGTGATTATGGGAGATTTTTATTCTGTTGGTATTAAACAATATTTTTCTAAATTTTCTAAAGTGAATAAGTACTATATTACAAATTATATGTTATTATGATTTTTAAAAGCCAGTGATACACATTTTGGTTTTTCCTTCACTTCTCAGAAGAATTAAATATTTTTCTACACATTATTAAAAGCATATTTAACATATTAAAGCATAGTTGGAACTCACTACAGGAAAAGTTGTTGCTCCTCACTTCATTCTACTAAAGAAAGTGATCTAAGCAGTTTCCTGGGCTTCTCCTTTTTAAAGCCCTATATATCATTGCAGTGACAGCAGGGAAACCTGATAAATGCTGGTGGTCACAATAGAGATGATCTTGGCTTTTTTCTTTTCTGTAGAAGGTGGAAGTGGGAAGTTAACAGCAGCTTCCTTCTTATTACCTTTGCTCTTCTATTTTTAACATTAATCTCATCTTCATTCTGGGGAACAAAAAGATCACTTTACTATTTCAACACCTTGCCTTTGTCAAGAAAGCTTTTAGATTAAAGAGCTAGATGTGGAATTTAAAAGCTTGTAAAAGTTTTATTTATCAGGAATGTGGATGACTAGTTTATAAAATATGAAAACATCTATATTTACCTTGAAGACATGTTGTGGTTTTCTTTGTTCATTTAAAATCCTGTCTTCAGCAACATTATAGGATGGAATTATGTACTCTTGAGAAAGGAAGAGAGAAAACAAGATCTTATTTGTTTTGAATTTTTGGAGTGATTTCCTTATTATCATGAATCCTGTGATTTTTTTCTCATTTTAAGAAGAAGGCATAAAATATAAGACAAAGTTGGAGCAAAAATTAAGAGGAGCCAGAAAACACCTGAATCATTCATGAATGATGTCTTTGTTGGAGAAATCAGTAAAAGGAAATTGAAAATTCTGTAAAAAAAGAGAAACCTGCCTGTCTCCTGTATCCCTGGCAGAGAGGGGTATGTCTTCCCGGGGGCCCAAAGTGAATGTTCTCTACCTACCTACTTCTGATTCAAATTAGGCTGACAATCATGTTCTGGTTTCCCAAAATCATAACTTCCAAATTTGGTTATAAAATTTTGTACATTTATTCAATTTAATAACACACTGAAAAATTACTGTATACCAGGCACTGAGGTGCTAAGGATACAGACTGTAAGATGCTCAGTTTAGAGGAGTGGGTGTTAAGAGAGATTATAGGATTTCTGAGGTTCCTTACAGCTTTAATTTCTGTATAACATAATTTCTTCAAAGCAATCAGAATTGAAAAGTAGTTAAAATCAAAGCTAGCTTTGGTTAGCCAAATATGAAGAAATAGTAAGCAAATAGCAAAGACACACGGAGAAAACTTCCTGGGGAGGAAATGACTTAGCTGAGTCTTGAAGGATAAAGAGGAGGTGGACAGACAAAGAAGAGCAGGAATTGCATGTGCAGAAGGCCATGCAGCAGTGCAAGGGTCTCCGGGGAGTTTGAGGAGCTACAAATAGCTCCATGTGTCTGGAGAGTAGAGGTGGGTCTCAGAGTGATTGACGTGAGAATGGAGGTAAAGAAGGAGCTGATGTAGATGGCTTGGCACAGCAAATTAGGGAATTTGGGGAACTGGTGGAGGGTTTTCAGCAAAATGATAGCTTGATCAGATTTGAATTTTAGAAAATGACTCTGATAGCAGCTCATGGAGTGGGTTTGAGGATGACGGTTGGTGGAAAGGGGGGCCAGAAGCAAAGGGAGATATGGGGCCTATTTGATGGCCTGAACTGAGGCTAGTGGGATAAAAGGAGACGATGATGCTTTGAACTGAATGTCTTCCTCAAAAAGCATGTGTTGGAAACAATTTCCAATGCAACAGTGTTGAGAGATGGGGCCTAATGAGAGGTGATTCAGCCACAAGGACCAAGTGAATGGATTGATGCCATTATTGCAGGAGTGGGTTTGTTATAAAAGGGGGAGTTCAGCCCACTTTACACACATACTCTCTCTTTGTCATCCTTGCTTGCCCTTCCACCTTTCTCCATGGGATGACACATCAAGAAGGCCCTCAGTCTTAGACTTCCCAACATCTACAACTGTGAGAAATAAATTTCTGTTCATTATAATTTACCCAGTCTGTGATATTTTGTTATAGCAGCAAAAAATGGATTAAGACATATGGGTTCCAGATATATTTAGAAGGCAAAATTGGAAGAATTGGGTAATAAGTTAAGTGGGCTTGGAGGAGGTTTTGGTGTGATCAGGTTGGGTAGGATTCTATACTGACTCCCAAGCTTCTGGCTCAAGCAATTGAGGGATAATGGCATTACCCCTAATAGTAAAAAATAATATTGCCTAAATAATAATGGGCATGATTCACTAAGGTAAACAATAAAGAGAAGGCATATTTGGAGGCAGGAAAGATGATGGTTTGGGGTTTGAACATACTGAGTTTCAGATGTGTGGCAGATTCTATTTTCCATGGATGGTTCCAACCTTATCTTGCCTCATACCTTCTCTTCTTACAATGTGACTTTGGCATGTCTACCATGAGATATGGAGATCTCTGATCCTTCCCTTTGAACCAGGGTGGATCTTTGTGACTGTCTTGATCAACAGAATATGATGGAATTGATGCTATGTGACCTCTAAGGCTAGATCATAAAAATTCCATGCACTTCTCCCTTGCTCTCTTGGGACGCTGGCTCTCAGAACAGTTATTGTATTGTGAGGAAGTTGAAACTGGCCCACACGATGAGATCACATGGAGAGGCCCTGTGCAGATCTTCCAGCCAATAGCCCAGCTGAGGTCCCAGCCAACGGAGCATCAACCGTCAGACATGTGAGTGAAGGTGCATCCAGATGATTCCACTTCCATACTCTCAAATTTGAACTTTGAATCCTTCCAGCTGAAGTCCTAAACATAGTGTATTACAGATCTCTGTTGTGTCCTCTGTGAAATTCTGATGCACAGAATCTGTGAGTGTAATAAAATGGTTGTTTTACACCACTAAGCTTTGTGATGTGCTGTACAGCAATAGAACCCGGAACATGATGCACATAAGATAGTTGCGCAAACACGTCCAACACAGATTTAGCTTTATGAATCCGGAGCTCACAACAGAGGTCGGGGCTGGAAATGTCAAACTGGAAGTCATCAGCACACAGGTGACAACCGAAGCCATCAATATAAGTGATATCTCAAGGAAGTGTCTTAAGTCGGAAGATAAGAAGGATGGATCTGGAATCTACAAGTGTATCTGTATTTAAGGAGCATTTAGAAGAAAATAAGCATGCAGAGGAAGTTAAGAACAACACTGATCAGAGCTCAGAAAGGAAATAACTTGAAGTGTTTCAAACAGAGATTAAGATGCTTACAGAATTATTGGAATGGTTAGGCATCTGCTAGCGACTCTCAGGTTCGCTGCCACAGCTGTGGTACAGAGTCAGAGAGATGCTGCCACAACCCAGAGGACAGGGATCTGCAGAATACTGGTTCCAATCTCACAGACCCTCCTCGGCATTGAGATGGAGACCAGTAGGGGGGCATGGAGGTTGCTGCAAAAAGTCTTTTCTCTGGTCAGTGCAAGCCTCTGCTGCACGGCTGAGAGAGAAGAATAGCTTCCACTTTCCAATCTAATGCAATGTGTCTTACTGCGCCCAGAATGCAATTTTTTTAAAAACATTTTTATATAATTATTTTTCTTGTCTTTTTTTTCTTTCTTTCTTTCTTTTTTACTGGAATCCTGTTGATGTGGTGGTCCAGAATGCAAATTTTACCCAGAACCCGGAGCAAGGGAGTATAAGGAAATGTATTCCAGGCTTCTTTCAGGAGAAAAGGTAAAAAGGGGGTGAGGGTGAATGCTGATTACAAAAACCAAGCCAAACTAAACCACAGAACAGAATAGCTCAGTGACTTTCCACAAGAATGGAGTGGCTTGAGGCACAGAAATGAAATTGAGGGGTGAAAGGGCAGTGGATTTTAGAGTCCAACAATCTTGAGTTCAGATCCTCAACTCAGTCACTCACGTGCAGGCCACACCACCATTCAGACTTCCTCAACTGCCAACCAGGGGTGATAGCACAAACACTGCAGGGCTGTTGGGGAGTTGAAAACAATACGTGTTGGGTGCTGAGCACAGATATGGGCATGTGGAGGCAGACGTATGTGGCGGTGTTTATTATCCTCAAGGTGGGAAGTGAGACTTGACTCAATCCAGCAGTGGGACGCCCCCACCCCCACAGGAGCTTCCACGCACCTCACACCTCGCTGCAGAGCAAGAGTTGCCAGTGTTTTGGTGGAGCAGAAACTTTCTGAATGGCATTTTGTCAGACTTTATTTAATAGCACTTGACTTAACACTGCTTCTTCAGAGATCTTCTGATGAAGGGTGGCTTGTTATATCTTCTTACACAGTTAGAGCTGCTAAGAGCTTGGTTCACAGCAGCTCATTCCAAACTGCAAGTTCCAAAGCTGACTCTGCTCCCCTTAGAGCCTGTTCTGACCCAAGGGGAGGCTCGCTTAGCTTAGAACATCTTGAGAGTGCCAGTCTGTCTCCCCTTCCAACTCCATTATTTCCATTGCTAAGTTACAGTCCCAAACTGGAACAGTTGAAACACAGTATGCTATAGCATTAAGAACGGGTAAATGGAAGGAAATTCTGTCATTTGTGGCAACATGGATGAACCTGGAGGGCGCCGTGCTCAGTGAAATAAGCATGCACAGAGAAATAAATGCCGCGTGATCTCACTCATGTGTGGAATCCGAAACAGGCAAACTCACAGAAGTAGAGAGTAGAATGGTGGTTACAGAGGCCAGGGCGGGAGGAGGACGGATAGGGAGAAGGGAGATGTTCCTCAGAGGGTACAAAGTCTCAGACAGGAGAAATAAACTTTAGTGGTCTATTGCACAGAATGGTGGCTATAATAAACACAAATGCATTGTATATTTCAAAATAATAAAAAGAATGCTTAGTAGAGCGTGGTAGAAAGATCGAATCTGAATTTAAATCCAGATTATGCAATTTTTGAGCTGGGTCACCATATGTAAATTCTGAACCTCTTTAAGCCTCAGTTTACTCATTTATATAATAGAAAAAACAATGTACTAACTACCTTGCAGGATTGTTGTGAAGATTAAATGGAATTAGTAATGATGATAGCTGCCATTTATCGACACATGTCAGATACTGCACTGAGCTCTTTACATGTATTTACTTAACCTTCACAGTCATCCTGTGAAGATTATCATCGCTAATCTGTAAATAAGAAAACTGCGGTTTAAAGAGTTTAAGTAACTTCCAAATCACACAGATCTGCAGGTGCTGCAGAGGCAGATGTGAAGCCCCGCTGATGGAAGACCGGGCACAGGGCTGACGTGGAGGGAGGACGTGGTAAATGGAAAATGCTGGTTTTCACTAGTCCAGACCCAACCCCCTGCCTCCATAGACCCTAAACTGATTCACCAAGAGTCATTTGCCAAGCGGTATTGCTGAGGTTAAAACCGAATCTCCTGACTCTGAGTCTAGTGCTTTTAACCTCACCCGAAACTGTCGTGTGCCAGATCCCTTTCCGGGAAGGCTGCGACTTGCGGCTCAGGCGGGCTGGGCCGGAACGGCGACACGCGCGACAACAGCGCTCCCTGCTGGCTCCTCCGAGAAGCGAGCGGGGCCGTGCGCAGTCGGCTCCTTCCGGACGGTTTATTTACCATTAACTCTTTGGTCTCAGCAGCCTTTGATTCCACCCTCCCCTTTTAATTAAAATGGGAACCTTTGTGTCCTCAAGTCTTTTATTTATATTTTACTTTGAAAACCTTGTGACTCTGCCCAGACGGTAGTGGACCCAGTCCTAGCGGGTCCACTCTGAGTCTCCAGGACCCCTCCTCTGAGATTTCAGCATGCCCTCCCCCACCCCCACCCTCAGCGAGGGTCACTGCCCAGGTGAGGACCACAGTGGATGCCATGAACTTTGGGTGCGCCGGTGGGTGCAAGGAGCACAGGCTACAGAGACGTCTCGCGGTGGAGGTCGGCTTTCCGTCTCTGTGCGGCTGGCGTCACGTGGAGAACCCACGCGAGCTGCAACACTGCGTCTGCTTGCGACCACAAAGCGCCCCTTTACATGGAGTTGCCACCACAGTGTCTTCGGCTGTGTGGCAGCAAAAGCCCAAATTTAAATCTAGGTGCAATTTTAGAAAGGATTTTCTTAGCATTAATTAAATGCTACATTAATTGAACAGTTTCAAAAAGAACTCACCATCTCTGTCCCCTTATGGCCGGCCCCCAACCCCATAGCCCAGCTATTAGGTATAGACAGTAGAAAAGTTTAAAGGGGTTTGTTTAAAATGTATCCATGGGTTAAAAAAGGGCTTCTAGAAAAATGTTTGGCGATACATACTGTAGGCAAAAAACCCAGAATCTCTTGGCATCTAACTCCAGAGGTCAAATATACAGGCGTACAGTGATCACTACATATTCAGTTACCAATATTTTGAGCAAACCTTGGTGTTTCTAAATGAGGAACACATTGATAATCGAATCCTTGCTCTCACTGAGGATTTAAGAAGACAATGCGTGTGATGTGCATTGCATGGTGGCTGGTACAAAGAAAATATTTAATAATTTATGAAGAGTTGCTAGAACAAAACAAAGCAAAGCAAAGCCACTCCATTTCCAGGACCAGCACACGCTCTCTAATCTCCCACATTCCTTGTGCACACGGCTTGGGCATCGCGGGCCTGTGGAACGAGCATCTGTTTGCCGGGCGTTCCATGCCCAGCGCCAGTCACCTGACCTAGGTAGTGCTGGAGCATGTCCGTCCCCTGGCATGGGAAGCAGGCTTGGGATTTGAAATCTCCTCCCTTCAATCTTCCTATAATTACCAAGGGAGTTTGCTTTTCTGCCCTTTATTTTCAAATTAGAGAAAATTCACCAAACCTTTTCCTTGATAGCTCACTTCCTGAAAAACAGAGACGGTGGGACTCCGAGGACAAAAAGACCTTAATTACAGCAGTGACAGAATCTGCCGATACCTATGTGGAGGTGGATTTCTGTCTTCTTTAGGTGGTATTTTCCCCAGTAGGGACCAAAGTCCTAGTGATGTATACAATTCGACAGGTGTTTCTGTTACTACCTCAGGGCTGACTGCATTTGTATAATTATTTAATTTAAAGAGATCGGTTGGTTAATAGCTCAGAATAAGACTTTCCTGGGCTCAAATCCATGTAAGTCACCTACTCCCTAGGCAATCCTGGATAATCTGTTAACTTCTTTGCATTCTTCAGCCCTAGAATGGAGATAATGGTAGCAGACTTTCCTGGCAGCTCTTATGAGGGTCATAGAAGATAATGTACGGAAACTGCTGGTCTCTGTGCTTGTCACAGAGTAAGCTTTCAACTTGTTCACTTATCCAACAAAAACTGATTGAGCACCTACTATGTACCAGGCACTGACCCACGTTCCAGAGATTTAGCAGTGAATGAAAGAGTCCAACTCCAGGCTCTCAGAAAGCCCACAGTCTAGCTGGGGGAAAACAAGGACTGACTTGGAAAACGTAATGTATCTTGAGCTATGTGCTCTGAAGAAAAATAAGTATGGGATGGACAGTGACAGTGGTGCTATTTTTGACAGAGGGAAAGCTTTTTTTTTTTTTTTTTTTGTCAGAAAAAGTTTCTTTTTTCTGTCAGGAAAATGGCATTTGGGAAAATTCCTGAGTGAAGGACAGGAGACAAGCCATGGGGCTGCCCGCAGGAAGAGTGTTCCAAACAGAAAGATCCTGAGTGAGGGGCCAGGCAGAGAAGGCAGAGGGGTGGCTGGGAGCCAGCCGTGTGGGGCGGGACCTGGGAGGCCATGGGAAGGGCCGGTCAGTGGGTGGCGAAGGCGTGTAGGCGGAAGAGCAATAGGAGGCCACCAAGGAAGAGTTTCTCCTTCCTGGGCTCCTCTTCATCCTCCCTTCTTTGACCTGGCATAGTCACAGGCAGATATCTGCATCCAGCACCCACCTTGAAAATCATTCCATTCTAGGACCTCTTTTGACTTCTCTTTGATTCCGAGAGAGCTTAAAGACTCATGAGAACTGCAACTTGAGAAATCTAGTTTAGAGAAGGCATTTTTTGTTTGTTTGTTTTGTTTTCAGAGACAGAGTGTTGCTCTGTTGCCCAGGCTGGAGTGAAGTGGTGAGATCCGATCTCAGCTCATCGCATCCTTGGATTCCTGGGCTTAAGCGACTCTCCTTCCTCAGCCTCCTGAGCAGCCGGACTACAGGTGTTCACCACGCCTGGATAGAAGAGGCATTTGAATAAACTCCTTCCTAGCACTCATTTACTCTGTCTTCTCTGTTCAGTACTATTAATAATATTGCCATTATTAAGCATTTCCTAACAATACATTGACTTTCTTTACTGCCTGGGAAGGTTTTATATTTGTACATTTGATTAGCCTTCCTGAAAATGAACCCAGACTGTTTGCTTATTCAACAAATATGAGGGTCACATTTACCTTTTCCAGGAACAAAAACTAAAGTTATTGATTGCCTGTTTCCTTCAGGACACAGAGGTAAATGCTTTATTTTCAAACACCAGAAATAACACAAAGCAGAAAATCTACTTGAAAATGTAAGCCTGTCTGTCAAGACTGTGTGTGATGACACAGAACAGACTGATGGAGCTGCAGTAACCATCTTCTCTTGTCAGGGGCAGAATCTTGTTTTGGAAGATGCTAAGCTGTGCCTGGGTTCCTGACTCACAGAATCGGCAAGATGTTTGTTGTTTTATGTCACTAAAGTTTGTGGATAATTTGTTACTCGGCAATTGAGAACTAATACATAGCTCATTGATGAGTTTTTTTCTTTTAGCTTTTCCTTAATGTCCTGGTGCAAAGAAATACTTTAGGAATAGAATGCTCACTAAAAGCACTAGGTTTGCAATATAAGATGACTCCAGAAATGTAAGCTCAAAAGTGAAGACCTGGATTCTCTTACTATAGATATTGAAAAGCAAGTAAACAGTGAAAACACTTTAAACTCTAATAATACAGCAAATGCTTTCGAATTCTCCTCATTATAATATTATTCCCTGATCTGAAACATAATTAAGGAATAAAGTCTGTGCCTCACATGTTGGCACTTACACCACCTGCCAGCCCTGTGCTAGGTGCAGAGGATGTGAGGGTCAGTAGGTGGCCCTGCCTCCATCAGTTTGCAGTCGCTCAGGGTTGTCACTATCAGCTATTTCTATGGTGGTCACACTACCACTTCACAAGGCTGGTGAAAGTTCTTGATTTCCTATAGAAAGTTTCTTCAGTTTGGATGAAAATGTCATCTATTTTCATATTGGCATTTGCTCTTATAAAAATTTAGATAAGTGGGTGGCGAACCCTGAATTGAACTAGAATTTGGATCTGAAGCAAAACGAGGACTGATAAATCATCCCTCCCATTTACCTGAAAAATTTCACCAGGTGCAAAGGAGTTATAAATATTGTTTAGGATTCCAGAGCTAAGTAATTATATAGGACTATGGAGAATGGTTTACTCCAGGGCAGGCACTTGCGTACTGATAAACAGCTTGAGGGAAAACAAAAAAAATATCCCCTGAAACATTGAAATGGCAGCAAAGCTAATAGCTCTGTTTATGGAGGGACCAGGGCCTGGATAAACATATATATAAACCAAAGATAAGAAGCACTGCCATAATCACGAGCACTTTTCACATAAAAAGAACTGGATTTCTGCGAACTATAATTATTTAGTCAAACGTGACTATTGCTAAGGTTTATCTGAATAGTCAGGAAGGAAGCAAGACTAGAATTAAACCAGATATGTAGGCTAAGATACCTTTAAAACTTGCTTGCAGAGTCATAAAAATTATCTGGAAAACCAAGGCTCATGATAAATATTTGTTTGTCTCTGGTTTCAGCTCCCAGGCTGTGAGCGTGTGCACACGCACTGTGCGCAGTCATGGCCGTTGCTGGAACTTTTGCTATTCTACGTACTCATCCTTCTTACTCTCTAAACCATGAGCGCCCTGAAAGCAGTCTGATTCATTTTTTAAAAATCCCCAATTAGTGCAATTTCTGGCACATAATAGATGATCAAAAACTGCCAGTTGAATGAGTAAATGATGAAGTGGAGGAGCTTGAAGGAGAACTTGTGGAAGCCTCGATACCATAATGCTTTATCAGAAGATGGGCTCATTGGACTTTCGTCTCTCCCCAAGAACCACCATCCACAATGTGAACTGAAGGGGCTTCCTCCTTGGATGGGAGCCCCCGTCCTATGAATACTATAACTCCCATGAATCCTGTCTCACGAATCGGCAAAAGCATTTTCATTAAGGAGCCTTTTATAATTAACTCCAGACTCTTGACTTAGAGAATATATCAAAAATAAATAAATTAAAGGTGAAAATTAAGAAGAAATAAACATGGGAATCAACAGATAGTTTTTGAAATAGTTGAAAAATATAGTCAAAGTCCCAGTAGTTTTGGAGAGTGATCTTACAAAACATGTAATTTAAAAACCATTCCGGAGCAAAAGAAAAATGGAAGACTCCCCACCTTATTCCATGAAGCTAGAAAATTCCTGACACTAAACAGGAGAAGAGAGTAACACAAACAAGCAAACAACAGCAAAAGTGAAACCGACAACAGAAGTCCTACAAACTTCATCTTCCACCTTCCTGAACACTTGGTTTAGCACTTCAGGGCATGGGGCGGTCACAGAGCTCACAGAGCCTGCTTTGAGATTTGGTGGTCCTGTAGGTTGGGCAATGCTGATGAAAGGGAAGCGAGCTCAGAGCTCAGCTGGCATCTCTGACCATTAGAGAAAATGAGTAGTTATTATTTTAACGGGGAAAGTTACCTCTGCCAGAGAAAGAATTCAATTGCTGGTAGACGGAACCCCTCTCCCCAACAGGAATTAGCTCAAGAGACCAGACAAGACTTTTACATGTAGTAAGAACTGCATTTATTTACATGAGGGCATTTTCAGGCTAAGGTAGGCCTTGCCATTTTAGCAAGCTGACAACCAGAATGTCATATTAGATTTGTGGTTTAGTAGCAAGAACCAGGAGGAGTCGGAAGGCCCAGTTGGAGTCTTAACTACAACCCTTACTAGCTTGCAGAGCCTTGGGAAATCATTCAACATCTGGGAGCCTGCCTCTTTTTCCATAAACAGGAGGTGAGGATACCTAAGGCTAACCTCATGGCGTGTTGAGAATCAAACAGGACAACCAGAAAGGGCTTTAGAATTTGTGATATGATATTAAAGAGGACTGTTTGTATAGGGGAAGCTTCAAAAGATATTGATAAAACATATTCTAATTCCATCATTTATTAAACCACTCGATTATAATCTTGAGCACGTTACATGTTACTTAACCTCTCTAGGCCTCAGTTTCCTCATCTGTTAAATGAGGATAATAATACTCTCCATCTAAAATGGCTGTTGTGATGATTTAGTGTTTTTAAAATGCTTAGAAATGCAAATGTTTATTAAATAAATAAAATCTTCATTAAATAAAATAAAAATTAGATTAATTAGGTATCTCAAAAGTTATTTTTCATAAGATTATGGCTTATTGAGTGTTAAATAAAACAATGAAACAAGACTTTATGCAAACTATAGCTTATCATTTTTGATGATTGTGAGGCTACATTGCTGCAGGCATTGTAATCTTGTGGAAGTACCCTACCCTTGAATTTGATGATTAAGGACTTGCGAAAAAGTCTGTCTTGAAACAAATAGAAATGTGGCCATAGACAACAAGTCACTGGCCCAAGATCTGAGATACATGATGAATTTGGGCATGAATTAAGATGAATGGGGGGATGACAATTTGGCCATTATTCTACTCCTGGATGCTCACCTGAGTCTAATGCTTAGTGATCTAGGTCATTGTCATTGGATTTGTATGCATTTTTGTTCATCAAATTAGGTGACAGTGTTTTAGGACTCCTATGTGTTATCATTCTTTGGAGTTCCTTGTGGCGTTTGTGGCACAATCGTGTAGAAAGGTTTGAAGTGCAGAACCTCTTCAGTTAACCAAATATATACTGTCACCGTGGGCCTGAAGCCATCTCGTTGATCCACTGTTGAAGCTCCCTTCGGTTTGGCTTAAACCACACCTTTACCTTTAACCTCACATATTTTCCCACTGTCACGTTCTCACTCAGACTCTCCCTTGCCCCACAAGAAATGCATACATCTTTTTTTTAATTGATACAAAATATTTTACATATTTATGGGGTACATGTGATATTTTGTTACATGCATAGAATGTGTAATGATCAAGTCAGGGTATTGGGAGTATCCATCACCTTGAGTATTTATGATTTCTATGTATATGTTGGGACCATTTCATGTCCTCTCTTCCAGCTACTTTGAAATATACAATACATTGTTGTTAAATATAGTCGCCCTACTCTGCTATCAAACATTAGAACTTATTCCTTCTATCTAATTGTATGTTCATACTCATTAACCAAGCTCTCTTCATTCCCTTCCCCACCTGCACACGGCCTCTGGTATCTATCAGTTTACTCTCTACCTCCATGAAATTAACTTTTTATATTTCCCAAATGGGTGAGAACATGCAATATTTGTCTTTCTGTGCCTGGCTAATGTCACTTAACATAACATCTCCCAGTTCCATCCATGTTGTTGCAAATTACAAGATTTCATTCTTTCTTAGGGCTGAATAGTATTCCATTGTGTCTATACAACATTTTCTCTATCCATTCATCCATTTGATGGACGCTTAGGTTGATTTCATATCTTGGCTATTGTTAATAGTACTGCAGTAAACATGCTAGTTCAGGTATCCCTTTGATATACTGATTTCTTTTCCTTTGGGTAAATATTCAGTAGTGGGATTGCTGGATCATATGATAGTTCTATTTTTAATTTTTGAGGAGCCCTCATATTGTTTTCCATAATGGCTGGAACTCAACAGTGTATAAGAGTTCCCTTTTCTCTGCATCCTGGCCAGCATCTGTTATTATTTGTCTTTTTAATAACTGTCATTCTAACTGGAATAAAATGATATGTGGTTTTCATTTGCATTTCCCTAGTGATTAGTGATGTTGAGCATTTTTTTCATATACCTGTTGGCCATTTGTATGTTTTCTTTTTAGAAATGTCTATTTATGTCCTTTGCCCACTTTTTAATGGGATTGTTGGTTTTTTTTTACTGTTGAGTTGTTTGAGTTCTTGTATATTCTGAACATTAGTCCCTTGTCAGATGAATACTTTTCAAATATTTTCTCCTATTCAATAGGTTGTCTCTTCATTCTCTTGATCGTTTCCTTTGCTGTGCAGCATCTTTTTAGTTGCATATATTCCCATTTGTCTATTTTTGTTTTTGTTGCCTGTGCTTTTGAGGTCTTAGCCATAAAATTGTGGCCTAGACCAATGTCCTGAAGTGTTTTCCCTATGTTTTCTTCTGGTCGTTTTATAGTTTTGGGTCTTATGTTTAAATCTTTAATCCATCTTCAGTTTATGTTTGTATAAGGTGACAGATAGGGGTCTAGTTTCATTCTTCTGCATATGGATATTCAATTTTCTTAACATCATTTGTTGATGTGGGTGTCCTTTCCCCAATGTATGTTCTTGGCGCCATTTTCAAAAATCAGTTGGCTGTATATGGATTTATTTTGGGGTTCTTTATTCTATTCTGTTGTTCTTTGTGGCTGTTTTTATATCATACCAGGCTGTTTTGGCCATTATAACCTTGTGATATATTTTGAAGTCAGGTAATATGATGTATTCTTTATTCTTTTTGCTCAGGATTGCTTTGGCTACTTGGGCTCTTTTTTCTCTCTTCCATATGAATTTTTGGATTGTTTTTTCTGTTTCTGTGAAAAATGACAATGGTATTTTGATAGAGATTTCATTCAATCTGTAGATTGTTTTGCGCAGTATCGTCGTTTTAACAATATTAATTCTTTCAATCCATGAGCACAGAGTGTCCTTCCATTTGTTTGTGTCCTCTTTAATTTCTTTTGTCAGTGTTTTGTAGTTTTCCTTGTAGAGGTCTTTCACCTTCTTGGTTATATTTATTCCCAGGTATTTTATTTTGTAGCTATTGCAAATAAGATTGCCATCTTGATTTCTTTCTCAAGTAGTTCATTATTGGTGTATAGAAATGCTATTGATTTTTGTATGTTGATTTTGTATCCTGCAACTTTACTGAATTTATCAGATCTAAGAGTTTTTTGGTAGAGTCTTTAGGTTTTTCTAGATATCATTTTTTTCTGCAAAGAGAAACAATTCGACTTCTTTTTCAATTGGATGCCTTTTATTTCTTTCCCTGGCCTGATTGCTCTGGCTAAGACTTTTAGTACTATGTTGAATAGAAATAGTGAAAGTGGGCATCCTTTTCTTTTTCTAGTTTTTAGAGGAGCGGCTTTCAGCTTTTTCTGTTCTGTCTGATGTTAGCTATCACATATGACCTTTATTATGTTGAGGTATCTTCCTTTTATGCTTGGTTTTTTGAGAGTTTTCATCACAAAGGGATGTTAAATTTTATCGAATCCTTTTCCTGCATCTATTGAGAAGGTCATATGATTTTTGTTCTTCATTCTGTTGATATGATGTATCACATTTATTGCTTTGCATATGTTGAACCATTCTTGCATCCGTGGGATAAATCCCACTTGATTATGATCTTTTTGATGAAAATGCACACACTCTTAAGTGCAATTTTGTGATCACATATTTTGAATACTGTAGAAATGAAATATGCACAAAAGACAAATATTCTCAGGCCACTTAAAACATGCCTCAAGATGTTGTCAAACATATTCATATACAATTGGTTTTTCAGATGGCAAAATTAGTGTTAACTACACCATCTATTTACAGGAAAGAATTTTTGAGCCACTCATGTAATTTTAAATACAGGGACTTCAGCTGAAGACACTTACAACTATTGAATCCATTTCCCCAGTATTTAAATCCTATTCCATCAAGATCCACTAGACCGGAGTGAATTGTGCGAGTCCCATCAACCTTTGCCATCTACCACAGAGAGGTTCGTTTGCACAGAGGGCCGGGTGGGTCTGCTGAAGGAATGATAGGTGAAGTGACCTCACTCCTCTGGCCACAGCTGTTTAAATCAGAGGTTAACACTTGACTCAAACTGGGCCAGATTCTTAGTTTGGGGAAACTGGATTTGGAACATAGTGACGGTCAGGACCTTGAGTTCAAAGGACAGGTAGGGTTGTTTGGGGCCACCATTTTCTGCCACATACACAGCGAGGCAGGTAAAGCTGATCTGCAGAAAGAGAAGCAGACGTGTAGTGGGAAGAAGACAGACCATTTGGCAAGGGGGTAAGAAGTTGGGTGGGGGAGATCAAGGTTGCTTTATTTCCTCACTGCTTTTCTGTCCCATTCCCAGGCCTTCTGGAAGGCTGATGACGCTTCCCACCCTTGAGTCTGTGAGAGATCCTTGAGTCTTTCCAGTATACTCTCCTCCCTCCCCTTAGCCTAGGTTGAGTAGGTTTTTATTATTTTTTAATCAAACATTTCCTGACCAGGACAAGTGGGTAGGCAAAATATAGTGAGGGGAAGAACAAGTAGATCAATTACTGCCATGGTACTTTATGGTGATGTTTGGTTGATTGGGTCCTGCTCTTGCAAACCTGTCCTGTCACCTGAGATACCTAGTGGTTTAGCAGAGATTGGCCTTTCTGTTCAGGTGTGAGTTCTGTGTTGAGGAAACCAGGTAATTACAAATCTGTCATTCATTAACCAATTGGGTAAATATTTAGTGAGCACCTTACTCATGCTAAGCACTCTGAGAGGGTTCAGAGATATGTCTGAGTTAATAAAATCAAGTCCCTCCTTACTAGGAGCTCAGTGTCAGATGCCTAACCATCTTCTTTTTCTTTTTTTTTTTTT
>VBSM01002608.1:58574491-58633150 GCA_008086735.1 Cheirogaleus medius | reverse complement strand
CTGTCACCCAGGCTGGAGTGCAGTGGCATCATCATAGCTCACTGCAGCCTTGAAATCCTGGACTAGAGCGATCCTCCTATCTCAGCCTTCCAACTAGTTTAAGACTACAAGTGTACGCTGTCATGCCTCCCTAATATTTTAAATTTTCTTGTAGCAATGGAGTCTCACTGTGTTGCTCAGGGTGGTCTCCAACTCCTGGGCTCAAGTGATCCTCCTGCCTCAACCTCCTAAAGTGCCAGGATTACAGGTATGAGCCACCATGCCCAGTGCACATCTTTTAGGGAACATTTTGATATTTAAAAATACAACTTGAAATTCTGTGGCAAAATTATACAGATTAATTCCACATCAAACTCTCCTTTGCCTTGGCATTGTTCCATTTCTTTCCTTAAAAAAATGTATTTCTATAGTGTTGCCTCTGTGTCTCTGTCAAGAACCCCAGAATCTGACACAGGGGTTATGAAAACTCTGAATATTCATGTTCTTTAACTCAGAAAGCTGTGTGTTTTCTCAGACTTCAGAAGTTAAGGCTCTGGGCAGAGGGAGGAGATTTTCTTCACGCTTTCTTCTTTGGATTGCACACTCCGATAGGTAGCTTCTTACCACTGAGAAACAAAGGAAAAGGAGGGGAGGGGGGAAAGGAGGAGAAGAAAAAGAAAGAAGAGGAAGAGAGAGGAGAAGAGGAAGGAGAAGCAGCAGCAGCAGCAGCAGCAGAAATTAGACCAAAACAAAGGATTCCATCTGTAGTTTCCCTCCAGGCTCTGCGCTTTGCTGAGTCAGATGCTGCATGGCTAGAGCCTGGATGTCTCAAGCTCTGTCTCCCCCTGGTGGTCAGTCTTGCTGTTTCTGGACCCCAGCGCAGGCTATGGCCATCCCTGGTTTTCTGAGAAGCTAAAGCCTCCATTGGGTTTAGAAAAAGAAAAAAGTTCACTCTTTCCCTTTGAAAACTCTAAGTTTACTCTTTCCCCCTTTGGCTGGGGCAGCAGGACGACGCCACTCCCAGCACGTGCCCGTGTCCGCTGCCTGGCTCTGCACGCCAGCTCCTCCACGCTGCTCGCTGGGGAGCACCCAGCGCACTATGGAAACGCTCTGTGCCTGTTTCCTCATCTGTAAAATGAGGAGAGTGCACGTAGCTCAGAGGCTGTTGGGAGGAAGGAACAAGATACCCCATGTCGGCACTTTGCGTCCTGCCTGGCAGAGAGAGTGCGTGTTGCCGCACGGGTGTTGGGATTTGTGCCTTCACAGGGGCACCAGCGTAGGAGGGCTCTGGAACTGGGGTCCACACCCCTAAACATTAGGAAGCACAGCTTTTCCAGCAAGACAAAAGCATCTGGAAATGAGACATTAGCTAAGAAAGGATGGGGGTGTGTACATTAGGAGTCAGTTTCCATGTAGGAATTCACAGCTCATATTTTCAGATCAGATCCTAGAAGGTACAAAATATAAGAAAAACATAAAATGTTTCCCAGATCCTGGTCACCAGAGGAATTTAGACGTTTCTATTTCAGGGATATTCTAGAGTCTGACTCTTTGGGTCAAATTCTGATTCTACCACTTTTCAGCTGTTTGACTTTGGGAAAATTATTTGGTTCTTCTGAGCCTTTGTCCCCCGCTTTGTAAAATGGGAATGAGAATTGCTTTCCCTGCCAGTGTTCATAGTGAGACCATCCACAGGAGACCTGGCAAACCTTTGCTCAGAGGAAGCCCTCTATGTGTGTTACGTATTATCAACTCCAGTGCAAGCCGAGCTTCTCACTCCCAGTAAAGTTGAGCCCAGTATCAAGGGAGAAAACTTGCTAACGGTAATTTCTTCTGAAGCGAAGGGGTTAGCAGAAAGTCCACTTCCCTTTACAAAAGAGGTTTTCAGAATTGGCTGGCTATTGGAATTGCCTGGGGAGCTTTAAAAAATGTCAAAGCCAGGGCCCCACCCTCCAAGGTTCTGATGTAATTGATCTGGGTGTGGCCTGGCACTGGATGTATAAAAGCTCTCCAGATGGTGGTAATTGCAGCCAAGGTTGGGGACGGCTGCCTTAAGAATACCTTTCTACACGTTTGCATGATGTTAGATTTTTTTTTTCTGCACCTTCATGCAAATCTGCTAAGGTAGGCCAGCTGAAAAGCAATTTAAGAACAGAGTATATTTGAAATCAGAGCAGTTTGACTGGCTTTCAAGGATCAGGAAAACAATGGGTAAGGACATGTAAATCCCAACAAGTATTTTTGTAAGCTGTGATGTTCTTTAGAACCATGATCCTGCCCCCATTCTCTCTGAAATCCCCTTTGTTTACACAGGGGCGGAAGTCCTCTGCCATCCCTCAGAGATCCCAGGCCTGGGTCATCATACACACGTGTGTACACGTGAACCCAAATCAACAGGCAACATCAAGGAGAGCCTTAAAATGCAAGAGTCTTTGAGGAAAGATACGACGGAACCTGTAGGAAATGGATGGGGCGGTCTAGATCAGGGAAGAATCTGCCTCCATCTCTGTGGCAGGGGCCTTCAAGAGGAGGCCGGTGGTGTTCTACTTGTGGGAAGCCCAGAGCCCTTCTGGGAATAACTGGAGGGTCAGCCAGCCCTCAGGAATGATGTTCTTGGGTGAGCAGGGACTTGAGGGTGGTACTGGGGAGTACAGCACGCAAGGGCCCCCTTCCAACTGAGGAGGTGCAGGCGCGCAGGAGGGCGTCGTCTGGGGGAGAGAGGCAGGGTGTATCGAGTGAGTCTGGGACAGCAGTTAGCAGTCAGATGCAGAGAAGCTTTCCAGGACAAGCCCGAAGTGCCCTTGTCTCACTGTCCCTCTGGCACCTGACTGGCTGGTCTGAATCCCAGCTTTGCCACTGTGTGACCTGGACGTGTCGCTTAACCCCTCAGTGCCTTGGTTTCCACACCTACAATGGTGATGATAGTAGTACTCACCCCACAGGGTTGTGGGAGGGCTTAAATGGCAGTCAGTGTAATCCAGTGTAATGTAATTAAATGTAACCATTGCCAAGTGCTTTCATTAGTGCTTAGGACATACCAAGGACCATATTCAGTGTTAATATTACTATTATTTCTAATCTAGCACTGAAGAAACGTGTTTAGGTCTTAAAAGAATGAAATCATGTTTTACTGAAACAAAAGTGACTATCATCAAAGGGGCTGTACAAGAAAACTAAAAGCGAGATCTTTTGTTTGGGAAAATTCTTATGCAATGTGGACCCTTCCTTTAACTTCAGCGGTGGGAGTGTTGGCAGGAGGTGATAGCTGAGACAAAGCTAGGAAACCAAACGAATGCCACCGTCAGGCCAAAGCCACCTGGTGTCCTTTGAAGAGACAGCAGGGACGCCGCAGGAAAAACGCAGACGGAGCTGCAGCCCTTCTGCCTCAGAGAACTTTGCGTGTTACCTGGAGGATACTAGGCCACCCAGTGTTGCAGGGGTGACCAAAAATAGTTCTCTCCATTGTTAGGTCTTATGGCCCCTGTTTTGTGGACCTTATTCACCAGCTGGTCCCTGCAGCACAAGGCCTAGCAAAATGGAGGCAGCGTGCTGCGTCACCCCGCCTTTGTGGGGCAGTGTGCGGCACGGAGGGGTGGGCATGATTCTCAGACGCAACTACCACAGGGCTTGGGAGCTTTGGGAACATGAGGTAAGATAAAGCCCTAAGGAGAGACCCCGGCCCCCATCATCTGCTGCTCCCAGCCTCTGTGACTTGTCTCACATCTCACACAGCTTGGGGGTGGGGTGGGGCTGGGACCCTGCTGATTCCCAGGCGCAGGTAGAACAGTCAGATATGATAGTTGGGCAGGGGTGTTAGAGTAACCAATTCTGGGTCCAGTGAAGCCGTGATTTTACCTGTGAAATGTAAGAATTAATAAATTCCCCAAATAGCTTCAGTCCAGAGAAGATTCCAAAAATGGTAAGAATCAGATTCAAAGTGTAGCAGGATAAAAGGAAAAGCTATTTCAGGGTCTCTGTTAATAAGGACATCACCCAAAGTTTTCCCAGTAATGGTTTTTCAAAAGGCTTCAAAGTTTAAAAATTAATTAACATTTTACATTTAGTGTCCCACGAATTTCACATCTGCTACTGATTTTCTTAATAATTAGAAAAGCTGTTGGTAGAGGAATGGTTAGGAGATGTTCACAAAGCACAAATTAGGTCATAATTAGAAGGCAGGGGGTATGCTAATGAGCAGCGAGGCTGCTAGACCAGTGCTCACACCAACAGAGGACTGTCCTTCTCCTGGGTCTTTGAGCTAATTGCTATTAGAACCCTGTATGCGTATAGGTACAAATCCCATCGATAGCTTGGGGCATGTTATTTGAAACTATACAATCTTCAGAGAGAAGACTCACCCTCTGAAGTCTTTTAGCCTCAAAATCGAGTGGAGAATATTAGATCTACCTAATACCTGTTCTCAGGTATAACTGGGTGAGATCTTGTACCACTTCCATAATTATCCAAAAGTTACATTTTGGAATGCTGCGAGATATTCATCTTAAAGGGTCTCTTCTCTGTGTGGAACCCCCATTCTGGCATGGGCCCGGAAGGTAGCCCTGGCTACCATGGAGAACAAAGCGGGGCCAAGGTCACTCCCATACGGCCCTGCTGTAGTTCTCACCATTCTTGCTCAGCCATTTGTCTTCATGATCTTACTCAGGCACAGCCTGCTACCCCAGTGTAAAACACGCAAGGAGTATGAGCTGTATAGCTAACACACATTGATTTGTCATAGAAGGTAACAGTGAAATTTAGGGCATTTTACCTGTCACAAGAAAGTGACCATCTTATTGAAGAAATAAAACATTCACTGAAAGCCAGTACAAGACAGGATATGGGTAATGGATACCCTAAATACCTTGAATTGATCATTGCATGTTCTATGCCTGTAATTAAATTTCACATGTACCCCATAAGTATGCACAAATATAATGTATCAAAAATTTTTTTTAATTTAAAAAACGAGGAAACCATGACCGTTTCTAAAGCTGGAGCCCCTCTCCCAGCCTCAGATTCACAGTGACATTGGTGAGAAACTGTGGCTCTTGAAACAATTAGACTCTCCTGTGAGATCCCTGCTGCCACGTGGTGCTGATCCCTCTGCAGAAGAAAATCGCCAGGGCATAGCCCGTCAGGGGCCAGGACCTGGGGATCCCACATGATATTCATTGCCAGATCTTTCTGATTTTTCAAGAGAAATAAGAACACTGGATCTATACAGGAAGTTTTCCAATTTAAAAAGTGTTAACAACAAATTCAAAACTTTAAAAACCTGCTAGTCAAACAAACCCCACACCCCAAATACTCACTCATACTATTAATATGTTAATTTTACATGTGGCCTAGATTGAATCTGTCTTAGGATGATGATCCCAGTCTCAAGAAATATAGACAGAAAGTGCCAACAGAATTTAGAGATGGGCGATTTCAGGTGAGCTGAAAGAGTCATAGAAAACCGCAAGAAATGCACTGTGATAATCTGCTGCTTTGTTCCAAAGACATGATTGCTCTCATTTTTACTGTTCAAAAATTGGAGGTTTTTTCAAATTATGAAATATTTTTAATTGTGAATATATTCTGTTAATATAGTCCCATATTACCTCTATATGTCCCTAGAAAGCTGCTCCTGGCTGTTCGTGCATGCTATTTTATGATGTGATATGTTGGGATAGAGGTAAATAAATCCCTCAGGCAAGACAATTTTTAAAACTCAGGAATCCTAACACATATCATTTTTTAAATTTAATAGAGCAATATTCTGCTAAAGAACATTTACTCTCTGAAGACACATCTGCAGCTGAACGTTGCCTTAAGGAACTACAAGTGCCTCATTTTTACCAAGAGCATGTACATAAAATTAGATTACATTGACATTCCAGAGATAGTCATTAAATGTTCCTTTTTGTATGATAGTGTGATGATTCTTCTATAATAACAAGCATCTTTTTTTTTGTATAACATTTTTAAGGGAGAAAGTTACTTTTACATTTCATAATGGTCACAATTACATATTAGAGAAAAGGGATTGATTTTTTCTGGTACATTTTAATACTGTTTTACATTTTAAAAAGTTAAGTTAATTTATATTCCATAAAAGTCACCCTGTTTAATGTACAATTTTGTGAATTTGGATAAACATATACAGTTGTGTAACCTCTGATACCCTGTTTTGACATGAGAAGTAAAATATAGTCTCAAATCTAGATTCATTAATTGATTCAGTTTATTCTTTTAATGCATTCAGACATTTCACGGCCTGCTAATGTTCCAGGCATTTGGAATACAAAAAAGCAAAGACACGGCCCCTGTCTTCAAGGAGCTCTCTATTTTATCGAGGAGCCAGACACCTAAGGGTGAGAATGCAGTCAGACAACAGCTATAAAGGGTATCTGCACAGACACCACTCCCATTTATTCATTTCACTAATATAACCTGATCCACCCATCAATACCAGGCCTACTGCCATGAGTTGAGAGTTAAACTGTGGACAAGAAAGCCCAGCAAACGCCCAGCCCTGCAGGGGAACAAACAGGTGAGCAACTGGATACAGCACAGAGAGGCGAGTTCTCTGCTGGGGAAGGACAGAGATCTGTGGGCCCTTGGGGTGGAGCCTGCACAAAGCTGCTCCGGCTTCCACTGCAAGGGGCGGGGGAGGCCTGCTGGGGAAGTCAGGAAGGCTCTTGATGGATTCCTTTCATGGTTCCCCTGGCATAGCCCACTTCTGGAAGGGGTTGAGGAAAACTTCACAGAGTGGCAAGAAGGTTGTTCGGTAGAGTGATTTATGACTGGTTAATGATGGAGAAAGTGTGTGAGAGAGCATTTACACAAAACTGCAATCCAAGGAAGCTTCTGTTTTTCACGCCCCAATCAGGCAGAGAGAAATGGCTGTCCTGCCGACAGGGCGTCTGTGCTCCACTGGTCCATGCGTGGCAGCGCCCGGAAAGCCATTTATTAGTAGCGGGAGGACAGAGAACAAGCCTGGGTGTCTGGTACCAGCCGCCCCAGCCGGCCCCACTGGCCCAGCTCCAGGTGCTGACAGCTGGAGGCAGGGCCATGATGAAGCAGACATCAGCGGGGCCTGTTTCCAGCCAGCAGGCCATGGGGTGCGGAGATAAGCGGCCTAATGGGCTGCCTTGGCTGCCCTGTTGATCTCAAGGCCGGCAGACGCTGGCGGTCCAAGGCGGCCCGAGCAAGAGGCTCCCTGGACTGGAATGCTTGGTTTTGTCCAGATCCATTGGCCCGGACTTCTGCGCCCTTGACGATGCTGGGTGATGTTCCTGGGCTATCAAAGGGGACACTTAATTTAAATGCTGGGAACTTCATTGGCTTACATTTATGTCCCTGCTCCCTTCCCACCTCTCCATCACAAATTAGTGGAAATCTTCATCCTAAGCCGATGACTTGTGTTTGAGCCCTTTACCCCGGCCACGCCTTCACAGACTCATCTGCTTTCCTTTGGGTCTGGATGCTGGCTGCTTTGCAAAGCACAGAGTCAGCCTCAGCGTCAGATGGCCGGCCGGGGTGTTCTCAGCCTCGGCACCGCTGACTTCTTGGCTTGCGTGATTCTGTGTGGCGGGGGCTGTCCCGTGCACTCTGGGCGTGTGGCAGCATCCTTGACCCCCACCCACTAGAGGCCAGGAGCACCCCTCTAGTTGTGGCAACCAACACTGTTGCCAGACCCTACCAAATGTCCCCGGGGGATAAATTGCCCCTAGTTGAGAAACACTGAGCTAGGCCTGGGTTCTAATTCCACCTCTGCACTTACCAAGTTACTTAGCTTTTCTGAGCCCCAACTTCCTTGTTCATAAAGTATCTTCTATGGTTGTTATAAAAATTGAAAAAATGTAAAGTTGGTTAATTCCTGGCATGTGGTACGCCATCAAGGGAAGCTATTATTACCATTTTAGTACTCTGTGAATTTTCCTGGGTAATTTTTTATTTGTGATTCCAGATTTCTGGTGACCACATTATTCCAGAAAGATTGTGGAATTGACAGAAATTTCCTTGGCTCTGTAGTCTGCCACGTAAGGAAGCTTGGCTTGGGTTGCATCACTGAAGAGTATAGTTTCTATCTGGGTCTCTGTCTGGGAAAGCTGCTGTTTTCAACATTTCTGCAAAATAAGATCAGCTGCCCGATGAGCTTAAAGAGACTTCTGCCTGTGACTGCCGGCTCTGGGGTTCCAACTGCCCACTCACCTCCCATTATGAGCATGCAGGTCACTCATGGTTTTGGAAGCCAAGATTTGACTTCTCCAGCCTTTGAGATTCAGGGCTTAGAACAGATCCAACCTGATTTCTTAGTAGAGTATTAAATGGTTTGAAAAGAGGGAGCTATTTCTTAAAATAAGTTGTAATTTTCCAAAAAAATGGCCTTTTAGAGTTGCTGATTAAGGTTTAAGGAATGTGTTCCTGCTATCTCCACTGCCCCAACACATACACTTTTCTCTTTCTCTTTCTGAAAATATGAATAACTTTTAAAATTACTGTTCTTCTTTTGGCTGGTTTATAAAGAATAGGGAAGGGGAAGAAGCATAGAAGAGGAGACATATTTTGCAGTTAATTGAAAGTGTAAGGTGACAAGCCACCTCTTCTTCCTACTGTCCTCCCTCCTGCTCTCCCTCCCTCCTTTCTTGTTCCTCCTCCCTCCCTCCCTTCCTTCCTTCCTTTCTTCCTTCCTCTCTCTCTCTCTCTCTTTCTCTCTTCTTTCTTTCTTTCTTTCTTTCTTTCTTTCTTTCTTTCTTTCTTTCTTTCTTTCTTTCTATAAAACCCTTTGTTTATTCTAGGACCTGCCAAGCATGATGATAGTGACAGAGCTAGGACATAATAACTGAACTGAATAAGAATGACAAAATTAATTTTTCAGTTCTATTGGAGTGAGCACGTGTCAAACATAAGTGCACACTTCAGTTGTACACAAATTTTGACCAAAGTTTTACTCTTTTGGAAGAATAAGAGTGTTAAGTACAAGGAACCAAAAAGGAGTAAGGACAGTGTCTATACCCAAGAAGTAGAGAATCCAACAGGGAGAGAATAGATAATAGAGTTGTGAAGGTTAAATTAGAAAACTGACTGAAAAGATATTAGAACAGTGCTCACATTGTGTTAAGTGGTCAGTGCATTTCAGGAGAAAGGGGAAGTGGAAAGAAGGAGAAAGGAAGGAAGAAGGAAGGAAGAAAGGAGGAAAGAGCTAAAGAAGAAGGAAGGAGGGTAGGAAGAAGGAAGGAATTGGAACCATATAGGGATAATATGTTAAATGACGGGGACAGACAATTCTTTAGGAATTTAGAAAATATTCCAGGGCATGGGTTAGTTAGAGAAAACTTCTCAAGGTAAACATGGAAAGACATCTAAAATATCAAAGTAGTTGAGTAGAAACAGAGGTCTTTGGCCAATAACTTAAATATTTCTAAGAGATAAACATTCATCAGGCAACATTCTGTTAAACATGAATTCTTTTGCATTGCTAGAATTCTCTTCTGAGCTCCTCAAAATATCAAGATAATGTAGGAAAATAAAAACCACTGCCTCTTAGGGTCTTAAACTACTATTTTTAGAACATGTGAGTATAAGATTTTCCTATGTACTGGGAATTCCGTGTCTCTGATGGTGAGACCAAGATACATCTAGGAACGGGCACAGCTGTCCTCCTTGCAGGTAACCAGAAAGAGCTAGACACACCTTTATTTACCCACTCTAAGTTGGTGGTCGTGCATTTCTCTCAATGTGGGGTTGTAAGTTCTTTAAGTCACTACCTGCTATGTAAATAGCAATTTCTTATATCGTTCCTAAGTTTACATCTTTTGGACACTCAGATTCATATCTAAACCCTTAAAATATTCTATTTCCATATGAGAAAAAAATATATCCAATTCCATGTCTTTCATTTACCTGTTGGCCAGCACTGTTGGTTCTTGCTCAAATATAGATTTAGGATCAAGTCTTCCTTTCCATTTAGAGCAAGAACCTCCTGGATCTCGGCGCATTTGAGAAAGTGAGATGATAGTAGCCCTGGGCCCAGAAATAAGAGGCTCCATGCAAGGTGAACAACTTGGTATCCCTTCAAACTTATCAATCGTTTGTATATTTGTTTAACATTTATTTAGTAGGAGTCAGGAGATATTGATTTTTTTATTAATAAAAGTTGTATACTTTCTTAACGCTCAAAATCAAGACATTATTACATGTAAAGTGTGAAATTACTTTTTTTTCTTTTTACTTCTTTACAAAATTGTCTCAGAATTTCCCTTTTCTGGATTAATTTTTTGGACAGCATATTAAAGTAGCCAAATCTTAGATAATAAAATAATCATATTTTCAGTAAATAGCACTCTGCCATGCATTAAAAAAACATTTTTTATTGTTTTAGAAAACAATTAACCAGCTGGTTTCAAGATTTGTACTGGGCAGATAGTGCTTTGTGATAAATGGTTTTATAGTTCCACTTGAGCTGCCTACTTGTTGAAAGCAAGACCCACGTATTTTAGCAGTGTGATCTGCAGTCTAGACGGAAACCTGAGTTAACAGGTGCCATGTTTCTCATTTACTCTGCCCAGTTGGCCTGCCCTGGATCCAGCCCTGGGCGGCAGTCCTGGGCACTGCCTCTGCAGGTCCCTGAGGCCAGTTCCCTGAGGACTCACTACATGGGAATTGTTCATGAGTGACTGAGCTTCCAGAGGCTTCTCTTTACAGATACGTAAACATAAAATTGAATATACATTTATTGGCAAGGCATATTTAAGAACAGGATAAAGATAATTCCATTAGGACCCTATCACATCTTCCATGGTTTTAAAAATTCCAGTTAAATCTCTCAATGTGTAGCTTTCCTTTCAAAATTTTATTAGTCATCTCATTCCTTTTGGAATTACTCATCCTTCTCTCAATCTTCTCTTATTTTGAGGTCTATTTTATAATGTAAGATAACTAGGACTATATGATAGGCTTTGACTTCAGAAACTTAGGGTAGCTCTAAGTTACCTTTAAAACCCTCTGTGTCCACAAGTGGAAGGATTTGAGTGAAAAAGAAAAAAGAAGGAAAAAAAAAAGTAAAACCCTCTGTGGGATGTGGTGGGCAAATTATACCTCCAGCCTTAGGAAACCACTTAAATTGTTCCTAGGGTGGCTTTAAATTCTTAAATGATTCATCCCCCGATTATCTCTGACCTCACCTCCTGTTACTCTGCCTCGTTCACTCTTATTAGCTACAGTGGGTTTTGCTGTTCCTTAAATACGCCACACTCATTCCCACCCCAGGGTTTTTGCATTTGTTCCTTCCTTTGTCTGTAATACTGTTCGGAGATTTCTACCTAGTCTATTCTCTCATGTCATTTAGATGTCTATTCAGGTATTACCTCCTCAGAGAAGCCTTGTATAACCACTCCATTTAAATGAGTCACCAGCCCAACTATCATTCTCTGTCACCTTACTTAACTTTTTCTTCATTTCTTATCACTATCTGATGTTATAATAGGTATTAATTTATTTATTTTTGTCAATTATTTTCTTTACTAGAATATAAGCTCATCTGGGCTAATTTTTATCTGTTATATATAATACTGTATCTCTAGTATGGTATCTCTGGAGTCCAAAAGAGGTAAATTTAGGAACAATATGAGGAATTACTATTTACATAGAAGGTAGTGGCTTAATGAACTCATAATTCCACATTGAGAGAAATTCATGGCCACCAGCTTAGAGCAGGTAAGTAAGGGAGAGTGTGGTATTTAAAGGCAAGGCTCTAGCTCTTTATGATTCCTGGCTCATAGTAGGGGCTTAATAATATGGATTTTTGCTTCAAAATAAGAGTTGTGAATAGACAGTTTCCAACAATTTCTCTAGTTCTAAAATTTGGAGTCCCTGTAAATCCTAAAATTGTCGTCAATTTAGTAAAAGAGGAAAAACATGCCTTTGGAATTCCTCTGAGATCCTAGACTAGGAAAATTCTGTCAATATCCTATTGACAAGAGGGAATGCTTAGGGCAGTAATGGGCTTGTCTCTATTTTTTCTTTTTCACTGGAGAGAATCAGGAAGACATAAAAACAATCAGAATGTTTCACTAGTGGAATTGGACTGGATCCGGCAGAGGTGCTCTCCACTTTCCAAAGTGGCCCTGCTGGCAACAGTGTAGAGAAGTTTGAGAGTGAACAGCTGTCACCAGGGCCTAGGCTGAGCTGCAGAGAAGGTCAAGCTTGCATTCTGCATTCCAGCCACCCCTTTCCACTACATTTGTTGTACTCCAGCTATTGAATTTCCTAATGCTGCCATTAGCCTTCTAGACTCTTTCCTTCTCCCTGACTGTTCTGCTGATCTGCACGGAGGTATATCTTGTTTCTTCCTCGTTGAGCTAGAGCTCCAATCCCTGAGTTTTTATCAGCTGCTTATAGCCCAATTGATTAAAATGTTTATATTAAAAGATGAATGAGGCCTAAAGAAAATTTGCAGTTTGAAAAATGGTCCAATGTCTTACTTGTTCTTCTAAGACCTGAAATTCATAGAATTAAGATTGCTGTCTCACACACACACACACACACACACACGCACACACACGCACACAACACACACAGACAGACACACACACAGACATACACATCATTTCCTTGTGAAGTCATCCCTGTAAGCTAGGAGGCAGTAAACAAAGCCTTACTTTGGTGGAAATTATAAGTGAGCAATCAAGGGCCTCTATGTGCTAAGAGCCTCATGTACATCAGATATTCATGGATTTGGAGGTACAATTGTTGACATTTTTCTAATCAGACCAAACTAACAAATAATGGTTTTCAGTCAAAAGGATTTCCTAACCACTGCAATTTTTATGGTCTTATGGCACAGACTGCAGAAAATGGACTCTGTGATTTAACAAAATAGTTAAATAGTAAGAATTCCTTAGAGTCACCTTGACCTGGAACCAGAGCAGAGATTCTCCTTCTCACTTTGCCATTAAAGGATTTTATCCTTAATCCTGGATTTCAGGGGCAAGTCTGGGTTGCCACTCCCCTGACAAGCAGTGATGATGAGGAGGGCTGATTCCTGCAAATATGCAACCTTCCCTGGAGATTCTTGGGATTACTAAGGGGAGAGGACCCTAGAAAAATCTGGGATTTCTGTTCATTTGTCTCAGAGCCCTCATAATTTGGTGTATAAATGATGAGTGACATCATTTGTCCCTGAGCTGCTTACATTTGAAAAAGGCAGTTATTTTTAAAAGCAGGGCCAGTGTCCAATGGCAGCCTCAAACACGAGGGAGAATTGAATTTCACCAAAGAGCCTTGCAGCAGTGACTCCAAATCTAGTGCAGTTGGGTGTGAGCAGTGACTATGGGACACTGTGCCTTTTGCCTAGGATTTAAAGAAGATCTTAGAAAAAATTTGCTAGGGATAGGGCCCAGGAATCTGTGTTTTTAATGAACACCCCAGGTGACTGTGATGCACTGCCAGATATGAGGTCACTGCCTGGAAGTACTTCTTCCAGTGGAGCAGACAGGGCGGGGGGATGTGTGTGCTGACTCCCAGAATCGGGAAGGGCACTGAATGAGCCTGCAGGTGGGATTACTACATGCAGGAGATCTTACACAACTATAGAAAATGTTTTAAAAAGTAAATTTCATTGAGGTATGATTTGCATGCAATCAAATGCATCAATTTTGCTGTACAGTTTGATGAGTTTTAAAAAAGTATATACATCTGTGTAACAACCACCCCAATCACGATATAGAATGTTTCCAACATACATAAAAGTTTGTATCCTACTTTGTAGTCAATCCTCCTACCACCCGGACCCACTCACCAGGCAACCACTATTCCTGTTTCTATCAGTATAGATTAGCCTTGTCTGTTCTTGAAATTTGTATAACGGTATCACACAATATATATTCCTTTGTGTCAGGTTCTTTTTACTCAGCATAATGTTTTCAAGATTAATCTATATATCAGTAGTTCATTCCTTTTTACTATGAGTAGTATTCCATTGCACAAATGTATAAATATTTAACATTCACCTACTAATGGACATTTGGGCTTTTCCCAGTTTTATGCTATTATGAATAATGTCACCAAAAACAATTTTGTATATGATTTTTGTAGATAGATGTTTTCACTTTTCTTAAGTAAATACCTAACAGCAGAACTGCGGAATCATATGGTAGATGTATGTTTGACATTATAAGAAATTACCAAGCAATTTTCTAAAGTGGCTGTACCATTTTGCATTCCCACCAGCAATGTAAGAGAGTTCTAGATGCTTGATGTCCTTGACAACACCTAGTATTGTCAGTCTTTTTAATTTTAGCCATTCTAGTGACTACATGGGATGTCTCATTTTGTTTTAACTTGCATTTCCCTCTAATGATTAATGAGCATTTGCCATGTGTATATTTTTTTGTGTGAAGCATCAGTTCAAATATTTTGCCAATTTATTTTAGGGGTTGTTTGTCTTCCTACAATTCAGTAAGAGTTCTTTATATAGTCAGGATATAAGTCCTTTTCAGAAATATGTACTGTGGATATTTTATGCTGTCTGTGACTTGCCTTTCTTTTCTCAGTGATGGTATCTTTTAAAGAGTAGATGTTTTTTATTTTGCTTAAATCCAACTTATCATTTTTTCTCTTTTTTGCGTCCCGTCTGTAAAAATCCTTGCTTAGGCCAGGTGTGGTGGCTCACGCCTGTAATCCTAGCACTCTGGGAGGCCGAGGCAGGCGGATTGCTCAAGGTCAGGAGTTCGAAACCAGCCTGAGCAAGACTGAGACCCTCGTCTCTACTAAAAATAGAAAGAAATTAATTGGCCAACTAAAAATATATTGAAAAAATTAGCCGGGCATAGTGGTGCATGCCTGTGGTCCCAGCTACTCGAGAGGCTGAGGCAGAAGGATTGTTTGAGCCCAGGAGTTTGAGGTTGCTGTGAGCTAGGATGACGCCACGGCATTCTACCCTGGGCAACAGAGTGAGAGTCTGTCTCAAAAAAAAAAAAAAAATCCTTGCTTACAATCCAGGGTCACAAGTATTTTTCTCATGTGTTTTATTTCTAGAAGTTTCATATATTTGGCTTTTATGTATATGTCCATGATTTTGAGTTAATTTTGAGTACAAGTTAGCACCCAAGATTCTTTTACTCATTATATTAGGGTTATCCAGAAAAACAGAACCAACAGGCTGTATATAGACTCACACATATTGAGAGAGAGAGAGAGAGATTTATTAATATATTAAGGAATTGACTCACACAATGTAATGATTGGCTTGTTAAATCCCAAATCTGATGGGGTGGGCTGGAGACCCAGGGAAGAATTGCAATTCAAGTACAAAGGAAATCTGCTGGCAGAATTCCTTCTTGCCTAGGGGAGGTGAATCTTTTTCCATTAAGGCCTTCAACTGATTGGATGAGGCCCACCCACTTTATGGAAGGCAATCTGCTTTGCACATAGTTCACCAATTTAAATGTTAATCTCATTGAAAAACATCCTCACAGAGACATCCAGAATAACGTTTGACCAAATGTCAAATTGACTATTATACCCATACAGATATCCGATTATTCTTGGGCTGCTTGTTGAAAAGGCTATGCTTTTCCCACTGAATTATTTTGGACTCTTTGTCAAAAATTAATTGACCATATACGTGTGGGTCTATTTTTACAATCTCTATTTTATTGATCTATTAATATATCTCTGTTCTTACACCAATGGAACTGCCTTGATTTCTCTACTTTTGTGTAAATCTTAAATTCAAGGAGTATAAATCCTCTAATTTTGTTCATTCCCAACATTATTTTGGCTACTCTATGTTCTTTGCAGTTCTGTACACATTTTAGAATCAGCATACCAGTTTCTTAAATAATAAAATCCTTCCAGGAATTTGACTGGGATTGTATTGAAGCTACAGATCAATTTTGGAACAATTGACATTTTAACTGTATTGATTTTTTTTCAATCCATATACACAGTTTATTTCTCTGATTTTTCAGATCATTTTCAATTTTTCTCAGCAATATTTTGTAGTTTTCAGTGTACAAGTCTCACACATATTTTGTTAAATTTGCTTCTAAGTTGTTTATTTTTTGCAATTGTAAAATATTTTTAAAATTTCACTTTCCACTTATTCATTGCTAATATATAGAAAGGCAATTTCTTTTTATTAACCTTATATACTGAGACCTTGGAAAAGTCACTATTAGTTCTGGTAGCTCATTTTGTAAGATTCCTTAGGATTTTTCTATGTACACAATCATGCCATTTGTGAGTAAAGACAACTTTACTACTTTTTTCCCAATCTGCAGGCCTTTTATTGCTTTTCTTTGCTTTACTTTACTGGCGAGGACTTCCATGACAATTTGAATTGCAGTGGTGAGAAACAACATTTTGCCTTCTTCCTAATCTTAATCGTAGGGAAGGCAGTTAAGTCTTTCACTATTAGATAGGATGTAGCTGTAGGCTTTTCTTAGATGTTTTTTATCATGTTAAGAATATTTTCTTTTTTTCTAGTTGGCTGAAAGTTTTTATTCATAAATAGGTATTAAGTTTTATTAAATTCTTTTACTATATCTATTAATATAATCATAGAATTTTCTCTTTTATTGTCTTATTGTGGTGCGTTACATTGATTGCTTTACAAATTGTAAAATCAGCCTTCCATTCCTGGGATAAACTCCGAATGGTCATGATATATAATTCTCTTTCTATATTGCTAGCTTCAGTTTGCTAAAATTTTGTTAAAGACTTTTGGCTTCTATTTTCTTAAGAAATACTTATCTATAATTTCCTTTCAATGTATTTGTCTGGTTCTAATATTAGGATAATAATATAAGTTATTCCTTAGTGCTCTGTTTTCTGAGTCTGTGTGGGATTAGAAAAAAATCATATAATCTATTAAGTATAGGGCTCTATTATACATAGAGATATTTAGATTTTTATTTCTTCTTATGTCCGTTTTGATAATTTATGTTTTTCAAGGAATTTGTCTATTTCTTCTACATTGCCAAATTTATTATCACAGAATTCTTCATAATACTATCTTTTTAAGTGGCTCTATAATTTATAGCAATAATAACTATTTCATTCTTGATGTTGTTGTTTTATGTTTTTCCTTTGTTTTCCTAAATCAGCCTGGGTTTACCAGTTTTATAGATCCTTTCAAATAACTAAATTTTGATTTAATGGATTTTGCTCTATTGTTTTTCACTTATTTTCATTATGTTTTTGATTTTACTTTGTGTTTAATTTGCTTCTTTTTATAGCTTCTTAATGTAGAAACATAACTAATTTGAAATGTTTATTTTTTTCTAATATAAGCAATAAAATCTCAAAGTTTACTACTTAGCACTGCTTTTGTTGCACCCAAAAGATTTGATGTATTTTGTTTTCACTATCATTCACTTCAAATTATTTTTAAGTTTTCTTTGTAATTTCTTCTATGACTCAAAGATATGCAGACATGTTAGAAAATGGAATCATACTTTCTTTGTATTTGTAACCTGCTTTTTAACTTAATATATAATCAAGAAACTTTTCCACTAAATAATTTTCTGCAGCATCATATTTAAGGAGTGTATAGTTTTGTACATTATGGATATATCATACAAAATTTATTTAAAACAAGTTTCTGTTATTGTATCACTGGTTGTTTCCAATTTTTCAGTTATAAATTATTGCAATAAATATCCTCATATATTAATTTTTGTGCAATTAAGAATTTTTTCTTTGTACGATTTTCTATAAGTGGAATTGTTGGATAAATTCTCTTTTTCAAAAGAATTTCATACTGACTTCTTCTTGGCCTGAACCTATGTTTTTACATGGTTAATTAAATTAATTTATTTGGCAAAATTGCCATTTATTTGATTTCCTATAAGCCTTTTTATTTGTTAGTGAATGGTTTTTGCAAAAAATTCTTTATATTGAATATTCATATTGAATCAAATAAAGAGACCAAATGTTTGCATATTTATTGCTTCTTGAAAGTTTTTTTTCTCCCCCCCCCAAGAGATGATGTGGTCTGTGAGCTACATCAGCCCATAGGCATGGCTATTTAACCTTCATAGTGATGAAAAGTATTAAACTGCCAACATCTACAATCTGGGGGATATCATATATAGCATTTGGCTTTTCAGGCTCTCTTGGAAAATTGAGAATCTAGCAACAATTGGTCAGAATTCCTATATGATAAGAATTAGTGCAAATGGAGTAATCACTCCTGTTTAGATAGGGCATGCCCTTTCCATTTTGCCGTAGTTCTCACTCAGCCAGTGTCACTTGGTTAGAACACAGCCTGACTTTTCTAGGCATTTGGATTCACAAACCCTGATATTGCAGGATAGAACCTATTAGAAGACTAATGCTAGTCACGTATAGGCAATCCCTGAGTTACTGTTCAAACCAGGTGACAATGGTCTCTATATGCAGGCATGAAAATTTCCCAGTGTCCATGACTAGCATTCTGCCATCGGTCCTTCCCCTTCCTTCTTCAAGAAACTCTAGAAATTTCCTTTGGTAACCTACAAGATGTATACTTCCAAAAGGAAACTTGGCTCTTTTGAGATATAGAATAGAGATGTCCTTTTTTGTACTTTAATAAGCATGAGTTTTTGTAGGCAAAGATTCATTATCTCTAGAACTATGCAAACAGCATGTATCCACATAATGTCTCCCAGATTTTTTAGGTCTCAATTTTAAGGGTACATTGAAGTTATAGCTCTTACCCCTCAGTAGTTTTTAATTCACCACACAGTAAAATATGTAAGTTGGGATCGAATTATTAATGTGGGATGTTTGCCATCTATTCCCCTGCCCTAGCCAGCCAAAGAGAATTCTCTAATAACCAGATCAATTTCCGGATTCTTTTTCTTCCTATAAATACGGATTCTTTTCTGCTAGGAGAGAGGTAAGGTCAGTTGACATAATAAAGTGATACAGAAAAGAGAGGGTGAGGAAAGACAGAGAAAGGAGAATGATGTGTTGAGAGAAGTCATGGGGAATTGTGAATTAAAATGCTCTGGATTGGCAGCAAGTGTAAGGGGGAAGGGTAGAAAAGGAAAGGGGTTTTAATAAATATTGTTATGGTCTTTGAATTTGGATGCCATTTATAGTTCTTAAGAAACATAAGTAAGGGGTTTCAGTTGTTTTGAAATTACTTTTGGCTATGGGAAGCTGTTTCTTGACTGCAAACCTGCTCTGACAGTGAACTGTGTCTGTCCCAGGTTTATAAAGGTTACACAGGCTTATGAATAGGTTTTCCTTGTTCATACCCTTCTTAGTTTTTGCTATGATTATATTCATTTGCTGTTCATGATAGTAAGTCCTGAACACCTGTTTAAATAAATTTAAGGTTGTTTCTTCTGGCCTAGGATTTTGGTGTGTACCCTCTTTTAAAAAATTGAAGACTTAGACAATTGAGACATATATTTCTGTTCTCCTTTTCTGTTTATATTTCTCATTGTACAGTTTTTCTGAGGTGGGAGTCCACATTAAAGGTCATACTGCTTCTGGCTCTAAGATTTGATTTCTTAAACACATCCCAGGTCAACTAGAGTGCTAGAGTTTATTACTTTTCAAAAACTAAATCCCTGCCAAGTGAAAGGAGAGAAGGGCATGTTTAGATGAAAGTGCTTGATGTTCAAATTCTGCAGTTTGTTGACATTTTATTGCTCAATACAATTTTTCCTACCCTTCAGGGCATTTTGCTTAATGATTTCCCAAGAACAGCACCATGAAGCTTCAAAGCAAGCGGCAAGTTTTAGCAACAATGCTCTTATTCCAATTTATGTGAATCACATGTCCAAAACCTTGTATAAATCTGAAGTTTTTCCCATACACACTTATGCCCAGAAAATATGGCAAGCTATGTTAACAAGCCATGTTAGATATCAAACATTCATATGGAGATAATCCAGGTAACTCTCATGTAATAGATCTGTGTGGGAGATGAGGGGAGGAGAGGTGAATCTAAACTAGATTTCAGATGTGCAATACAAAATTCATTCAAAGATATCTGTCACTAGCAGTCTGATAGTGCTGGTTGTTGGATTTGAATTTGTTATTAAGAACTGTGTTGGCCTGATGTCTTAAACATTGAATTATGACAAATGTACAAACAAGATGATATATAATCCCAAGAAGTTTGTTCTTTGTGGTTATTTATTCCATGGGTCAAGGGGAATATAAGTTATTTATTAGCTTTAAAGTGGTTTTCACCTTATTGAACCATATACATACCAATAAAATATGGCTTTATAAGGGGATATATTTTAGTTCCTTTATGGTTAAAAACTGAGGTGCCAATTCTTACACTGGAAGAGCTATTCAGTCCCTCTCTTACTATTCTCTGCTTTCAGAATTGACTCCTACCTCCTCTTTCTGTATTTGTGCTGGATTGTACTTGTCATGGTAAGTGAGCCAGTCCACCTAGGAGCCTTTCTCTGCAGGCAGGGCCATAGAAAGAGGCCTGGAGGAAGGCTGCCTGGTGTTAATGGTTGGATCAACCTAAAAACATTATTAAGGACAGGAGAATCTTTTTCCCTGGAGGTTTAATAAAGAAAGTTCATGCTTTCCTGTGTCTGGAATCATATGCATGTGCAGAAAGAATTGGGAGGCAGCTGATCTCTAAGGTATCTGCCCAGCATGAGATACTTACCCCACCCGCATGTATTTATTACTGAAAAACAGAAGAGAGGGCTTTCTTGACCTTACAATAAAATAAGAAGATGTAATAGCAAGCGGTGTTGTAGAGTCCTTTCACTGCAGTTTCTAACAGCGTAACCTTCCAGAAACTAATGTCAGGCAAACCTGCCACATTTAGGAGACTGCAGGGGTCTGAACTTGTGTTTAGGAAAATGTTAATACTTATTTGAAACTTCATCTGACAGCCATTCTGCAATACTCATTGCACAATACAGGAAATTTTCAGCCCTGGTTTTTAATTTTCTTCTCTTTTGCGGGCTTGGGGATGGACCTCAATGTTATTTTAACTTAGTTTCCTCCAGGCAAGGAGATTTACTTAATTGGGCAGCCAATCAAGAAACCCTGTGACTGAGCATTTTGTGTAGTGCAGGCCATGTGCTCCCTGTGGTCTGTGGTGTGTCTGGAAACAAAAGGCGCGCGGGAGAGGAAGCTCAGCCTTTTACACGTGTCTAGAAGGAGGCCGAAGGATATTCAAATAAAGTAACTATTTTTAATATTATTTTATTTTATTTTATTGCTCAGTGCAATTTCTCCTACCCTTCAGGGCAAAATGGTCCTAAAATCAGAAGTGTGATTTTTCTTGGTTGTCAGAGTGTCAGTCTGGGAAGGAACAATAGCTAGGCTTCGCTTGGCAGGCGGCTGTCCTACACACAAGCAGAAAGAAGGACTTTCTATTCCCTTCTTACTACTCTAAAGCTTAAAGATGAATTGCTTCCTGCTGGAGACTTCTTATAACCCAGCAGCTGTTGGGAATGTGACATCAGGATTTTTCTCACAGATGTGTGTGCAGATCAGAAAGACACGAAGGTTTGCAGCCAGGATGCCAGTAATCCGGTCAGCGGAGCCCGGCGTAGAACGGGGTTCCCTTCTTGAAGCCTTTGCAGGTTCTGGAAATTGGCTGCGACAGTAAGTCCTGCATATGGGCCAAAAAAGTAACTTCCCAATCCAACTTAATATTTACTCCCTGTGCCTACTATTTACTGCCTGTAACAAGTTTATTAACGTTTTAAGTATGTTTATTTTTAAAAGCACATCTCTTTCAACATAGATGAATGTAAGGGAAACAAACACTACCAACAATGATAGATAATTTTAGTAATCTGCTTACACGTTCTTTGTGCTAAACTCAAGTAAATAAGGAGAATGAAGGAGAAACTTAAGGCGAGAGAAGGGAATATGAGTTATTCAAGTGCCAATAGAAAAATTTTTTGAATAAGGGACAAGAAATGCAAACACAAACAGAAAAAAAGAGGAGGGAGTTTAATGTAAAGTAAAAGTTTTCTTCTACCTCTTATTTACTGTCCTTTTCTTTGCACTTGGATAACACATTTCACCTGCGTTGTAGGGTGAGTTTTCCTCAATCACATACCGCCGCCCTCAACCCCGCCAAGCCTGCTCCTCCTCCCACCAAACCAAAACCTGGTCCTTGACTCTGGAACTTAATGGGGCATAAGGGAACAGAATATGACTTTTTGTAATACAACTGGCATTTGGAATGGAAGTTAAGACTCTTTTAGCGTAAGTTACAGGAGACGCACATACTATCACTCAGTCAATCTTTGCGAAGAGGCCTGCGCCCTCGCCCTCCCCCATAGGATCCCAAGCAGCGTCCCAGCCCACCCCACCACCCTCCCTAGCAGGGAAGGAGAGACAGTGGAGAGAAAAGAGGAGGCAGACCTTGGGAAGAGGGGGCAGGGTAAGAGGAGGAGGGTCAAGGAGAGTGTCAGTTGGGGGGGTCATCTGAGCCACAGCCACCAGATGGGATGAGGTGCCGGGGATTTATTAGAGGCCAAGGCTGTGAAGGACCAAGGGGAGGGAGCAGGAGCAGGGGCAGGAGAGCCCTCAGACTTTGTGAGAGGGGTCAGGCAGGAGCACAGGGTGTGAACAGCCCCAGACCGCAACACATTTTGGAAAAAAATTTAGCCAGATCAAAGGGAGTCTCAGGCCATAGTTGTCCCTGGGAGGAGTCCCAGGGCAGGAAGATATGCCCTCACTGGAATCCGTCTGCTGAGCTCAGTCGCTGGCCTCGGGGTGAGTGCACAGCAGAGCTGAAGGCTCTTCCCTGCAGCAGGCTCCCTGCAGAGAGCCCGGAGTGGGGTCTCCACAGCCACCACAAGGACGCTATGGGGCAGGGACCATAGGAGTGGTCACAATGGAGACTCTCAGGATTTAGGACTAAGGCCCTGGATCAGGGTTGGAGCAAGGAGACAAATTGAATAAAACAGAGAACTCACTTTTGAATCTCTGCCCACCTGTACGCAGGTTGGAAAATATTACTTGATCAAGTAAAGGACTGATTAAACCTTTTCCAAGATTCTCTGGGTTCGACAAGTTACCAGTGAGGCCATTTGGCTCTGGACATGCAGTACGAGTTCGCAGCTGTGATTCTCTTTTGACACTTAATCACATTGCCTGGGGCGTGGGTAGCCAACCACTGCTGGGGCATCTGCCTGGCCTCAGCCAAACCAAAAGTAATTTCTCCCTCCTCTCAGCAGCACTGAGTTCCCACTAGTGACAATTATTCTATGTCTTGTACTTTACATAAGTGTGTATGTGATTTCTCCCATCCGCAATAGTCAATAAGAAACTTGAAGGTAACAGTCGTCTGACACTTGGAATCAGCATTGCCTTCTACACACCATTGGTGGGGGCTTCAATGTCAGTTAAATAAAATGAACGAGCAGGATTGGGCAGGTAGGGACATAAAGGGGAAAATGATGGAAACATTTAGATTTATTTCAGTCTTCTTATTTTTAGAAGGTCTGGGGTGGCTTATAATAGAAGGCACAGATATGCTACAACCACCAAAATGGATAAAAAAGTAAGAACAAAGGAAAGGGGTGGAGTTGGAGACAGATTGGTGTACCAGAAAACACTAGGCTAAGGACTGCTACTGAGATTAAATGCAAACTTTACTTTAGACCTTTTCCTGGCAGACAAGACAAAAAGGAAAACACAAGTTATAAAAGGCTCTTATTAGCTAATAAAAAGAAGCATGCCAACTTTTCTATAGAAGTAGATTTTTTTCCCTTAGCACTGACTCTAAGAGGAATTTATTTTATGGCTCCTTATAGAGCTCTTGGCTTTTTAAACATATGATGGTTTCAATAACAATTTTATAAAAAATATATAGAAACTTTTTACTATATAGCTATTTCTAATATTGATTTTTGATAAATGCCACAGTTCAGAGATGAGCTTTCTATGGAGACTTTGGATGTAGTTTAACCATCAGCAGTGAAATGAGGCTGGGCCCATAGCCTCTGGATGGTACATTTCAATAATAATGACCACAAAATTATATTTAGATAGAATATAACTGGGGCTGCCTTTCTTTAAAATTTGGCTAAATAGTTCTGTACTGACATACACATTTTGTTTTGACGTTGGGCCTTCGTGATAGTGGAATAATCTAAATTCCATATATGTATAATGACTTAAAATTGATTCCAGCACATCCCACACTGATATTAAGAGAAACCGCTCTGGGGGACATGAAAAGTGTTCTAAAATCCTCTGGTTTACAAATCAGTTTAAGCACCAAACCCAATTAAACAAGTTTCTTTTGTACTCTGGCACTTCTTCAAGATTTGAACATGCTAATAGATTGGACACCCTGGTAAGTGGATTCTGACCTGGAGATTAATACATAGGAAGTCTATTGCAGGTGGCTTTTGGGATCAATACCCAAAAGCCAAACCAAAGAAAGGAAAGGAAGCAGGACTAGGCGGGGGAGAAGTTGGGCTAAATCCATAGGGAGCTCTGGAGCTGGATGGCTTTTTGGAATTGTCCCCAGTTGGATGAGGGCCTGCCGGGCCTGTGTACCCCCACATTGGCAGTCATTGGATATAGGCTGACCAGGGAAGGGGTGTGCTCTCGGGAAAGAGGCGCTCTTCAGCCAAGGGCAATTCCTAGGGAAGGTTAACACCCAAGGGCTCTGGACCAGCGGTACTGCCAGCAGTTGGGGGAGTATGTCCTTCGTTTCTGAAGGTGGTGCATCACAGTGTATCATAGGACTTTGTATGCATTGTTTCCCAAACTAACTAGCAAATCATATTTTAATCCTGGAGCCCAGCCAAACATCTCCTAGACCTAGTGGTAAATAGGACACAATTTGTGAAGTCTTGCTTTAGTCTAATGACCTAAATGTTTACTCTGTATTCTGTCAATTGAACACGACAATTAGATTTTATATTTGGCTGCTTCTACCAGAAGCCAGATATCAGTGATTTATCAATTAAGAGAGTTTATTTTACTCAATAAGTAACATGGGGTACAGTTCAGAGCTTATGCAGTGGCTGAGAGAACCAGGTTTCTTCCCCCCTCCCTCGTTTCCTTATTTTGGCATGTGATTTTTGTCCTTAAGGCTAAAGAGGTGCTGCTCTACCCCAAAGGGGCAAAAGGTGAGTGCCGGGTAAGCTTCTTCCTCTACAAATTTTCTAAAGCCCCACTCTATGGATTTTGCTTACCTCTCATTGGCCACACTGAGTCACATGGCCCATCTGGGACGGTAACATCTAACTGGGTTCCCTTAACTAGGAAGTAAGGGAGACAGGGTATTGAGAAGGTGACTAGCATTTTCTACCACAAATAATAGAATTTAAATTCTTTCTTCATTGTTTCTAATTGGCTGAATTACTGTGAGGACAATTTTATAGGAAAAAATGGATATAAAATATACAGATACATACGAGCACATCACAACAGATTGCTGTACTGTCTCAGACTTTCCACATTTCATCAAAAGCACTTCTTATGAATTTATTATCACGGATTTACTTCCACCAGTTGAGACAGAGCTGTGCACATGATAGGCATTCAATGTGTGTGTGTGGTATGTAAAAAAATTACATATTTGACATACAATCTAACACAGTACTGTGCAATGAGGTCATAAAATATCGCGTATCTTGCTGGCATATCACAAAGAACCCCTGCAGTAGAGGTCAGGAAGTAGTACTGAAGGTGGGTTTTAGTCCTTGCTTTAACTTGGTCTTGGTTATGCCACTGCCAGATAGTAGTTTTCTGGTGACTTCTACCAACATAGATTTTATGAAATTTAGGGAAATACTGTATGACAATTGAAGACCTAGCACAATTAAACATAAAAGTGCAATGACCCCATCCTGAATTGAAAAATTATTGTTCTACGTTCTACTTCTCACCTCCAGAAAAGAAGCTCCACTTTCTATAATTATATGATTTTAAAATTTCTCACATATGAAATTATAGCATTTAGTATGATTTTCAAATTGTACACAAATTTACCTTAAAACCACCTAATAGGTTCTTTTCCACAGCCTACCCCAAGTTTAGGGGTATACCACTCTTCTTCTCTCCTCGACAGCAGGTTTTTTGTTGTTGTTGTTGTTGTTGTTGTTTTTTGGTCAAACTGTTCTTCTTAGGTATTCTCAATAGACAGTTTAAAGCATCACAAAATTAAAAACGGAGGCCACGGTGAATGTCTGAAGATTCTGCATTTCTAACATGCTCCCAGCTGATGTCACTGCTGATGGCTCCTGACCATATTTTGGGTTAGCAAGGTGCTGGTTTTAAAACTTGGTTGCAGGCTGAAAGTGGGTGGGTCTTACAAACACTGATGCCTGGGTTCCACCCCAGAGAGCTGGATTTGTTTGTTTGGGGTTCAGATTAGGCATCAGAGTTTTAAAAGCTCTCCCAGGTGATTCTAATGTGCAGCAAAGTTTGCAAACCACTCCCATAAATAGATTAGAATAGTTTTTGACACAAGTCTCCCCAAATGCACAATTTGGTAGACTTATGTATCCTTGTACATCCCCACTATAGTCGATACCGACTTCCGGGTCTTTTTTATTCAAGTAGAGTGCCTAGCTTCATGCCTGGCATGGGCTCGATCGCAGTTTGTTGAATATAGCACCGTATGGAAAGATGCTTGTCCTCCTCACGTGGTCTGGCAAGGAAAGACAGGTGACTTACTTCTCACTGAAAACCTGGGTCTAGCACATTTCTACTTACTGCAGTTCCTTTGCCAGGTTCTTCCAAGGAAGATCTTCTATATGGAGTTTAGAGCTCTCATCAGCAGAAGGCAGAGAGGAGAGAACAAAAATGGAGGGAATATGACAGCAAAGAGGGAGGAGTGGGAGTCAGGGAAGAAAGGGAAAAGGGAGAAAAAGAGAGAAAGAAAAGGAGACTGAGGAAGGGATGGAAGAAGAATGGAGAAGAAATGAAAAGAAAGATGTTTTATTAGGGTGTTGAAAGAAATTTTTAGTAGATATTTACTAATCTGCCATCTGTGAAAGGTGATACAAAGATTCTGTTGAGATTAACATACGTTTGGTCTCTTTAGGAGACAGGAATCAAGTGCTTGAAAAGTTACATAAAACTACGCAATAGTTAAAGAATAAAAGGAAATGATACCAGAGAAAACACAGGACATAATGACAGACCTATCAACAAGTGAGGGTTATGGGCTGCGGACAGCACGAACTCCACTTTTATGGGGAAATGGTACCAACCCTGTTGCAATAATCCTGTTCCTTCTGCTCTCTTAGCTCTATGAAATTAACAGCAAGCATAGAGGTGGCCGCGGAAGAAAAAGAATTTAACACAGTTGTATTAAAGAGTCTTTTAGGGAATTATTTAAATATTTACAGTTATTTCCTGTAGCCTGTACCATCACGTCACTTACACTTACTCACTCTGAGAAAAAAAAAATAATTCTCAAAATCTTACTTGAACATATCTTTTGAGAGTGCCATCCACACTCCCAATCCCATCATGCACATCTAGAACTTTCTTATTAGTGTTGAAGTCTTGATACTGTTTTATGAGAATAAATAATGGGAATTCAATCCATTCAAAGTGGTGACAGTTTGGTATCTTGTTATCTTTTCTAAGAAACGTTCTTAATTTGCTGTGTTGAACTCTGGCAATACAAGTCCCTTTAGTGACATAAAAGAAGCCAGTCTTTAAAAGATGCTGACAGATGTGATTGTTTTTTACAATGGGGCTGAGTTTCCTGCCCTGCTGCATGTAATTAGGCATGCAGATAGAGCTTTACTCATTTTACTAGTCCAATGGGAGGGAGCTGGGGCGGGGGCCCAAAGCACTGCTTACTGAAAGGAAACACTCTCTCTTTCTTTACCATGTAAATGTGTCTAGATTTCTATGGAAAGATAAGAGTTTGTGTTTTCATTTTTAAAATGTTGCATAAAACTAAGTTTGTGGTAAGGAAAACATCATTTCTACTGCTTTCAAGCAACCGTAATTTAGCCATTTCATGAGGAACTTGGATAGTAAAGATATGTACATGTATGGTTTAAGGGCCGGCATTTTCTGTATCCTAGCAACATCATTAAACATTGCCTTACGGTCTTCTTGATCTGAATCTGCTCAACTTTCCTATTTTGCTTTTTTTATTCTTTGCTCTTCGCTACTTAATACTGTGAGATCTAAAATGCTAATATCACTAAACAAGTGCATTGCCACAGTTTTCTTGGTCAAGGTAGCCTCTCTCACTTTTAAACTCTTGAAATTTTCTTTACTAAGTTTAATTGGGAACTCTTGTCTGGCTTGTGAAATCTCTGCAGAATGCCCACCCTCATTCATCTTTCACGTTGAAAAACACTGTGTGAGAACAAACCTGGGGCCTCTGGGAGTCAGAGAACACTCTCTGGGTCCTCTTTCTTTGAGGCCCCATTTTGGGCCAAGTGCCAAATGTTGGCTTACTGTGTGACTCTAGTGTCACCTCCTCTGCACCAAGCAGAAAACCCAGGAATCCGCATTTCACATGTACTTGCCACACGGTCTCCATTAGAATCTCAAGCAACAGGACACAACAGTGAAATGTGAAGAAGCAATCAAAGAGGCCAGATAAGGCCAAGGGGCCAAAAATTACAGACAGGGCATCTCATTTGAGGAAAAGGCCATGTGAGAAATGCAGAACCACACATGGCACCAGGCCCAAACAGCAGCAACTCATGGACCCAAGCAAGGACAGAGCGTACTAACTGAGATTCATAGGCGTGTTGCTTCAAAAGTTGAAAGAAACCTGCCTCCTAGATATGTAGGTAGGTCACTCTTGCCCCTTTGCAGATCTCTCAAGGAGGCGATGTCCCCTGCCTGAGATCAGAGCGTTGTCCAGAAGAAGAGCCGACACCAGAACTCATCCTTCCTGTGTGCCAGTCCAGAGGTCAACGCACGAAGGAGATAGTGTAGTGTAGGATCACTAGTGTATTGGGGGTAATGAGTAAACTTGTACCAAAGTCTCATTCAGTTGTTTACTAGTAGTGTTACCTTAGAAACAGGACTTAAATTTTCCAAAGTTTAATTTTCTAGTTTGTAAAAGGGAGTAGTAATATCGCCACTACTGGCACATAAAAAGCACTCGGATATTAGCTCCTTCTTCTTGGCCTATACCTGCCTTCTATACCTTGCATTATCCAGCCCAAGTCTGTCAGATGACACACAAATGCAAGATTATCTCCTAATTCAGTAATTTGGTCTGCTTCGTGCGCCAGACACAGAATGGTTCACATCTGACTGATCTGACTGCAGTAACATTGCTAGTAACCGTGATAGCATACAGCGCTCCCTCTGACTGGTAAGAATACGTTCTACTTGCAAACTAAAACTTGACAGGCCTCTATATAGGCCATGCCAACACTTTGAAAATAAAACTCTTGAAGTTTCACCAGAAATATATTTTTACATGATAGAAGGAAACCTTCTGGAACTTACTGCTTACATAAATTGAAAGAGCTGCATCAACAATAGGGCTGTTATGAACCCAGGCTCCACACTGTCTCCTAAAGGGATTAGACAGGCCTCATAATGTGTTAAAGGCAGAAAAAAGTGACCCAAGAAGGGGCTAAATCCTTAGTTGTCCTTAGTATTTTCCCATGTCAACACTGAGATTTGAAAAGGCAGAAGGAATTGACTTACTTTATATACTTGTCTTAGTACCTAATGAAATATAGAATGTTTTATTTGACCCCTGTGGGAAAACAGCTGAACTGGGCAGTTTGTTCCTGAAATCAAATATCAGCAATAAAAATATTTGCAAAGTCCCTTAAAAATCAGAACATCACAGATTTGTTAGAAAGTAGGTGCCCCAAGCTTATAGGTGGCTGTTAACATTGTTTTATTTCCTTTATACAAAAAGTAGAAATGACAGAAAAAACATTCTTGACAGAAAACAATACCGTTGACTTGGTCTCTTTGAGGAACTAAGCCAAATCTGCCCATATTATGGGGAAAGGGAAGTTCACCCGACATTAGCAAATACTCATGCAACTGAAGAAATACAAATGGCATCAGTGGCTTAGTGAATGTCCCATGGGTGGGTTGAATCAATCCAATCTTAAAAAACATACATTTGCCCAATCATGCTTTTAAACAGCATCTCTTTAAAAAACAAATTCTATATACAGATATCACCCCAAATGCATCTTTTATAGTCTACTACTATAAATTTAAGGCATCCTGATATTCTGTTGTTCTGCTGGTGAGGCATTGTTCTCATGGTTCTATTTCTACGGAGAATAGTCCAGAAATGTCCAATGGTGTCCAAAGGGCATCAGTGGGAGACAAAAACTGGATTTATAAGAAGAGTTCTTTTGACTCTGGCTCAGCAATGTGCTTTATGCTGTAGGATTTTTTCATTTTTCTATTGATGTCATTATGCCTAAGCAGAAGAGAAACCACAAGCCAAAATTAGATAAAACTATGGTCAAGTTACAAAATAATACCACTAAACAGCTCACCAAAAATGGAAATTATCTTCACACAAACCACACTGAAGACTTCATTCCAATAGGCAAATTATTCTTTTTTCATATAAACCACTCTTTAAACAATAAAAGCAATCATCATGTAATAACACACACTTGCTGAACATTTCTTAATTTGGTTATGGAAGTGATTTCTCAGTCATACTGAGTGAAATACAGGCATTCTACAGTAAAGAAAATCTTATTAAAAGTCAAACATATAGGATGCATAGCATGACTGGTCTAGTGGAAACAAAGGTATTTTATTCATATGGATTTACTGGTAACACTTTTTATTCTCCAAATAAGCTTGAGTGTTACAAGTTTGAAGAAGAATGCTTTTTTTTCTTTGTGTGATTACTGAGCAGTAGCACATGGAGAGACTACAAGTAGGTAAATCTGTGGGAAAAGAAGAAATTTAGAGACAATGATGCTGCTTTCCCCTCAGCGCTTGATACCTAGCAAGCCTGGAGAAAGATAGTACAAACTCAAACTGTGGAACAGCTTTGTTTTTTAACGGAATTTTCCTCTGGGCAGGTGTGTTCATTTTCATGAGATATTAGTCTGATTCTGGGTATCGAATCTTCCAGAGAGTAGCTATCTTCTGATGGTGGGCAAGACTACATATCACTGAATTACTTCTTGCAGCTACACCAGGCAAAAACACACTGCTTCTTGACTGTACTCACTAACACGAGGCCACAGTTGGATGCAGGAGAGCCCCACGTGTTGGTTTTATGGTCCCAAAAATGTGCTTGCTCACAAAGACCATGTAGCCTATTCCCAGTGTTCTAGTATATATTGGATCATCATCTGAAAGTTATAATTCTCATTTTTATTTCTCCTCTGAATATAACTTCAGAGAGTTGTTTATGGGCAAGAAAAGGAAAGGAAAAAAGGTGAAAGAAAAAAACTATTCGGTCAAAAGATGTCCTAGGGATTCTAATTAAACATGATGGGTTGAATACACACATTTATCACTCTTTCTTGCAAAACAACACTAAAATGAAAGTAAAGAAATAAAAAAGGCATAAATCTATATGAATAAAGGAAGTAGGAGAGGAGATGATAACAGATAAAATGAAAATAATATTTCAGAAGTAGGAAGGTAGGTGAACATTAGAATTGATTTAGCAGGGCAGGAAAAGCAGAAACCTAAGCTTACAGTCAGGGAACCCAACAGATTGATTTGCATTGCAAGACCCAGGAATTAAGAGCACCATGTACTTCTGAAGGTGATAGTAACTATGTGAAAGAATGAAGAAGTTCTCCATATACTAACACATAAAGACCTCCAACATGGTAAGTGGAAAAAAGTATGAGGCAAAACTGTGTGTACAGTCTGCCACCTTTATTGTAAAAAGGAAGGAAAGATAAGGATATACATTTATATTTGTATTTGATTGTAAAAATTTAAATAATATTTTCATATAAAGTGCTATTAAAAAGGAACCAACAGAAAACCAATAAAGTACTATTAGAAATAAACATTCTTACAGCAGGAACAAAAAAATTCAATGGCAAGATTGGAAGTTAAATTTCAGTAAATATCCTAGAAAGTCAAACTAGAAAAAGCCAAAGTATGAATAGAGAAGAATAGTTAGAAAATTTGAGGATCAGCCTAGTGTGTCCAATGTTAGAATAAGAGGATTTCCAGAAAGAGTGAACAAAGAAATTGTAGGTGAGAACATTTTCAAAGAAATTATACCAAATATTTCTCAGAAATGAAGCACTTACAGTTCCAGACTGAAAAAGTCTTCTGACTGCCTGTGGCCCAGGAATGGAAAACAAACCCATATTATGACAAAGCATCAAGAATCAAAATATTGGCGTTAACGAGAAAATCATAAAGGCTTCCAAAAGAGCAGCAGAGAAGAATGGGACTTCTCAACAGACACACTGGAAGCAAAAGAAAATGAAATGATGTGTTCAAGATTCTGAGAGAAAATAATTTCTCACTTAGAATTCTATACCCAGCCAAATACTCCTGCTACAGTAAATTGAAGACATTTTCAGACATGCAAGGTCTCAAAAAATTTAGCACCTATTCACCTTCCTTGGGTGGGAAGATATATTTACTAAAGCATGAGAATGAACTAAATAAAAGGAAAAGACAGATTCGGGTAATAGAGTATATAGACAGGGGAGAAGCAAAAAGAATTCTCAGGATGATGCGTGTGGGGGACGCCAGGATGCAGTTGTGCAGCAGTGCCAGACGGCAGAAGTGCAGAGGGCAGCAGGAGGGAAAAGGGGTCTCCATGAACAGAGAGAAACTGAGACATCGGAGCTATCTGAATGTGCTGAAAGATGGTTTTTGTCTTCAGCAGAATGTTTAGAAATGAATTATAAACTAAGATATCAAAATTATTTCCAGAGGATACATAAAGTTGTATAAGAAAGAAAATGTAATATAGCATGACACAGAAATTCTATGTGATTATTTAAATAATCATCATCATAATAAACACCAAATAATGATTTAACCCTAAAGAGTGCTACAACTATATTGTCTCACTGGAGGTAGGGGGAGGAAGAGGAAGTAGGGGTATGTGTGTGTGTGAGCAGTGCTGGATGCTAACATAGAACTAGATTAATTTGGTTCACTGTTAAGAATATGGACTTAGGAGCCAGACTGACTGAGTTCAAATCCTGGCTCCACAATTTATGACTATCATTACTATGTAACCTTGGGCAAGATATACAATCATTCTATGCCTCTGTTTCCAAAATGCAAAATTTGGATAATAACAGTATCTGCCACATAGTGTCATTGTGAAGATTAAAACAGTAAATATGTGTAAAGTGCCTGAAATACTCTGAGATGTTGTAAGTGCTTTATAATTGTTTATAAGTTCTATCATTATTTTTATCTTCATTAGCAGGATGCCCATAGATAACTGGGATAATATCTGAAACTGAAAATCTGTATGAGCATGTTATTTAGAAATAGAGAATACTAAAGAAAACATCTGAAGGGAAAGCAAATGGTTGATTTTTAGGAGGGTGAGACTAGGGAATGGAGTGGATTTGGCACAGGGAATAGCCAGTTTTTGTTAAAATGCTAATACTAGCATTTTAGTATACTAAATAGTATTACTTTTATAAGTATACTACTTTGACAAAACTTAACAAAAAAAGTTAAAAAGAAGTCTAAGGATAATGTAGTTTAGACTTTAATGAGGCATTTCTGCTTTACTGTAAAGGGTGCTGAAATGAAAAACACTTTGAGCATTTTTTCTGCAGCACAAAACCTAGCATGATTGCAGCTGAGTCGTTAGCAAGTAAAATGTTAACTTGAGGCATTTATCTGAATAATATCAGGATAATTCAATCCTCCCTGAGCCCTTCAATTATCTAGTACTGAATTACCAGTATTCAAAGAACAAAAGTGTTTGGGTAATTCTGGCATGAATTATTCAGATAATTTGCTGCTCCTCGATTTCATTTTTGGATATGAAATCACATTCTGAGTGACCAAAATTGGAAACGAGAAAAGACTTACATTTAAATAACAGTTTTTCAAGCAGTCTAGCTTGCTGACTCATCTAGGCATGGATTCCACATTTCCACAGCCCACGGTGACCAGGCAGCGAGTCACAGATCAGTGTCAAATGGCCTACAGCGAGCACAGCATCTCCACTGGTAGCCAACACGGGGAGGCCTTGCTGTTTCTGTGATCTCCCTCAGAGCTTTACTGAGAGCACTGCCATAAATCCCATCTACTAAAAAATGGGATTTTGGTTCAAAGTATGAAAACTTGTACTCGAAGTACCCAAACTGAAACTCACTGTAGGTAGGTAGACTCGTGACCAGAAGGCCTAGACTGATAAAAGACACCCTACCCTGTTTTCTCCCCACACCCCCATGGGATGAGAGACTCCGTCCTTTTTGTTTGTTTCTTATTTCTTTTTTCCTCTTCTTCTTTCTAGCTTTGCCTTCCCCCAAATATTTATGAAGTTGCTGCCACGCACCAGGCACCAAGCTGGCCGCTGGGGCTGCAAATGGACACACAGGGGCGCTATCCAGGGTCACCGCTCTCATGAAGCTTCTCATACCTTCCACAGAGCTTGCCAAGTCTTAATTGTATCCTCTTTTAATTCTCTCTTGATTACCATCTCCCTGAGTGAAAGGACCACGATTATCCTCACACAGCAAAATGAGAGGCTTAGAGCTGAAAGTGGTGTTGAAATGAACCGCCTGGCAATCCAGGGAGATGGCGTCAGGGAGATTACACACGCTGTTCTCGGTGTGTTGTTCAGGAAGGAAGAGCGCCAAGGACCCCTCGGGCAGCGACGCTGGAAGGTACTGGAGGGTGGCGGTGGCTGGGTAAAGTCTCTATGTGGCATTTTTAAACCTCAACCAACCTACTGCTTCTTTAAAACTCCAGTGTAAGTGTTTATAGAGAGGCTCTGCTCTTTTAATGTACAAAGATGCCGCCAGCGGTGGCAGGCGTGTGATGCGAATATTAATGTCACACTAATAGAACATGCATCTGCTTTGAGGTCACACAATTCAAAATTGGAACTTTGGGGAGTGAGGAAAGGAGGGTAGAGGTGAAGGGAATCGTGTCTTGGGTTTTCTGACTACCTGAACCCAGGCTCAGCATGCTCAAAGAACGTGCTGTGGTGGGAGGGTTCTGGTTTCCAAGGCAGGCCTCTTCTCTGTACCCTCCTACTCTCGGTTCACGTGTGTTCGCAAATCCCGCACGTTCATTCCCTGCCGTCCTAGGGCAGTGATTTAAGACAGTACCTGGGGTCTCCCTTGTAATAGCATTTTCTATATCTCAGCTTATCACACACTGATACTCAACTTGGTTTCACTGTCTTCCTGTGGTGAAACATGCTTTTTCCTTTCCCCAGAGTGTGTAAGGAGCTTATGAAAAGCAACTCCATTTGGAAAACTTGCATTAATCTTGGGAACTCTGCCAGCCTTTGTAAAGAGTTTGCTAAGTTGTGCTTAGACATTGGAAAGATGGCCATTTTAACTATTCCCCCAAACACGGGCATTTTTCTCTACACACAAGAATCTACCTTATTAGCAGACAATTCCATGTAATTTACTATGCAAAGGCCAATGACCATCCCCAACTGTGGCCTGTTTTTAAGAAGAAACTGTCACTTAATTCATGTGAAGAAATGGTTCTAGAGTGGAGTCTCCCCCTCTCCTCCAAGTTTTATGCACAAAGCTTTAGTATGAAGAGTTTTCCTTCTGGAACGAATTTAAACCCTTGGGGAGGCTGAGGTGGGGGTGGGCGGGACAGGGAGCACAGAACACCTGAGGAAGCGTGGGGGGAGCAGAACTGCAGAACTCTGGAGTGTCTGCGGCTGAGGCAATCATCCCACCCCAGGGACCTGGCTGACTGGCCCTAGACTCTAGCGCCAGCAGGTTAGAAAATACAGAAAACATACTTTAGATCAGGGCTCGGAACGTGAAACTACAGATTCTGAGCTGAAACTCGAATGCCTATTGTGTTAAGCACCAGCTACTTTATGGAATACCTTTTTAGTATCAGCACTTTAATACAATTTTCTGAACTGTTGAATTGGTAATATTCTGTCTGCCTCTAGAACGAGGCACTCAACACATACCTGGATAGCATGGTAACACACCTGTATGGCTCAGCACTTATACCATGATCCCTTCGAGGATCCAGTGTAGAGGTTAAAAATAAGGTTAACACTTTAAAGTCAAAAAATTAAGACAAGATTAAAATGTGGTTATTTGATTATATATAGAAAAATTGTGGCAAGGACACATTTGTTCAGCAGCATCAGGGACTCTTCTGTGCTGGCTGCATTTTCTCACTATGATTCTGTAAATGCCATTTAGTAGGGCTGAGAACACACTCTGATTGGGACCAGGTTTCAGCCAGGGCCCCATGTGTACTTCCCATGTCTTCCACACCTTTGCTCATTTTTCTACTAAGTTTGGTGTCCTGACAATAAGGAAATGCATGTTTGTGTGTGCTGGGAGCAGGGGAAGGATATTCTAAACTCCGACTTCCTAATGGGCACAGGAGATGATTGTTGCCATAGCAGATGTCACCTCACCACAGGCTAAGCAGACCACTCTCTTTGAAGTGGCTGGTGAACAACCTTGAGATCTATGCAAAATATTTGATAGTATCTCTTGGCTCTGGATATATAATTCCCAGGGTGGCTAATTCCTCGGCAGTAAAACCCACACTAATGGTGTTTATTGCTTAATGTCTTTTTAAGGAGTCAATGGTAATGCTGGTGCTAGGATTAGGAGTTTCCTGGTGCTAACCCTCAGGCAACAGTGCCACTGTGGTCAGAGAGGGTGTTACTGGTGGTGGCCAGGGGTTAACGCCCTGTGCCTATCAATAACTGGAATCAGTGCTCACTTCATGTGTTACAGATCTCAAATGGACTTAAACTCCAGAAAATGAATGTTTCATTGGCATTTTAAGACCAGTAATTGCAAACATTCCTTGGAGTTGTAATAACTTAAAACCAACTTGTCCTTTGTAAGATAAAGTAGAGAAGAATCTGCTTGTTATAAGCCAAGTTATCCTCTGCAGTTGAATCATAGTGGGAAAGCTGCTCAAAGTAATAGAGTTGAATCTAATTTTAAAGGGCATTCAAAAGAAATTTAGATTCTTTGCTATCAAGCTGTGACCAATTTGGAAAAATAAATAGCAAACAGAACCCCCTCACGGAGCTGACATTCTTTAAAATGTTTTATTTATTGTCTCTACTTTTCCTTCAATAGGAAAACCAAAAATTTCTTAGGAACTAAGATGGAATCCCAGTGTGTCCTTGGAACTGGGATCCATTGTTCCACTCCTTTTCCCAGGGCTATGCTGAAAGGGCCATTTAGTGGCAATGATGTTTGGTGTCAACTCCGACCCAATGACTAACATTAGTTTCCAAAGTCATACAACCCTGAGCAATCCCTGCTACCTGAGAGGGACCAGTTGGCCTTCAAGCAAATTCTTAGGCCAAGATTTGAAGTCATTACTGATAGATGAATACTTGGATTCCTTCCCTTCTTGCGGTGGGGGGTCCCATAGGCAAAATGAGGCCAGCAGTAGAGTAAATTAGGTGTTTTTTGGGGCCCATATTAGCCCTCTAGTCTTAATTTCTGAGAGGAATCTTTAAGAAATTTTTAACTAGAGAGATCCAACCTTGCTTTATCTAAGGAGTGAGCCAGGCCAGTTCTCTCTGTCTCTGTGTGATTATGAGTGAATCAGAGAAATCTCTCCTCTCTGGCATGAAAGAACTAGGGTTTCTACTTTCTATGGAAATACATGCCAAACTAAAAGATGAAGTATAGGTTAATTTATGAGGTAGTGAAGGAAGGGGTCAAAATGCTTATTTAAATACACTGAATACTTTTATTTTGGGATTTCTAAGTGTATATTGCTGAAATTAAACTTTGTTATTTTAATAAGTAAAGCCAGTGAATCTGATAGGTTGAAAACTGAGCTGTTAGAAGGACTGTTCCTTAAGCTGAATGGGAAAGTGCTAACCTAGTGTCAGATAACTGAGTAGCCCCATGACCTCATTTTGTGCTCTGATTTTTGTAATCCTATTACTGTAGATGGCTCAGCTTTGTTCCCTTGCTAGAATCAAATATTTCTGGCAGGACAATCTACTACGATACTAATTGTCTTGTTCCCAGTTGCTGTAGGAGCCTGGAAGAAATGAGAGGGATTCTCTTCTCCCCTTTGCCAAATCTTTGTGCTTCCTTGCCTCAGGTTATTTCTGGTGACTTCTGTTTAAGAAAAAAAGTAGAATTTTCCAGGGGCAAGAAGATACATAGGACCCAAGATGGGGACAGAGAATGATATGGGTGGGGAACCTAAGTTAGGAAAAACAGAAGTGGGCTAATACCAATGTCTGGGAGGGGGATTTTTTTTTTTTTTTTCCTATTCTCTTCCCACCCCAGGCATTGGGTTCTCAGCACTGGCCAAGATTCCTGCTCCAGTGTGGCCATAAGCAGTCCAGACGACTGGCTTCGGGCAATATGTGAGCCTGACCCGAGCAGACCACTGGTGACCAGTAAATACTGAAGCTCCAAGGCTCTTCCTTTAACATACTGAATTAATGAGACCCCTCGGGGCATCCCTGAAAATTACTGAGATTTAATTTTCCTGTAGCCTAAAAAAAGGTCTAGAGCAGATTAAATTAGATTTAGGGGAGAAAAAAAGGAGAGTTACTTTTTCGCACCTTAGTATTTATTCTCAACTAAAATTCACACTCACAACACATACACCCACACCACACCCCCCTGAATTCTCTGCAGGATTTTGGAAGAGTGCTGAATGGCATGTCATGATTTTTAATTAGCTTAAATGACTTAGAAGCTGTAGTCTTGTAAAATGGGTTTGAGAGTTTACCTCTTCTGAAATACACCAGTTAAGAGACACTGACTGCACTGACTCCCTTTTTTCCTCCTCCCATCTCCTGCCTTGTCGGGAAACTGAGCATGTTCTTCTGGGAGGACAAAAGCTACGCTGCAGGAGGACTGTGCCCACGGAGGTGCCCCAGTCACCGGGGACGTGATCCTTTCTCTTCTATGTACACGGTCCATGCATTTTGAATAGTAAACATTTAGTTTGAGAAAGACCCTTACTTTATTGGTGTGAATTCCTAAGACTACTCAGAGCCTAGAATCGTGGTTCATAATGCTAAGCTAGAGAAATTTCAGAACAGCAGGGCCTTGCTTCTCCTGAGATCAGCAGAATGGTGACGAAAAGAGCTTTCAGTCTATAATCAGCACTGAAATAAAACTCCAGCTCTGTTTCAAAGTTCTGATTCTGACTGGAGGCTGACTCATTCCACCATGACAGGAAATTTGATTTCAATACTTACTTGGTACTTGACTCTAGTAAAACAAAGACTGAAAGCCAAAGTCAACTAGGATACACAGCAAGCTTGTGAACCAAGTAGATTCTTCTGACTGACGCTGGAATAAAGCCCCTCCAGTGGAGGACTAGCAACCTTTCTAAGACCCAGTTACCAGTCTGTGTCTGCTGCTGTTTGAAGGAAGAGTTGTAATTTTCTTCTTCCTTCGTGTCATCCCCCTGCTGAAAGGTGCTCCAGGTCCATGATTTAAAAGCTCATGCAACTGAAAGCAAAGGCAGGCGGTGCCGCGCCATGCAGCCCTGACACCACGTACCGTGCAGAGTTACGCAGACGCTCCTCGGTCAGCGTGTTAGAGGAAAGATTGATGCAGCTGCTGTACATCTCCTAGAGAGGTGCAATTAAAAATCATCTGAAAACATGCAACAAGCTCAGCACATGCACAAGTCCAAGTACACATGAAGCATGCAGGAGACAGATTAGAGGGCGGCAGCCTAGTGTATACTTTAAGGAGCATGGGAACCTGTTGAGATGATTCTTTTATTACTGAGTGACAGGACCCATTAAGTTACTTGGAAAAGTTTTATTTGAGCAATTTAAGTTTTGACATATTTAACCCAAAAGGTCTGGTGTGTTCAGCTCAAGCATGACTTTTCCTGATGAAACAAATACATGATAAAGTCCTTTGTAACAAGGACAATTTACAGAGAAAATTGATGTATAATTTAAAATTGGTGTTCAATTAATTAAAGGAATACTAACTAAAATTTGATTTGAGTGCTGCAAAAATAATGTGGACACTGTAATGGGCTTTTTAACATTATAGCAAGTAGTAAGTTATGAATATTCTAACACTCCTCTGGCTGGTTTATCTAGATTGCATGACAGATGATCTGAGTCATTCCATTCCACAAAGAGTTTTCCATTTTGGCTTCTAGACCATTTTTTAATGGCATGGCAAGCACAGAGCATGCAGGAAACACTGGCTAAAAAGATTTTCGTATCTCTTACTCGGTGGATGTAAGTCACAGATTATAGTGCGTGGTTTTCCCACAAATGCAATTATGATATAATATGTAGTTCATGGCACACTCTGCCCTCCCCTGTGGACTGGCAAGCTCTTCAGACTCCTATGGGCTCCAATCAACACTTAAGGGTCTGCGTTGTAAAACGCCCATGTGGAGGTCCCTGTGGTGTATTCATTTCAAAGGTCACTCCAAAGTTGAATAGTTAAATCTTTAGAAATAGAGTTTCTATTTATTTGCTTTTTAATTTGGGCCTGAGAATAAACTACCCAGTCCCATGAAGAGAACACACTCTTCCTAAGACAGAATCAGTGCCAATGAAGGACCTTGATTTTGCACTGATTGGTAGTTTCATCTTGTAGAAATACCTCCCAGTCTAGGACCCCTAACACCCAAGGATTAAGCCATTTAGGGAAATTTAGGGACCGGAATATAATCTCCTGTGATTTATTTACCTTTCTCAGAGTATTTGCTGAAGGAAGAGCAAGGGATATATACTCTAACCTGACATGTCAGTAGAAACGCACGGATTTGGCCTTCCATGCGGCCCTTTGGAATTTTTCTGGGGATTCCCTCAGGGTGGCACAGGTCAACAATCTGTAGGGTTAGAAACCACATAATCAATTCAAGGGAAGAAAAGGGATAATCTCCAAACAGCACTCACTGCCTTGTTCTTCCCTTTGCTAGCAGAGCTCGCAGGGTTTCCCTTGGCGTCTGTCGTCTTCCTTCCGAGCGAGGTGAGGGGCAGTGTGGAGGTCTTCAGCTGGCTGGCTGCCTGATAGTTATTGTTATTGTTCTGGTTGCCACTCAGTGTCTCCATGATGGAGCGAAAGGTCCCAAAGGGCCTTTTCAGTTGATCCCCTGATTCGCTACCTGTGGAGGCCCGATGGGGAATCCTGCCCCTTTCTTTATCTTTTTCTCCGCTTAGTTCGAGGCCGGGTTGCTCCATTTGCACCACAGGCTCCTCAAAGGTAACTCTGAGTTTTAAGTTCTGAGATGTCCGGCGCTTGGAAGATGGAGACTTGAGGGCACTCTTGGGACTTGTGGCAACTTTCTGGGCAGCAGCGCTGTCAGGGCTGGTCTGAGTGGGGTCCCCCGAGGGCTGGCTTGGAGGAGTGCTCCCCGAGCCTGCGTACTGGGATTCCAAGTCTGGTTCGCTGCTCTCTGAGGTGGGAGATGGGCTATGGCCATCCAGGGATTTGGAGGCCTTGATACTAAAAGGAAACCTGCGTCCTGATGTCAAGGTGTGTTTCTTGATCATCAGGTGTAAGCTTTCTGTGCTGTCCATGCTCTCCACGCTTTCTACAATGGGCTGCGGCCTGGGCCTGTCAGCCTTTCTCACAGGGGTGTTCTTGGGGTCCTCGGAGTTGTTGGAGTCCGTGTCGGACTCGCTCAGCGACCTCTGCATCAGCTGCCTCAGCCTGGCTAACTTCAGTTCCCTCTTCTCCAGAGGGAGCTTTTTAGAATTTCTAGAGGAAGCCTGAAGATCCTGGAATTCCAGGGACAGCTTTTCCTGGGTGCAGACATTCTCTGAGATTTCTTTTCCCAATAACTGGCGTAGGATTTTATCAGAATCTTCGTCTTTTGCTTTGGCCCTGGCCCGGCTGGATGCTGACAGGCTTCCAAGAACCTGAATCCCTTCTTGGACTCCTGGTTTGTGTTTGGCTATAGACTCATCATCTGCATCTGGAGATTTCCACTGGGACTTTCTCGAAGCAGGTGAGGATGGTGAACTGAAAAGAGGATGAGAAACACATGAGATGATTTCCTACTGTGTTAAAATGATACAGCCACAAGTCGCTGCATGGCCTTTACTGCTGTTACTAATTAACAAATAAATAAGAATGGAATAACAATAATCATTTAATGTTTTTTGAAAGCCATGTGCAGATACTCCATGGTAGCTGCCATAACCAAAGTATAGCACGCCTCATGACTTATGCCGATACGACTGTCATACTACTGTGTTTCTCTGAAAATAAGACAGGGTCTTATATTTATTTTTCCTCAAGAAGACACCCTAGGGCTTATTTTCAGGGGATGTGTTATTTTCCCCTCAAAGCCTCAGCTTGCAGCACGCACAGGATGGCCAGGACCTGACAGTGGGAGCCGACCTTGTTGGTGGGGCTGCCCGCACCTTTCCAGTCACCTCTGAGACAGTAGCTGTCAAGATGGGGCAGATGAGAAGGGCTACTCATCTTCTTTACTGCTCCGTGACGAAATGCATGGGTTGTGCAGATACGCTGCTAGCCACGCCCTTCACTAGGTCTTATTTTTGGGGTAGGGCTTATATTGCGCAAATGCTTAGAAATCCTGCTATGGCTTATTTTACAGGTAGGTCTTATTTTCGGGGGAACACGGTACTAAGTCTGTCTATTGTTTTTTATTTTGCTTGAATTTTCTTAATTAATCCCATTTTCAACAACTTTATCAAGCTATATATCCTTATTTCCTTTGCATAGATGAGGAATCGAAAGACTCAAAAAGCATCAGTAAGTGACTGGAACGAAGAAACAGCAGAGCCAGCGATTAGCCCAGGCCTTCAGACCCTAGGTCCGGTGCCCATTTCATTGAGATTTCTCATTTTTATTTCTTTTTATAAGAATACAATGTTTTCTGCATCATCCTCTTAAAAGATAGTGAAGAAAATCCAAAAGAAGGCTCAGAAATTTAAGATACTCAAGAATTCTAAACACCAGTGTGTCTGGTATTACCTGGGTGAAGAAGGGAGTGATTTGCCCTCTGATTTCTGGGCTTCTAGAAGCTGTTGGAGTTGGTTTTGCAGCGTGACACGTTCCACTGTCTGTCTGGGGAACACAATCAAACACATAAGCTCTCTGATACATAGCTATTGCTATACATTTGGAGGTATAATTTTTTCATAATAATTTGCAGTAAGTTGCAGTAAATTCAAAAGCTTTAAAATGTGCACAATCTTCATCCTTGCTGTTCAGAAATTTTCCTAAGGACACAATCAACAGTACACCCAAAAGATGTTTATTGTTAATATCGGTGAAAAACTATAAGTAATCTAAATCCTTATCAATTAAGTCTGAGTAAACAAATTGTAATATTTGTATAATTACAGCTATCAAAAATGACAATATGTTTGAATATCTATGGACATAGAAAAGTTTTCCCTAATATATGTGTGTGTGTATATATATAAATATATATAAGGCATATCTAAAGTATACTTTACTTTCTTTAAATAAAAAGAAATTATAAAATACTATATGTAGTATACATATAGTCCCTGACTTATCATGGTTCAACTTACAATTTTTTGGCTTTACAATGGTGTGAGAGAGATACACATTCAGTAGAAACTGTATTTTGAGTACCCGAACAACCATTTTATATTTCACTTTCAATATTCAATAAATTACATGAGTTATTCAACATTCTATTATAAAATAGGTTTTGTGTTAGATGATTTTGCCCAATTGTGGGCTCATGTAAGTTTTCTGAGCATGTTTAAGGTAGGCTAGGCTAAGCTATGATGTTTGGTAGGTTAGGTGTATTAAATGTATTTTTGACTTACGATATTTTATATTTACAATGGGTTTACTGGGACGTAATCCCATCGTAAATTGAAAAGCATCTGTAATATCATTTTTAAGGAAACATGCTTTCTCTCTCTTATATATATATTAAACAATATATTTAAAAATCTGGAAGGATACACTTCAAAATGTTACTCTTTCTAAATTGTTTGAATTCTTAAAATTTAAATTAAATTTATTTTTTAGAGACAAGGTCTTGCCATGTTGCCAGGCTGGTCTCGAACTCCTGGCTTCAAGTGATCCTCCTGCTTCAGTCTCCCAAAATGGTAGGATTACAGGCATGAGCCACCATACCTGGCCTCATATTTTATCTTGTCATTGGCCTAACCACAACTGTCTACAGCATTCTGCTTTGGAGACAACTGAAGAACTGTTGTCTATTAGCATATATATGTACTATATTGCAGGATCATCAAAAGAGAGAGATGCCAAGACCCTGAACTTGAACAGTTCACCAGTAAAATAGCTATTGTAGCTCATAAAAGCTTTTCAGATTTCATGCTATGGAGACTGAGGAGAATGTTTTGTGACCTTTTCTCTGAGTATGAATCTTTAGAAAACACATTCTATTGGATCATTTTCAAGCTCCTCTTTATGAATATGTCCATACAGTACTAGAAGGAGTGGACACTGATACAGAATTTTTGGAAAGATATTAGTTAACATCTATCCACGTTTTAAATATGCATGCCTTTTGTTCTATTATAGCAATTTCTTTTCTAGGAACTTATTTTTAGAAATATCTATACATGTACATAAAAGTATATGCACAAGTATGTTCACTATGGAAAGATAACTTATTATTAATTTGTGTGCATTTTTCCTTCAATTACATTGAGACCTTTAAGCTCACCTAGTTCATCTTACCTGGGGAAGTTTTGTGTAACTGGGCAGAGAATGCTTGGTGGTAACCTGCTTATTTTTTAAGTTTTAAATTTTATTTATTTTTTCTAGTAAAAGTCTAAACTCATTAAAAAGATTATTGTAGGTATTGGCAGGGGGAAGAGATGGAGGGGCACAGAGACTTGTAGCTCTAAGAGAGATAACAGAGGTTTCCCCAAGCTTAGAGAAGAGACAGAGGGTCCAAGGCCTTATCACACTGTTGCTTGAATTATAATCACTTAAGGCCTTTTACCCATCATAGACTTTTTTCAAATGAGCTGTATTCAGACATATAAAACTTACATATATAAAACCTAAAGGTAAGACTTTATATTTCCCTCTAAAATTTAATTTTTAAGGTTCCTCCTCCTAATCAGTCAACACTACTTTGAATATTGATTCCAATTTTTCAGGGAATTCTCTCCAACTTGGTAACTGTAATTTAAATGGTGTGTTTGCCGAGGGCTGGCCTTGGTCCCTCAGGCGGGAGTTAGATTCTTAATCCTTCAATTTGCTAGAGACCTACTTGATGAGCTCTCATTTGGCCCCTCTATCTCCAAACATATCATGACAATCTCCCAGAATACTTCCCTGACATCCAGAAATGCGCTGTGTAACAGTTTAATAATCTTATCAAGGAAAGAACTGACTTTAGTTAATCATAGTGTTTTAAAGAACTTCATGCTGACTGAACACCATTTTATATTCTGAGGATTCATGAATCATCTGCTTAATTTTTTCTTTGTTTTTTTTACAAGGCAAAAATTTAACAAAAATTGGTCAGTGACTATGTCTAATCCACAGGGCTAATAGTTACATGGGACTGCAGCAGCAGTTTAAAATAGAATAGCTGCTGGGGTAAATGGTTACATATTATCACCATCTGACTCATCTTCCTTCAAAGATTTCTTAGCATATTTTTCTTCTTTCCTTGTATCTTTTGGAAAAGTTTCATGTCTTCCTTTAGTTGACTCACCAGCCCAGCTGAGATCCAGTTCAAAAGCTTTATCCCTAACTTCACCATGTGCTCTGTATGTTCTATTTGCCACTTTTTCCACAACATCACAGCAGGCCATTGCTTTCACCTGAAGTGTTTCTATTTCTGTCTTTGCAGCTTGCCTGGCTTGGCCAGCGGCACAGCCCCAGTAACTGTATGAAACACCTGATGGGCCAGTCCCGTCGAGTTGGGCACCGTCATTCACACTGTGAGACCCTAGCAGGCAACTGCGGCCAGAAGGCCTAACAGCACTGTAGAATGTGTACCTGCGCGTATGTACGTGGCTACTCCATCTGCGAGATGTTTTAGTGGAATGTTATAATATAACCAAGGGTAGATCTAACGTTGAAAGCTTCTTCTCTTGCTACGTCTGTTAAAGAATGAGCATTTGCTGACCAACCTGCTACTGCCATTCCAACATGCCAATCAACACTAAAAAGTCATTTGTTGGAATCCTCTTCATAAAGTTTGGAAAGGACTAATTTTTCTGCCCTAAGGACAACACCATCTTTACATCTGATTCTAGTAGCTGTACTGCTATTTTCCACAGCCTTCATGGCATATTCAACTTGAAAAACTCTTCCTCCTAGAGAGAATGTAGAGGCTGACAGGTCATACCCAGTACCGACGGAGCTCATCATGCTAAAACCAGTGCAACCTGTGGGGCTTCCAGGCCTAAAGCCGTCTGCTTAGTTTTTATAATAAATTTGCTAGTGATGGTCACCAGATTATTTATCTATAATTTCTCAAGCACCTTTTTCTTTTTGAGAAAACTAAGAAACTGGTCCATCTCTAGCCTTTCTCTCTCTCATGCTCTATGATTTCCTAGAATATGAGGGACAGTAGTTTGGAGATGACGCCTGTGTGTGCCGTCAGCACCCTGCCATGTAATCCGGCCCTGGGATACCACACAGAGGGAGGCTCTCTTTCCCTGTCCCCCGTGGCCTACACTCCCTATTCAGGAGCTCTGTCTTTGCTGCTTGGATATCATCTCGCCTCCGCAGAGATGGCACCTTCAGCACGAGCCCTGGCTGTGAGGACGGGGGTGGAGGAAGAGAGGGCGAGAATGCCGGGAATTCCCTGGACAACTGGAATGAAGGCGGCTTCCCCCAGCGCTTGGCTGGAACCTAAGCACAACAATAACAAGTCAGACTTTGTCCTCATGGAACCAACAGGCACTTACTCCTTCAGCTGCTTGGTTAACTTCACCACCTGCGAGGCCAGCGACATGCAGGTCTCCACCACCACCAGGTACCTGGAGCACAGGGTGTGACCCTGCCGCTCGGCGCTCTGGGAGGGCTTTTCCCCGGCGTGGTTCTGCATGGTGACGTTTGCTCCGTATTCAACTAAGGTCTGTCGGGAAATGCAGACACGCGATTGTATCAGGACCTCCCTCTAAACGTTATTTTTTAAAGGCTATAACAGAATGTTGAATAGGACGTTTCCCGTTATTCCAAAATGAGTTATCAGAGCCCATGGCGTCGGAGGCGGGGGCAGAGCAGCAGCACATACAAAGAGCCCCTAGTGACCTTTCGCAGCTGGTATCAGATACCTCTCTTCAGAACCCACAAAGACGTAGCAGAACCAAGCCTGCCACTACCAGTCCCATCCGCAGCCGACAGGAGGAGGGGCTGGCCAGGGGAGGAGGCTCTGCTGTCTGTAGAGTCCCTTTCTCCGTGAGACACGCAGTGCCGTCTTTGTGGGGAGGTGTTCCTTTGTGGGGAGTTTGTTCCTTTTGATGGTTGGGCTGCAAGGGAATCATTCACAAAGTCGGGGATGCCTGTGAGACAGGGAGAGTGGGATTTTACCTGTTCCTATTTGCTCGTGTGCTGGGTGCTGGATTTGGAAGGACACTTGCTGATCTGTGGCTGAGCCTACCTGATCAGGAGTACAAAGAACTGGAGAGAAATGACTGGCAGAGAGCAGAGAGGCTGTGAAGCAGCCCCCACTCCCACTACGTGCCATGGCCAAAGTATGCCCACGGATTGAGCAGACTTTGCAGAAGGAAGTCTGGTGTGAGCTTGTTATCAATCTGCTAACCAGGAGAGGGTTCTCCAGTTGCAGTCGGCAGTGGGTGCACCCTGGGGGGGGAGGCTTTGCAGAAGGGGAAGGTAAAGCTGGGGCCGGATCTCCTGTGTCAGGTACCAGTGTGAGGCTGCAGAGAGCCCTCTGAACACCCAGCCCTTGGCTCCCACCACACAGCACCTGAAGGCTGCCACAAAGGGCAGCAGTAGCAACAGTCAGCCAACAGAGCAGTGACAATGGTCAGAGAAGTGCCATGCCTTTCCCAGTTAAGCAAAGAGGCATTTGACTTTTTCTCTTCATACCTCCTCTTTATCCCTGACACCACAGCCCGGAAGAGATGGGGCAATAGGAGCAAAAGTGTGTACAAAAGCCGATTGTGCCTCACTGCCCATTCCAAGTCCCTTGAACCTAGAGTCTAACCTGGGCTGGGAAGGAGAATGCTTCGAATCAGAAATAAGATTGAGATTTTAAACTGGTTTGGAGTAAATTTTAATTGTCATAAGCAAGCAGAAAGTTATAGAATCTGGCCAAGGTATCATTAGTAGAGCAGAGAGAGATTTGATAGAGCATGGTTGAAATCAATAATTCAAAGAAAAACCCAAACCACTTGTTTTGTATTTATACTGTGATGTCATTAGATTCCACAAAAAGTTGTTATGTCAATATTAATCAACCACCACAATCTGCTCTACTCTTCGACAATCTCATGATGAGATTGCAAACCTCCAGATTTATTTTGGAAGTAAGTAGCATTTTTCCCTACAAGCAATATTTGTAGTATTTAAATTCTTAGACTCCTTAGACTCAGAGGCTGCTACGCAGCTTCATTTCCCTTTTGTTTATGATCACTCCCCATGAAAGGTCAATTTGCCATAGAGTCACTGCCACCTACCTCACAGGAGTGTCACAGAGACCGTGTCAGCACTGAGCTCTCGCGGTGCTCGAAGAGAGGCAGTAAAAACACGAACTGTTATTCCTCACCCTGGACTCTGACCTCTGCAGTTTCTTTCCATTGTTTTCCGTTCTCAGCCCGCTCCTCGTCTCATGGGGTCCCTTGCTCACTCTCAGTCTCTTTTTATCTTTTTTAAAAATTTTACACCCAGGGGACAGACCCCCTTTTGTGATTATCAAGTTCCCACATGCATGGCATCTAGTGCCAGAAGTTTCATTTGTGTGAAGTAGAGTGATGAATACTCTGGAAGGACAGACGGTCTTTCTTCACATAATAAAAAGAAAAATAACTAAAATCTCAAAGAGAATTAGTGATACCAGCTGGTTTTCTTTGGGTTCCAGTCATTTATTAGCTGATAAAAGGTTTATTTCAAGACTATTAAATATTAGAGTGTTTTGTGAAATGGAAAAGTGTAGTTTTCAGTGTTTATTCAGTTACCATTCCTCCACAAAAAAATAATAATGCTACTTCTTTAATCTTTCAGCAGATTCAGTGAAGAATTTAAATTTCTCTCCTTTATGTACTCTCTAATTTCTTATCATTCCTTTTAAAACTTGGTGCCTTAAATTAGAAGGTGCATGCTTTGCCAACAATAATAGGGAACCTTTCAGATACTTGGAATATTCCCTATCAAGTTAGCTCTCCAAAGAGTAGTTTCATGTGAGTAGGCACTCTAGAGATATTTCTGCTGTGGCCTCTACTTTTTGTTTTTATTAATCTCTTGCCTCCCATATGTACCGTTTCCTCATATATCCTCCTGGCATTTCCTAAGTCCTCTCTGCCGGCCTGAGCAACTGGCTCTCCCTGTCCAGTCTTGTGTTTCAGATAGTCTACCTTGCACGCAGCAGGACCTCCGCGAGTACCTGTTGTATAAATGAGCGACTGAGTTTGCCATATAGGAAAACAACACGTAGACAAAGGCCACAAAGAGTGCTGCTTTCTTGGAGGAGGAAAATGTGTCACATGTTACATGTGATACACACACACTTTGAACTGTATGAACGTGCGGAGGTAGAAGTATTTTCTCTGAACATGACCGTCAACCACATGTTGTCAATTTCCCTTTCCTGCAGCTCAGGCAGCTATGGAAACAAATCCATGGATGATGGGTCATTTTTAATGATAAGAATGGATTTGTCTGATTCTGGTAATTATGATTTATATTTGGAAATACAATTCCAGGCCAAATCCAAGCTTCAACTTTATTTCTAATTCAAAGCCTCTCCTCTCCTCACATTGCCTCGCCTCTTGTACTGGCTCCTTTCCTTCAGCTGTCTTCTCTCTTTGCTCTGGTGCTGAGGCCTTCACCGTTTTCTAGGGGAAAAGGTCTATTTGCATTTTATGTTCACACGCACCCCAGACTCTTCTGGAGACGCGCTCCCTACTGGGCTTTCTGGCCACGTGCTGCTCTGACGGCCGCACTGGGCGTGGCTCTGCCTGGGCAGCCCTGCATTTGGGGGGGACACCACCTCGTCCTCCCACAGGAGCCCACGCTGTCTCGGTGACGCTCTCGGAGCAGCGTCCTGTGGCTTGCTTGGGGCAGAGCACAAGCCTCCGCCCCTCTCCCGTGGCTCTCCTCCCAACATGTTTACATCGTTGCACACACTGGACACCATACTATCTGGAAGACACGTTGGGCTAAAAAGACGAGGTTACTTGAGGCTGCTGGGTGGAGCGGCTGGACTACAAAGGCCTGGCTGTCCTGCCCAAGGGCCAAGAGGATCGACAGCTGAGCCTTGCCGCCCTAGCCAATTCTTGGCCTTTTTGAACACTGTCGAGAAACTCAGTCCTACTACAGAAAAAGGGAGAAACTATAGTATTCTTTTTCTAGATTACCACTCCCTACTAGAAAAAACTCTTCTAATCCATTCCTGAAAACTCTGTCCTTTTTTTCATATACCTGGGAAGGAGAGATGTGCGGATGCGGGCCTGGACTGTCTGCCGCCTGACAGGCTGAGGGACGCCGGTGGGGCTGCGGTTTCCCTGGTGTCTTGAGAACATGGGGGTATTTAATGTCTGCTGTCCTCGGCACTGGGTCTTTAGAGTAGTGTTCAGGGAGCAGGAAAAGTCCCTCTCAACACTCTGTGACCCTCAAGGAGAAACTCTTAGGGCTATATAGACGTACATTTGTGTGGCTTTTGAGAAATACAAATATATCAATATAATTCCTTATTGTCTACTATAATACAAAAGGCGACGTGATCCAGACATTCTCCCAGTGAACAAAATTTCAACTTTTTTTTTTATTACTTGGTACACTCAATTCTGTCTGCAAAGTAGCAGGCCCGTGTACCTGTATGCACCCAAGGTAGCCGTGCTGAGAGGCAACGTGAACGGCACTGTTGCCGTCCTGGTCCACTTCATCCAGTGAGATGCCCTGCTCTTGCATAAACTGAAGAAGCCACAGAAGAATCTTTTCCTATAAACACAAACACAGTTGGAATTAATAGAATATCATGAGAGAAGTCAAATATAAAGACAAGAGGAAAATAAAACTCTAACTTGTGAAGCTTAAAGCCAAGCTTCGCATAGCAAGAGAAAATTCCCATTCAGTATGAGCTGAAAATCCACGAATCTTTGACTGAAATCAAAGAAGGAGGGCCACACAGTGAATTTTAAGAGCAGAAAGTCACCTTGGAAATGCTCTTGCTTTACTTATTCTATAGACTGGAAAATAAATTCAAAGAAAGTTTGAGTGCCTCCTCAAAGACACAGAGCTAGCCAGATCCAAAGTTGGAACGGGAATCCAGGTCTTTTGATTCCAAGGCTCCGAAAGCAATCTTTTTGCTACTGTGTTATACTGCCTGTAGGCTTCAAGAATATTATCATAAAACTTAGACTACTGAGATAACTAGCTTCTACTTTTAAGTTTATAATTAAACATTAAGGGATTGCCTTCCCAATCCCACACCTCCTGCAATCAACAGGCTTACAAAAAGAGGCAATGCCTTACGTTGCTAAGATAATTTCTCTGAAATAATGCCAGGACCCTCTTGATTTTTCTGACCAAATGTTGGTGGCATTTTAAAGGTAAAGCTTTATCTTCCTCCATGTTAAAGGGAGGGAACCAAAAGCTCTAAACACAAACTTTTCAAAAGCAAAGACATAGAACAGTCAGTATGTTTTGTCATAATCCGTTTGCATTTTACCCACTGAGTGTTTGTGGTATTTTCATGTTATGCTTGGCTTTTGGAGAAGGCAGGGGGATGGGATTTCACTATTTTAAAATAGAAGAATTAAACAAAGTTAAAAAAATATGAGGGTGGTAAAAACAACAGCATGAAGTTTAGTGGGTGGAATTTGACATTTAAAAAGACGATCATGTGTTTGAAATAGCCTTGAACTTCTTTCTTAGCCTTTTAAAGGATTTTTTTTTCCACTTATTTGCTCGGACTGGTCATGAACTTTTATACTTTTCTGGATTAAATTTGCCTTCATCTTCCGAACATGCCAACTAATCTCCTAAAGGAATGTTGGATAAAAACAGCCAACTCCTTTAATGTTTCACCTCTTATGCCGGGGAACAGGTCGCTGTTTATAAAGGTATCTGACACAGCAGGGAAAGACTGAACATTTGCACCATACTTTTCCCAAATGAGCAAGCAAGGAGTAAGACCCCTAAAGAGCAGGAAGAGAAAAATGTAATCAATGCCTACAACCTACCAAGAATGCACCCGGGAAAGCAGGGCGAGTATTAGCTGCAAAAGCAGACAGACTCTGTAGGAAATGAAACTCTCAAGGGTCCCTAGAGAGTGAGGTAGAACAGAGCCTGGAGGGTAGGGCTGGGAGCTACAAGTTAGATAAGGATAAGCTGATGTGCTCAACCTTCAACATAGGAAAATCTGGACAAAGTTGATGCTGACATTTGGATCAGAGCAGGTGATACTTTCACATGCATGAGGTAAAACACTTCCTTTGTTTTTCCTAATTAGGTAGGGGGGAAATACTGGATTACTTTTATCTGGAGATAGATGATTGTACCATATGATTTGTTTTTTTTTTTTTTTTGGTAGAGATGAGGTCTTGCTATGTTGCCCAGGCTGTTCTTGAACTCCTGGGCTCAAGCAATCCTTCTACTTTGGCCTTCTAAAGTTCTGGGATTACAGGCATGAGCCAGCACATCCAGCCTCCATGATCCTAACTCTTTAAAAATCTGGATGAGTGCAACTATCTCAGGATAAAAGATATAACCAACCAGTTTGAGGTTAATGCCTAAGACATATGGAAACTGCACCGGGGCAGGTTGTTGTGCTTCTACCAGTGAAAAAGATGGCCCTACCATATGGGGAAAAAATCCTCTTCAATGGATTATTCCCAAGCTTATGGTGACTTGGTTTGCTCCATTATATTAAATCATGGCCTCTTAAAACTGTGGAGGGGAGAAATTTTAGGGAACCATCCAATGTAAACAGCCTATTTTATAAATCAGAAAACCGAGGAAGAGGACAATGGTATACATTAAGTGCCACTTAATGCCATTGACAGGTTCTTGGAAACTGTGACTTTAAGCAAAATGATGTATAACAAAATCAATTTTACCAAAGGTTCATTGATATAAACAAGAGTTAAGTTCCTATGGCATATTTCTGGTCACAAAATAAACATCATTAAATATCTAAATAAAGACCAAACACTTTTAATATGAAACACTGAAATGTTAGCTACATATACATTTAAGAAAGATTAAGAAAAATAAGTAAGATAATAATTTACCCAATTATTCCAGTTTAGGGTAGTGGCGGTCAGAACCCTTCCCAGCAGCTCAGGGCGCAAGGGCAGAAGCCGCCCTGACAGGAAGACACCCCATCACGGGCGCACTCATAGACACACCCCACTCACTCACACTGGGACCATGTAGACATGCCTGTTCACCTAACATGTACATCTTTGGGATGTGGGAGGAAACTGAATACCCGGAGAAAACCCAGACAGCCATGGGGAGAATGTGCCAACTCCACACAGACAGATTCCAGCCAAGAATCATTATTTTTTCCTTTCTCATCAACGTTGTAACAAAGCGACATTGAACAAAATGACATTACTCAAGGACCTGCTGTAGTCTGTGATATTCTCGCAGTTTCTTTCTTTAGTAAGGAAAGCTCAGAGGAGTTTAAGATATTTCAGAATGGTTTATAGGTACCTTCTTGTCGGGTGTATTTCCATATATTTCAGACCAAATTAAATATTATGGTGGGAATATCTATTCCACATGCGCAAAAAATGCACTTTACTAAGATCACAGTGTTTTGATTTTAGTAGTGGGGTTGTAGGCCATGGATTACTGCATTTCGTAAGACTAGGAATTTTCCCATTGTAGAAATCTGGGGGAGAAGTTAGGGCCTTGGACTTTGCAGGGGCTTGATAATATGGGAAAACAAGTCCCACAAGGCCTGTGTGAGGCAAGAGCTGCCTTCCCTCCTGACAGCTGTCCCAGTCAGGCTCAATCTGTGTGATTACAATAACCTTCTTTCTTTTCTGATGGCATGGATAACTCTTCTTCCTTGCAATTAGAGACTCTACCCAATTCAAAATGCAAGACTTACATAAAGAAAGAGTCATTATTTGATTATTCAGAACAAGACGGGTTTTGCCCAGCACCTCAAATCCAGTTTTGTATTCTCTGCAGGACAATTTAATAGTAAGAATTTAAAATAAGATGATATGAAATTGGCCTTTCCCCCTGAAATATGACATGGAAACATAAATCTCCCGTCACACTGTGCAGAGACTGGCTGCTACCAACAGTGACTGGCTGGCTGTACACCTGGGCTTCTAACCACCAACATTTAGGATTTCTGAGATGAGTATGGAGATGGCTAAAACCCCTGGTTTTGGTACAAGCCTATTTAACATGCACTTTCTGAGAAATTCTGCTATGATTTTAGAGAACATGCCTGTGGAGATGCACAGTCCTATTAATTCAAACAGTAATATATTTGACAGCTACCTCATAAGGAGGACAAAACAAATATGGCTATTTTCTCCCACTAAGAAGGCACTTACTAATGCAAATTGCACCTCCCCTTAGCCCTTTAGTGAGTGCTCACTCTCTCCCATTCCCCCTCTCTCTCTCTCTCTCTCTCTCTCTGTGCCTACAGGAAGAAGATGTTAAAGGAAGAACGGAACTTCAGATCTTCATTTCCCATAAGTACTGCTTTCAGAGAGTATCGAATGCAGTCGCAACTGTACGCAGCCTTCTGTGTTATCTGTTTCACAGGCGCCTCTCCAACTTACATTTCATTCATCACCCACACATCCAACTATCCAACTTTCATCTACTGACTCAAAACTTCCCTCACGTACGTTTCCTCTTCTAGGGATTTTCTGCTGTTTCTGTAACCTGTTTTAATGCTGTATTTTATGTGTTCCTAAGGGCAATGAAAGTTGTTTAAAGAGGCAATTAATTCATGTAACCTATGAGATTGGCTAGACAAAGACTAATAAAAATGTAATTGAGAAGTTTGTCACAGGTTTATTGCTGGTGTCAATAAAATCTCTATAGCTTGTGGTATCATCATAAGTTCTAAAGCAGTCAGCTTTTTTTGTGATCATAGATTATTAAGTCTAATATGCCATCAATTACAAGATTCATTCCAGTTTTTTAGAAGTTAAAATGTTAAAAAAAATGGCCAACAATAATTTTATCATGTCATTTATTATAAGACAATATGTAGAATCCAGAGATGGTAAAATGTTTTAAAAAATTATATCTAGGAAATTGATTAAATAAGTCATGACCTAAACAATTCTTTGGAAAATTTCTGTTATATTTTACTTATGATGAAACAAGTAAGCTGAATAATACTGATAGCAATAAAAAAAATACATGGGAAGAGATCCAATGGTCATAATAGCCAACATTTATCTGGTGACTGCCAAGTGCTGGGCAATGTGGCTTTTCTCATTTAGTCCTCAGAATAACGCTGTGGGGAAGGTTCTATTATCCCCATTTTACAGATAAAGAAACTGAGGTCCAGGGAGACCTTTTCTTTTCTTTCTGTTTCTTTTTTAAAATAAAAGTATGAAAAGCCAATGAGCTAGTAAATCGTAGGGTTAGAATTAAAACCAAGACAGCCTGACTTAGGAACTGATGTTCTTCATATCCACAACTGCTCATTCTCCTACGACAGCTGACTCTGTAAAGGACGTGCTCCCTTTGTGCCGTCAAAGTCACGATTAACTGCCTGTCCATCTGTGGGTTTGTGAAGCTCTGTGTCAGTTACACCTTTTCAAGACCAGTACTTGGAGAACAGATGGATGCTCATACTAATCAAAGATTTTTCTATTTTGCTTTTATCCGCAATCACAGCACTTTTAGCACTGTTCAATTATTTCTGTCCCATGACAGTGAAACAATACAGTCAAGGGAATATTTCTCCTTTTTAAAGTAAATTGGGGAAAAGTATCAACAAGAGCACAGCCTGTGGAAGCACCGCCCCCACCAGCGTGCCTATCACTGCTCATGACCGTTCTTAGGAATTGCTGACGAGCCTTTTCATTTTTCAAAAAGTGTTCTTTAAAAATATTCAGATGAGGGTAAACATTTAAAATGTAGAATAAACAGAATGTAGGCAAAGGTGCTCTTAGTAAATGCTCAATGCTATGATGCAAGTTGCTTTTGCAAAAGAATCTCTTGACCAAAGTCATGCGAATGATTCAGAAACAAAAGTAATCGTAGATCTGATGTTTGATGTTGAAAGTAACAAGAAGCCCACTGGACCAATGACCAGTGCAGGACAGCCTGAAGCCCCAGAGCAGCTGAGGGCCGGGATTTGCGGCGAGAGCCTGGGAGAGACAAGCTGAGCCTTCATGCTTGAACAGAACAGCCCAAGTTACACAAGCGGTAGCTTTGGATTGAGATAATTCTGTCTCAGTTGTTTTGCCAGCAATGTCTTTCTCAAGGGACAGCAGAGCAGGCCTAGCCAAGGACACCCCCGCGTGATCCTGGGGTCTCTCTGAGGCTTCTACCTTCACACTTCCTGTGGCTAGTCCTGCTTGGTACAATCAGGCAATGAAATAATTGCCCCCTCTGAGACTTCATGTGTCAAGATGAAGAAAATCGATTCTTATCACCTAAAGATCTATCACTCCAGGAGACCACTAAAAACTGCTGGCTACCCCGTGGTACTGGAGTCTTTAAGGTAATTTTTACAAGAAAAAGAACACAAATTGGGAGCAAATAGAACCCATTCTTTAAGAATCTATATGAAGGGCAGAGGGCAACTAAAATAAACCAAGAGAGGAATTTTCCTCTGTACTGTGATTTCCAGAGTTATTTACTGAAGAAACAAAACCAGAACATATTCAAGTGCCTGCTTGATGTAGAAAAACTTGCATGTGCTGAATCCATTAAAAGACTGTTCAATAACAGTCTTCCTTGTGAAAATATTAGCCTTGTAATGGTTCCAAGTTCAGCATCTCTGCAGGTTATCTGTTACATAAGCAGCCGCGGCAGGATGGCCGGACAGAATTCACAGTTCTAATGGGCTTCTACACTTTCCACTCCGGTAGGGTGCGCTCCTGAGGGTGCTGCTGGAATGCCCCTCTCAAAGCTGTATTTTAAGTCATAAAAAATGCTTATCAGCTTGAAATAATAGCTTGAAGATTGATACTAGCATGAAGCAAATGTTTGACACAGCTTTTCAAATAGGTCACTAATTTCCATATTTTCCTCTAGTCCAGCCAAGAAATCCACACTATCACCCAACCAGTCCCAGAAAGGGCACTTTCTTTTTGTTCTGTCCAATAGTTTCAAAATTATGAGAAACCTGCTGTGAGAGCTGAATACAGAAACTGGCATAAATAAGCAACATTTCCCAAGACAAAGAGTGCCGAAAGCCCAATTGTTTACTTGGGGTCTCAGAACAGCCATGCAATCCTTTCCTCCTTTTCTTTGGCAAGCTCTACCAAAAGTACAGGCAGCCTTTGCACTGATATCTAAAATTCCTCATTAGGCTTTATACAAGCAAAGGAAATCAAGGACATGAAACAAGGATTCACACAATTTAATAAAATTCTGTTTTATAATGAAAATGATATATTAAGATTACAAGTGATCAAATTTTTCTGGTCATTTGAATATTCTATTTTCCCATTTGCCAATACAGATGCTCCCCAACTTACAAAGAAGTTATGGCCCAATAAACCCATTGTAAGTGGAAAATATTGCTACATCAAAAATGTAACTAATACACTGTAGAGTACGGTTGTCTACCCTCATGAGCACGTGGCTGACCAAGAGCTGTGGTTCTGTTACTGCCTGGCATCGTGACAGAAAATCATACTGCTAGCCCAGGAAATGATCTAAATTCAAAATCTAAAGTATAGTTTCTACTGAATGTGTATTTCTTTCACACCATCGTAAAGTAAAAAAATCACAAGTTGAACCATGGTAAGTTGGGGACCACCAATATAAGCAAAAAATGGCATTCTTACGTACTGGTAGTTTTTAGGGCACTGTGGATGGGGACTATTAAGTACAATGCACAAAGAAAACAGTAATTATAATATGTCAAAGACAGCAGCTTTTATAAATTTTTAATATTCTGTCTGCTCCTTTCTTCATTTCACATACTTAGTACAGTGGCCCATTTCTTCAGTGAGTTGTGTAAGATACTCCAAATACTACAATGTATTCTTAGATAAAATTGAAAAGAAAAAGTCTTCTTCAGTTAAATCAATGCCACTGTAAACAACCTGTACAAATTACCTATACAGATGGAGACAAAACAGAATCTGGCCCTGAAGTCAGAGAACTGGAACTGAAATCTTATTTTTGCTCTTACTGGCCAGTAGGCCATGGGCAAGTTATTTAATTTTCTATCTTCAGTCTCCTTATCTATAGAATAGAGATAAAAACAAGATATCATAGAGTTGTTTTTTCTTTTTGAGACGGAGTCTCACTCTGTTGCCTGGGCTAGAGTGCCGTGGCATCATCATAGCTCACAGTAACCTCAAACTCCTGGGCTCAAGCAATCCTCCTGCCTCAG
>VBSM01002608.1:58485559-58564945 GCA_008086735.1 Cheirogaleus medius | reverse complement strand
TGGGAAAACCCTATCATACATTGGTCTAGGCAAAGAATTTTTGAGGAAGACCCCTAAGGCAATTGGCACAGCAGCAAAAATAAACAAATAGGATCTCATCAAAGTAAAAAGTTTCTGCACAGCCAAGGAAACTATCATCAGAGCAAATAGACAACCCACAGAGTAGGAGAAAATATTTTCTCTCTACACTTTTGATAAAGGTCTAATAACAAGAATCTATCTAGAACTTAAAAGGATTAACAAGAAAAAATCAAACAACCCCATTAAGAAATGGGCAAAGGAAATGAACAGAAACTTCTCCAAAGAAGACAGAATAATGGCCTGCAAACATATAAAAAAATGCTCAACATCTCTAATCATCAGATAAATGCAAATCAAAACCACAATGAGATACCACCTATCCCCAGCGAGAATGGCCTGTATCAAAAAATCCCAAAACAACAAATGCTGGCGAGGATGTGGAGAGACAGGAATACTCTTACACAGCTGGTGGGACTGCAAATTAGTGCAACTTTTGTTGAAAAGAATTTGGATATACCTCAAACAGCTAGAAATAGAAATATCATTCGACCCTGCAATAGCATTTTTGGGCATCTACCCAAAAGAGCATAAGTCATTCTATTATAAAGACATCTGCACCCGAATGTTTATTGCAGCACAATTCACTATTGCAAGGTCTTGGAAACAACCCAAGTGCCCGTCAATTCAGGAATGGATAATTAAAATTTGGTATATGCTCACAGTGGAATATTACTCAATTCTAAGAAACAACAGTGAATTAGCACTGTTTATGGTATCCTGGATTAAGCTTAAGGCTGTTATCCAAAGTGAGGCAACGCAAGACCAGGAAAATGGGCTCCACATCTACTCACCATCAAATAGGTTTTGACTGATTAAAACTATGGTGCTCAAATGGTGGTAGTACTCACCAGGGAGTCGGGGGATGGGGGTAGACCCACATCCTTGGGATATGGCGAGCATTGTCGGGGGGAAGGGAATACCTCTAATCCTTCTTAGGGAGAGGCAAAGAAATACAATGTAACCAAAATGTCAAAAAAACAACAACAAACTTTTATCGGGTGGTGGGCAGGTGGGGGGGGAGCAGAAGAGTGTATACTTACATAATGGGTGTGACACCCACCACCAGGGGGTTGACATGCTTGAAGCTCTAGCACAGTGGGGGGGGGTTGGCAGGGGCAACATATGTAACCCTCACAATATATGTACCCCCATAATATAATGAAATAAATAAAAAGAAAATTCATACCCATCCCCCTCAAAGGGAGGTATTTATTTATTTTTTTAATACCATACACTGGATTGTGAACTGTGTATACCAATTACTAACACTGGGACTTCCTGACATGGAAGTTGGTTGTAACTGAGAGCCATGTTGTTCGTAGGCTTGCTCATCTTTAGTTGAGCGAGGCTTGATTAATGTCTTATAAAGATTTTTTTCGTAATTTTGGGTTCAGGAAAATAAATCATTTTTTTTCAGTAAATGTTAAATGAGTTTATTGTAGGTAATTTGGGAAATACTGAAACATTTAAAAAAATAGAAAAGAAAACCCACTTGTAATTCCCCTCTGAGTGATAACTATTATAAACATGTTGTGACAGTTTTTTCTAGTCTTATTTTCTATTTTTATTTCTCTGTCTTCAAAATTCTAAGTTGGAAAAAAATTCTAAGTGAGTACTAATTGATAAGAACAGTTTTGTATCATATATTTTTATTTACATTATGTAATGAACATTTTTCCATAAAATTTGATCAATAGATGTAGCTTCATTATTTATCCAATATCCTATCTTGGGATATTTAGGCTGTTTAAAACTTCTCTTCATTAAAAAGTGCAACAATGAATATCATTGCTTATAAATCTTTGGATACATTGTTGATGATTTCTTATGTTTGGATGTTGATGGACTGATTAAAAAAAAAAGAGGAGGGTTACATGGCAAAGTGAAGATACTTAAAAACTCTGTCATACCTGGCCGTAGCAACCCGCGTAATGAATAAGGCTTGGAAAATCTTTAGAACAACTCAATTCTGCAATGGCTTCTGTTTCGCTCACCAGCCAGCGTACACACTCCAACTGACCATTCTAGATTTTAAAAAAGAAAGAAAGAGAGAAAGAAATTCAAAGTAATTCAGATTTGAAAAATACCTCAAAGATGGTAATTTTGCCAAGAAAAGAAATCATCTGAATTTTGTCTTTTATATCTGGCTTAATTTATTTACACTATAAATATATCACCTACTGTATTATATTCTTGATCTGTGGATTTGGCTCTAAATAAATTGCAGAATTTTTACTTAAATACATTTCATAATTTTTGTCAGTTATTTAAAAATCACTTTATTAAGTTATAATTTGCATACTGTAAAATGTACTCCTTTTAAATATATAGTTTGATGAATTTTTAACAAATGTAATTACTCCTATAACTATAACTTCAGTCAAGATATAGAACATTTCCATCATCCCAAAAAGTTTGCTAGTATCCCTTGACTCTCATCTTCCTCACCTTTGCCCCAAGCAGCCACCAATAAGATTTGTGTCACAACAGATTAGAGCATGCACTCTTGTGTCTGGCTTCCCTCATTCACCATGCCTTTGAAATGCCAGCATGTTGCTGCTTATATCAATAGTTTATTCCTTTTTTATTGCAGCAAAGTATTCCATTGTATGAATATACCACGATTTGTTTATTCAATAACTTACTGATAGATATTTGGATTGTTTCCATTTGGGGGATAATGAAGTTGCTACGAATATTCTTTGTGAATATATACTTTTCTTTCTCCTGGGTAAGTGCCTAGCACTGGGATTTCTGGGTCATATGGTAGGTGTATATTTGACTTAATAAAAAGTTATCAAACTGGTTTCCAAAGTGGTTGAGCACTTTACACTAACACTAGCAGCATATGAACACTCTATTATTAGTTGTTCCAAATCCAACACATGGTATTGTCAGTTAATTAGTTATTATTCTTTAAAGTTTGTAAGATAGAGCAACTGATTTCCAAATCCCAAAGTATCATATTTGATAATGAAAAATTAACAAATTCTTATTTGAAATAAAAAATTTCATTAAGTGAGCAGGTTAATATCTTAATCAGTATTTAAAAAATTAAAAAGGGAAATATTACTTATCATTCATCATTTGTAAATGATAAAACTATGGCTACAGAAAGTAAAATACCCACACTTTTACATTTTTTAGGACACTGACCCTCTTGAACATTAGGATCAAGAGGGACGGTAAAGTAAAAGTAGGCAAAAAAAAAAAAGTAGGATTTTCTTGCAGTCCTTTGCAAGAAAGCCAGATATCCAAAGCCAGATATTCCCATAATTTTTAAAATTTAAATTTCTCTCCCTTCTTTAAACATTTATTGGGTTTTTATTCTCAGGAATTGTGAAAGTTCCAAAATATGATCAAAACATGTAAACTGTTAAAATATAGTCCATATATATTGTGATAGAGAGTTTTCCCTATACTTATAATAGAGTCATGTGATATATATTAATATAACCTAGTGATTAAAACCCAGACTCTAGAATGGATTTAAATCCTTAATTTGCGTTAGTTACAAGACTTTGGACAAGTTACTTCACCTCTCTGGTATTCAATTTTCTCATCTGTGAAACAGAAAGGATAATAGCAACTATCTCATAAAGTTACTATGAAGACTAAATGAGATAAAGCACCCACTAAGCACACAATACGTGTTATCTTCTATTACTAGAATGCTCTTAGATTCTCACAATAACTCTTGTCAGACAAATGTGACATTCAATTGCCTTCCTACTTTGTACAGTGTGGAATTTTAGTGCAGGAGAAAAAAGCTACTTTGGGCAGGAAGCCAGAGAAGGCTTCAATGAGGGTAGCATTTGAACTAGTATAATAGGATTATTTTCTCTTTCTTTATTTTAGAATCCTAACATTTAACTTCTCAAGGGAAAAAGTCTATTCTAAAAGCAAGACAAGGAGGTAATCTGCTCATTCTTCATTTTATCCTATTTGGATAATGGAACTCCCAACGATTCACATGCAGATTCTATTCTCTTGAGGTATTAATATTTAAGTTGAGAGGTTGTTGTATATGGGCTGGCTCCCTGGTCTCCTGGCTTCTGGCTGGTTTGGCTGACGGAGAGCAGTGGCAGGAGATCAGGAAAGGAGAGAAAATTTGAGGTCCGCTCTGCTCCTGGCTTCCCTTCTATGGGGTTGCTATTGGCCAGTGGAGTCCCTCCAACAGTCAAAGGGCAAAAGTCATCCAGTCCTTTCTACTCAGCCCTCTCTATCTCAGGTTCTTATAACCAATCCTTTCCCAGCCTCCGTAGGATCTGAGGTGGTAACTGTGCCGGGTTGTTACAGTCCCCAGGACACTGCAATTTCCTTTGTAAACTCCCTTCCCCCACCCATCATTTTATGTGTAATCCCTTAATTGTTGACTTTCCTTAAATTTCATAATTTGAGCATGCAAAATGTTTCCTACCAGGATTAAAAGCAACAACAACAAAAACACTAATACAAGAAAGGAATGAGAACTACACTGATTATCTACTAGGCAAGATGATTTATATAAACTGGTATTCACAAAGAACACAGACATGTGAGGCAATGTTTCTGATTTTACTAATATATCTTCTCTTGGGTTTTTTTTTTTTTTGGTCAGTTTAACTAAATTAAAGGCTTATCATTTTTTTATCTTTTGATAGAACCAAATTTTGTTTTGTTGATTTTCTCTGTTATTTTTCTATTCTCTGTTTCATTTATTTTCCCTCTGATTTTTATTGTTTCTTTCCTTCTGCTTGCTTTGCATTTAGTTTGCTCTTCTTTTTCTAGTTTCATAAGGTGGAAGATTAGGCTATTGATTTGAAGTCTTTATTCTCCCCCTTCTCCTCCTTTCATTATAGGCATTTATAGCTATAACTCTCCCTCTAAGCATTGCTTTAGCTGCATCCTGTGTCGGTATGCTGCATTTTCATTTTCATTTATCTCCAAATATTTTCTAACTTCCCTTGTGATTTCTTCTTTGACACATTGATTATTTTGGAATATAATTCCATATTCTTATAAAATATCAAAAATTGCCTTAGGTTATTGATTTCTAATTGCATTCTATTATGGTTGAAGGACATAACTTTGTATTTCAATCCTTTTAAATTTATTGAGACTTGTTTCATAGCCTAACATATGGTCTATCCTGGAGAACGTTCCATGTGCACTTGATAACAATGTGTATTCTGCTGTTGTTGGGTACAGTGTTCTATTAGATGTCTGTTAGCTCTAGTTAGTCAAGGAGGCAACATTTAAAATAAATAAAATGCTGTTAGAAAGGCAGAAGGAAATATATCACTACTATGAGTTTGAAACCGATATCCCTTGCCATAATTCTAAATACCAAGAAAACAAACAAAAATGTTATTAAATTCTAGCAGGAGATTTTTGCCTGCCAAAGTCTCTGAGCCTGGGGTCACTCACTTTATGTTAAAAAGTCATGTCAGTAAGTGTTTGAAGTCATGTTATCACCAGATCAACACTTTGCCTTTGAGCTTAATCAGAAAGACTGAAGGAGAAATGAAAGGGAATTGAAGTTGTTTCATTCCAAATCTGTTTAGCTCCTAAAATAACTTCTCTCCTGCTGTCCTCATTTTAGAAAACAGACTGTTCTCACCTTTTAGAAATCTTTCTTTCCAATTACTTTGCTTAACCATTTCTAAAGGGCACTCGATAGTACTCTGAACTCCCACAGTATCTACTCTTGGGTGTCCCAGCAGTACTCAATAAATTCTGTATGTAACCGGTAAAATTTATTGTGTTCCACTTAAGGAGTTTAAGAGTGGGAGAGAGATGTTCTTAGCCCTGATATGACTTCAAAGCCTCTTTTCTCAGGTAATCTTTTTATCTGATACTTTATCTCTGACTCTGCTTCCTGTCAGCCAAGTCATATTATCTGAGCAACTTCTGCCCATTTGTACCAAGTTTGCTTGTCCTTAATGACAGCAGGGCTCTCAGAACTGTGCTTAATGAGGTGAAACACCACTAGTTGGTTACTGGTGTCAAAAACAAGATCCTAAAACAGAAGAATGATGACTTCATAGTATTCTCTCAACATCATCAATAGCTCTCAAAATACACTGAAGGGACTGAGGCAGGACATGTGTGAGGACAGATTTCTAAAGAGGGTGGCACCTGTTATAAAATGTTTGTATTTACTGCTTTTGTAAATTCTAGATTAAATAAAGTAATAGGAGACCATGTCCATTTCTCGAATCGCTGTCTAGAAGTAAAGTATCAAAAGCCTGAGACCCCAAATTCATAACAGCTTTTGAGTTGTATAGGTTTGAAATCTTTTTCATTCAAACAAATTAAAAAAATATTTGCTATTTGTTTGCATATTGATAGTATGATGACGATGCTATGCTAACTGGAAGAGTTTAAGAATGAATTAACACATGATATGGATACCCTAGAAGGTGTTCATGCTGAAGGCTGGCTTAATGATCACTAAGTTTCTCAGGTACCTTCCTACTCAGAAATTTTTAGTCTATCAAAACAAGCATTAGGGCATATAAACAAAGAAAAAAATATTTCCATCCAACTATATAGTTAGGAGATATTCAGTAGCCCACCATTAGTCAGGAAGACTAATGAGAACTGTATTTTATAAACATTAAAACAGCAAGGCAAATCTCAACATTTATTGGCACTGTAAGAATATTTTATCATCACAGACACAGGCCCATTAACGGCCATACCCAAACCCCATCTCCCCACAGGTCTCTGTCAGAGGACTATATCCTACGCTTGTACCGCTGACAACTTACCTGCCTTATTCATCAGCTATCAGCTCCTTAAGAGAAGGGACTAGGTCTTATTCAAATTTGAATTGCCAGTGCCTAATGCAGTACCTGGTAAACTCGGTACATGTGGAATTCAAGTATACTAAGCCTTGACTTCACATTTGACTTCTCTTCCTTCATGATGGCTTTCTGCAGCTTAGCTCTTAATTTGACATAGTATCATTCACAACCAAAGGAAAATTATATCCACCAGGGTCATAGATTTCATATTTTATTAAAGAAAATGTTATTTTCTACATTATTTTTGAAGTCAGGCTTTACTAATTGCTTTGCTTAATTGAGTAGAATTAAATAAAATAGAAAATATTTTTTAATAAATAGAATTTTACTGAATGGTCAACAAATTAAAGATATAAAAATTTAGGCTTGCATAAAGTATCTATTAGGGGTAGAATAGCAACTGATTGTTTTCCAAATAGGAACATGTTCTTTAGTGAATTCACAAGTAGGTTTCTTTAACTAACAAGTTACCCTGATCAATTTCAATATAATTCTATTTATAAAAATTATGACTATTCAGCTTTTAGAAGATACAACGATTTTATAAAGCAAAGTACATATGCAGAAGCACAAGATGGATTATATTTCCCTGAACTTCACTTTTGGTTTTTTAAATAAATATGACTGTATTTTACATTTATTTGCCAAAGATCTTAAAAATAATTTTAGTTTAATAGCTAATCTTCTAGTGATGTATTATATTTTGCAGAGGCACTTACTGCAGTGCTATAAAGTCCATATGTTTTTGTATCACAGTTTCTAGGGTTTAGCTCTATCCCTGTCAGTATTAACATGTGTTGTTGCCGACAGCACCCTGTGCTCTCCAAGAGCTAGACTCAAACTTGGCACTGATACTCTAAACAACTCTTGATACTGAAGACATTTAAACTTCAGATGTGATCCATTAAAGCCCACTTTATGATCTGCAAACTCCTGAGTGCTCGCGTCCCTTACAACACACCTTCTCCTCATTTGTCTTGCTCATTATCCTCATGTTGGGAAAAAGGGAAACAGTCCAGGTGTGGTTAAGAATCTAAATTGCAGTCATCATGAATAACAAAAGTTCTTAGAACCACAACACATCATTTTCCCTCCTCTTTATGAGTTGATTTGAAGCTTACCCTCATCGGACAATAAATTGGAATGTAATCTCAAAATCTCAAAGCAGTTAGTGACTGAAATGATTATTCTCTTAAATGTAATATGTTCACTTGCTGTTTGCTCCATAAATCACTTTCCTCTCTTTCCCTCCTAACACTTTAGCTCATAAGGAATCTTCAAACACAGAACTCCAACCATTTCGAGCTGTGGAGGGCCCAGCCCCCACACGGTCACCTTGATGGCCAGGCCCGCCGGGGTCAGCTTCTGGGCGTTGCGCTCGTTGAGGCAATCTTCTCCCATCAAAGAGGTGAGGTGCTGCAGACATTCTGCGTGTCCCTGTGACGCAGCGATGTGTAACAGATTGTTCCCATTTTCATCATGAATTTTGTCTAGATTGTCTGCAGCTAGGTGTGGCTGTACAAATAGTGAGATTAGAAAATTAAGTCAGTGAATCAGAACAAGATGCTATGTAGGTTTTGCTCTGGGCACTGGGAAGAAGGACTGAGCTTACAGAAGCTCTGGGGGCAGCCGTGGGGATCTAATAGGTCAAGAGTTCCTTGCTGTTATTCTTTGTTTTAACATGTTTTAGAACATGAGCTCTCAAGAGGCAGATCTTCACGCGAGACATGGCAACAGGGCTAGGGCCAGTGAGCTGTGGGGGCGCCAAGCTGGCTTTCTAAACAACTGTAATGGCATTTATGGTAACTGGCAGGTTCCCTGTCTGTCTCCCCCACTTGACTGTGAAGTGTTTGAGGGCTGGGCTGGGTTTTGTTCCCTGCTGTAGGTTTGTTGAATGAATGAACCAGTTGTCTTCACCTGGTTACTTCGCCTTGAATTGTAGAGAACTGGCTTTGACTGTGAACTATATGACGACAGCTGCTACTCTGCTACTACCAGTGCTCTTATAGGTGCCTCTGGACACTGTCATCACACAGACGCCTGGGGTTATCTGGAGGCTACCTAGCCTTTGGTTTTCCCACCTCTAGTAAAGTTTAGTCTCCTGAGTATGAACTGATTGCTAGAGACTGGCTGTTGGGTGAAACAAGAGGTGTTAGCATTTGGCAAAGATGAAAACATGGGAAGGACAAAAGAAAGGAATAAACCAAAGAGAATTAGAGGGGAAGAGCCAAGAAAATGGAAGAAACATTTTCAGGAGCAAAAACACCCCTACTACTTTATTTGGTAAAATTGTTCAATTGTATTGTTCTATCACAACAGTATTTGTGTTAACAGACCGAGTACATTGTACTTATCTATGTATGGCTTTATGCTAAGTAGAATCACATTGCCAAGATGCGAGGATTTTCCTCAATGAGACTTTAATTAACATAGTATGAGCCCAGGCTTGCTACTGTTTGATCCAAGTCTGGAAGCCAGAAAAGAACAATGCGGGCAGATGGAGTGCTATTTCAGTTTAGCTGTCTCTGAGCCTACGCAGAACAGATTTTTCTTACATCATATTATTCTGTGTCTAAAGTCTTTGGAAAAGCTTCTTCATGCTCCCTAGACATGCAGAGCTGGAACTAAGCAAAAGCTCCATGTGGGTCAGAGTGCAATCAAGCTCTTGGGTAAGCTTCTATCTGCAAATGTTTTTCAAACATCCTGGTCCAACTCTTCTGAATAATGATCAGGATAAAACAGAAGACCCTCTGTTCACATAGCTGGCAGGTCCGCCATCAGCAAGGAACTGACATCCCCACAAATAACTGAGTGAGAGCACTGGAAACCATTTTAAAAGCAAAAAGAAAGACATTAAAATTCAAGTTAAAGAAAGTGCTGGGCTCTCCCTGTTTTGTTTTCATTTTAGATTGAGTCATTTTTTTTTCCAGCTGAATTCATGCAAAGTTAAAATGAAATAACACTCCATTTATAGCCATTTGTTTTCCATATATTAACCTCTTAACTTTTTATTTTAAAACTCAAAAGGTCACATCTCCCAACTAAAGCCACGAGTAAAGATTAAACAAGAACCAAAACAAATGCATCATCATCTGTTCCTAGTGAAGGTAGGTGATAAAACTGGAGTCTCTAGATGATTAATATGTATACTGAACTAGATCACACTTACCAGGAGAGAGATCTGTCCTTCCTTAACGATGTTCAAGATGCTTTTCACTTTTTTCACGTACTCACTCCTTTCTTCGGGGACCTGGGAGCTGGTCCAGGCCAGGCCGCTGAGCTGCTCCTCTGGCGAGGGTTCCGCGGCTGCCGGCTGCAGATGGAAGGCCCTGAGCTGGCAGTCTGGCATTGTCTTCTCAACTTTGCGACCGTGCGGATCACTAAAGGTCTGGTTTTCAGGCTCATATGCGGAGCCACATTTAACCAGAGGGGGCGAACTCGGGGGTTCTTCAGTGGAGAGCTTGTGCGGGTCGCGGATGAGAGTTGATACTTTTCTCAAGTGAGGGCTTTTCACGGGAGAAAGAACACAAAATGGCGCCATGCTGGACGGCGCGTTCTCGGCGCTTGCTGTAGAGCAGGCTTTGCCAGAAAGGCCATTGATGGTTGTGCATAAACCCAAAATTCTTTTTTCTGAAGTCACCTTGGTAAAAGAGGGAAGCTGTTGACTGGATTTAATGTAAGGCACATCCAGAATCTCATCCATGTCGAGGTCGTAATGCTCCAATTCGCCCAGCGAGGTGCTGGGCTCGGAGCTCTTACCTGGCGGGCCACCCCCGCCATCCCCCGGGCCTGGCTCCTCGGGCTGGGGGCCGGGGCCAGACTCATCGCCTTTCTGGTACTCCACTTTCTGGTTCTTTTGGTCATCATGTTCATTGTTCTCCAGAGTCTCTGGCTGATGTTTCAGTGGGGAAACCCGCTTCACGGGGCGGAACTTACTGTATACATCAGCGATTCCTGTGGGCTTTTGCGTGTTTGTAATGAGAGTTGAGACGCCACAATTCCAGCTAGAGCTAGAAACTGTTTAAAAAACAATTAAATTGGAATGCTGAACACATCTTGGCTATACAGGCAGACACAGTCCGTTCAAATTATGCTCCAATTAAGCCCCTGTGTAGAGGTGACTTAGAACACATATCCATAAAATAATTCATACTTACCACTGGAAACAGTGAATGATAAAAGAAAGTTATGACATATTGACTCAAAATTAATTAAAGTAGTAGTAATGGTAAAAGCAGACAGCTAAGGAAAACAAACCCAGATACATATTTAGGTTTATTCCCTGCATAGATCTACCTCTGTGGCAATATTTGCCACCACCCTGAAGAAGGAGATTAGAGGATAAGATTCTTCATGTTAAATGAACTTCCAAACTAATTTAGGGAGAAAAGGGATATATACACACACATGCACACACATGAGCATGCATGTGTATACACATACACCCCTAATGGCTAAGAAGTCCCATATAAAGAGGGAGAAAATGATTTAATATTAAGCAAACTCAAACTGTGCCCCACTGGGCGACTCACTAGGTATCCCCTTAAGTGGATTAGGGAAAGAACAGAAAGGAACGAAGTGGTCAGGAGTTGAAAGGACCAGGGGGGACAAGCCATGGCTGAGTTAACACCAGCTTGGACAAAGCATCCTTGTCAACCATCATACAGAGGCATTTTTTGGTGCTGTCTGACCGTATGACACAGCAACATAACACACTGACACATAACAAAAGAGCGTGTTCTTTAATGCCTTCTTTGTTGAGAAAGCTAGAAACAAACAGGAGAAGAAAGTTGTAAAGAGAAGATGCGATAGGCAAAGTGGTTTTTTTTCTTTTTAATCTCATTTCTGTGCAAAGTTTACATAAAGATTGTGTGTTCGTTTGCATTTGAGTAAGGGTCTGGATGAGATGGGCTGGAAAGTGAAACAGCCAGACACATCCGGAGGGGAGAGATAAGAAGCACCACCTCTCCCGGTTAGCCTTGCATGAGCGGCCGCCCGGTGCCTCCTCTTGGGCAGGCAGATGGAGCAACAACAGTCTCGTGAGCCGTGACGATACTGCTTCCTTTCTGGGACCCTCCCCTGCCAGACAACAGATGACCCAGCACCTTTAGAAACTTGACGGCCACTGATTGATGGGTTCTTCCTCCCTTGTCACTTAGTTTGCACCATCCCCCATCAAAGGAGTGAGATTTCAGAGCATGCCCTCCAACTAGGGGCCTCCCATCTATCTCTCCTCTTCAGAAACAACAACAGGTGGGAGGTATTTAATTCAAAAGTATGTGTATGTGGGTGTTCTGTGCTATTGGGCACAACCAAAGAATAAAAGAACATGAGATGAATGTGTACTCAGGTCTATAACTTCTGCAACAGCCTCTGGCTATGATTGCCTCTTGGGGTCAAAGTGGGATAAATATTATTAAAGTTTCCTAAATTTAGGCTGCTGGTCATTCTTCTTCCTGCTAGGATATGCTCTAAAAGGAATCAGAGAAGTTCTGGAACTAAGCTAAGGGTTCTGAGCCTGGATGCCATATAAATGTCAGTGAGTTCTTTCCTGCAGATGGACCACAGTTTTGCCTGAGGTTTCAGAGGGTCTGCCCTATGCAGTCCACTTCTGATGCTGTTCTGGCTCCGTCATTTTGGTATCTAAGAAGAGAATCCTATGAGCTGTGGAGGGAGGGCTGGATTCTCTTCAATAAGCAACGTATAACAAAGAATGTTCCAGAAGGGAAGAAAGGTATGTAGATGGTCTTAGGCTGCTGCTTTTCTTTCCTGTTGTTGGCTCTAGTCCTTCATTGTACACAGTGCTTGGCACAAAGACGACAATTAACAAATGCTAGTATGTGAATTTGAATCTCACTTTGCACGGCACATTAAATCTTTAAAAAGGTACAAAGTGCATCCTTCTGAGGGATTTACAGTTTAATTTCACAGGGGACAAAAGTTCTGTTAATAAACTCAGAGGAGTGATAATCACCAGTAAGAGCTAAATTTTCTAAGGTTATTTATGAAATGTAAATATGCAAAGGCAAAGACTAAAATTCCAGTTGGTCTCTTATAAATTTAAACATTTTCTATCTTTTATATATACTTCTCTCTCTAAAAATGTAAAGCCATGAAAAATTAATGTCTGCCAGAAATTTCTGCCAAGCTTTTCTCTCTTTCTTTCAATAACACATGATTATTTAAAACAGCAGAAAGATAGTGGACATGGAGTTTATAAGGTGTAAATATGCCTTTAATTTTATTCATCAACTTTCTGAAAAGCTTTAAATACAGTGGGAAAAAAAATATATATATATATTCGTAGACACTTCTGAGATACATACTTATTATTAGGTATGATATTGCTAATATCTTGCGAATTACCTTGATTTCTTTGGAATTTATAGAAAATGTGCATCTCAGAATGTAATAAAAAATTTTAAAGCCACATAACTTAGTGGGTCAATACAATGAGTGCATTGTACCAATATATTTATGTATTATTTAAGGTCGTGGGTTCAAAGGGCTACTCTTTTATGTTGGCTTTATTTACATGTGAAATTTTTTCCAAGTGATACAGGGAAATGGATACCATATGTTTCCCAGCTGTTTTGTTCTGACAGGAGCCATTAAGAATGCTCTATGGAAATGAATTCTGTCTGAGTCTTAGGAAAACACTTCTTTCCACAGAAGGGTCTAGAAACTGAAGAAGGAGCATCAACATTTAGGCTTGTTGTCCTTCACCTTACTCAAACCTACGACTCTTTTTGTCATATGGCTGAGGGTGAAATCCGTGCTTTCTAGTCTATGTCTTGACTGCCAAGAAAAAAAAAAATCCCAGTCATAAAAATGGATTATTTAATGGGTCTTCATGAAAATGCTCTAATTTATTGCTATATCATATACTTGGATGAGAAGAAGGGCAATTTTATGCTATATACAAAGACAAAATTCAATTAGTTTATTGCTCCTAAGTTTGGCAAAGGGTATTTTAAGAATAACATAGAAAAGGGGCTATTAATAACTGTTAAGATTTTTACTTCCAATTCTTTAAGTCTGTTAAAAATTTCACTCATACTATTATTCTACCCCAACACTATAATAAATTTCTGATCATGCATGGAAACAAAGTTCAGACTAACTATGCTTACTAGGAATATTTTTGAGGCTAAATTTACTTTCTGGAAATCATGGATAAATTTTTCACATGTTAACAAAATTTAAATCCTCCCAAATTTTATCTATCTAAGCTCTTTACAAGCTCCATGAGAACAGGGTCTGTGACTGATTTATCTCTCTATCCCTCAAAGCACCCAGAAAATTGCTCTACGTAAGTAGGTTCTTAATGACTTTTTGATTGAATGGGTTCATTTTTAACATCTTATGAAAGTAAACATGCCTAATATGCCTTAAATCTGTCTGATTTTGTCACAAATTTTCTAAAATGGTCAGTAAGTAAATGGACATGTAATTGATGCTGATTTATAGACCACAATTATCTCTTTCAAGCTAGCTGGCACTTGGAATGCCTCTAAGCTTTAGCAGGGTATTTCCAACTGCCTGTTGACTGTCTGCCCAGCTATTTTTTCAACAAGCATTTCATGCGAGTCTAGGGTGTTCAAAGATTCCTGACAGGCAGCATGTTCCAATGCAGGGGCCTTATCTCTCTCCACCCTTGCCTACTTCCTCCCCTGCCCCTCTTCACCTAACACATCTGCACTCTGCTCCTCTTCCCTAAATATATTCCTCATGGTCCTGGCCTGGATAACCACATGACCTCCGTGCACTCTCCCAAGCAAGCCATCTCCAAGGCATCCTGGATCCTTCTCTTTCCATGACTGCTGCCCATCACCCCTCAGGCATCAAGTCCTGCTGTGGCCTTATCCACAATCCCTCTTAAATCTGAACCCCTTTCTTCATCCTCATTAAACAGACTGGGCCACACTGGGACTCTCTCCCACAGTCTCAGCAAGGTTTTCCCTGCTTCCCTTGGTCTCATTTTCCAGTCCTGAGTTATCCCTCTTCAGACAAGTCTGATTTTGTCACTCGAAATCAGCTCAAATACCATCCCACATATGGGCAGCCCTGAACTGCCCATAAGTGGGATGCATATCCCTGCAGTATCTAAGATGGCACACAGAACCCATGCTTGCTAAAGACCCCTCATCTATAGAGAACGCTGTTCACATATCAGTCCCCTTTCTTCCTCCTAATTAATTTAAGGAGTCTCACTTTGGTGCTAGAATGAATTGGACTCCTCTTCCAAACTTACAATGCTCCAATTGAACGATGGGACTTTCATAAGCAAGGAATTAATAGGAATGTTTTATACTTATCACATTCATCTTGACCTTGAATTTATTGCAAGTGACATTGGTTTTCTATATATTAGGCACATAAAGTTTCTTTTAAAAACAAATATGTTTACGAGTAAGGTGTTTTAGAATAGTAAATTAAATAACAGTACAAGTGGTATACAGGTAAAGCAAAAATAACTGAGGTAGACCTTGGATAGAACACACGCTGTGGAAATGATACTTTAATTACTAGGTTTGGGAAACCCTGGATTTCAGGATAATAGCTAAATTCTTTAGCATGGTATGTAGCAGTTCTTTTATTCACTTTAAAATTTACCTTCTCACCTCATCATTCATGATTCCCAAGTCTTTAATTTTTCCCACACCTCCATTGCCAAATTCACCCTTCCTGGATACACCATGCTCTTCCTTCCTTGTTCATGCCTTTGGGGTTTTTATCCCTTTCCTCCACTGCCCTGTTATCCTCTCTGCCCCAGACTCAGGCTTAGCTCACAAGATTCCACTCAGGTGTTACTTCCTTGGTGCACTTCCTCTAATCCTCCCAGAAAATAGTTGCTCCTTGCTTCTCAGTGTCCTGACAACATCTGCATATACCTAGAGTTCGGTATTTCTGAAGTTCTGTTCCAACGCTTCTCTCATGCATCTGTCTTACCTTCTCTCCTGAGAGTTCCTCAAGAGCAAAGATTGCCTGAGAACCAACTTGTGTCTATAACCAGCCCTTTTTTCTAACTATTGCCTTGAAGATGTTGGGGATCCGTGTCTTAATCTTTCAATGAATAAATGAAGGGAAGAGGGAGAGAGGGAGGAAGGAAGGAATAGTCCAGACCAAATATGCCAAGTATAGTAGATAAATATGAGTCTTGTCACAATGAGTCACTCTTGCCACATTTTGGGCATACTTACTGTGCTGAATATCGTAAAGATAGTGTTAGCAAGCTGCTGAAGATGTTCAGACATGTAGAAGATGTGCTGCCTATTGAAGTACTTTCAACTATTTCCTACAATAAGTTCTAACCTCAGTTTCCTCATCTGTAAAATGAAGGGGTTAGACTATATGATTGCTAAGACCTGATCCACTCCTAAATCTCTATGACAGTATGGAATGTCTACAAATAACAGGACTCTTTATTCTGCATGACTCACTGTGAAACACTATAATTCTTCTGGATCCATGTCTTTCACCAGATCCTCACAAATTTATAATTATGAGGCTGAGCTGATTGCTGACACAGAACAACTCTTTGGCTCTTAGGACTGATAAATTAGTATTTTCTTAGGAAGATAATGTACAGTTTACTGTTGCATCAGTAGATTCAATTTTCAAGACCCAAAGTCAATGCTGGCTCCCAAAATGCCTATTTTATTTCTAAATATGGAGTTATGTGTCTATATCAGAAAAATTAGCTTGAAACATCAAGAAGAGAAAGAAAAGGAGCATGCCTTTAGGGTAAAATAGTGTGCTACTTTTTTTTTTTTTTTAAGTTAAATGGTTTCTATTTTCCATGAGAAACATAGTGGTCAGCTTTAGCTGTAACTGCCTTAAAGTGTATTTAACAACACACTTCACTTCTACAGCTACTGGAAACCTTGGCACCTTCAAGGGCATTCCTTCCAAGCTCTCCAACATTCCATTTCCTTCCATTTTCACTCCAAAGGGAGGGACATTGTGAAAGATTAGGAGTATCAATGTTAGAGTCCTGAGTTTCCTTAACCCTATGTAAACTGAAATCTGTAGTGGGCCCACTTAGTGCCAACACCTCAGACTCTGTAAGAAGTGATGACAGGTGGCTTATGCCATCTCCTGACAACAGGAAGAAGGGCACAGAGGCCGAGCGAGGACTGCGTGCTGGGTGCTTTTCTGTACTGCCCTCCGAGATGCGAGTGTCACCTGACCCAAGAAAAGGCCGAGTTAACTCTGGGTTTGGAGAACTGTGTTGGGGAGAGCAAGTGAACGTGTGTTTGAGGAACGCATGTTTCTGGAATGTCCCCAGGAGGCTGCTTGCTCATCCCTTTCACTGAGGCCGCAGACCCTTTAGCGAGGGTATTTTGAGGCCGAGGGGGAAATACAGATGACTTTATTATTATAAAAATTCCAGCCAATGATCTGTTCTCATCAGGACATTAAAACAAGGTGGGAAAAGATTCATTGATTTGGGTTCTAAACTTCCTGTCTTTAATGGCCACTGATCTCAAGCAGTTGTTGTCAAAGGTGTCAGTCAGCGTCGCCTTCTGTCATCTCCAGCCCTGCCCGGCACTGTCATGGCCGCTCCCATAACTTCCTGCCCTCTCTGCCCCCATTTTCTTTGTTCTGTGAAAACTCATTGAAATACTCGAGCCCTATTACCCTGGACAGAAAAGATAGATCCTCCTTCATCAAAGAGGCATATTCTATCATGGAATCAGACTCAATATTTTGACAGCTTTAAACTTTGGTCTTCAAAAGTACAGTTTCCATAGAAGAGCGGTCTCAGAGGTATCCTGTCATCTGAAAAGTATGCTGACTTTCACTCTGACGCGAGCTAAACTTCGTGAGTGGATTAAGTTCTGTGTCCATTCCAGGCCCACTTGCCAGGGGTCCTTTCTTTGCTTCCCTCCCTCTCTGTGTGGAAACGCAGAGACAGAGAGACAGAGAGAGGGAGAGACCGAGGCACAGGGAAAGGCTCCCAAGCCCGGCAGCCCTGCGTGGGTTCTGGCCGCGGCGCGCGCTCCCCAGCTTGAACTGAAGGTGGCGACGTTTCCCAGCGCTGCTCCACTGCCAAGGACAAAGAACCCTGGTGAGAGAGAACCAGGGGCCCACGGAGCAGTAGGCAGGAGGTTGGAAAATCCCTACCCTCTCCTCCCCATCTCTAACCCGAGGCTGCAGAAATGCCTGCTTATTTTACTTCTAAATATGGATTATGTGTCCACATTAGAAAATTAGCTGTAGACACCAAGAGAACAAAGAAAAAATGTCTTTAGGGTACAAGAGTGTTCCCTACTTTTTTTTTTTTTTTTTTTTTTTTTTGCTAAGAGTTAAATGCATTCTATTTTCCATGAGCAACAAAGTAATGAGTCTGTGAAACCTGGTTGTATTTTGAGAGGGACGCACTTTAAGGTCACGAGGGAGGAGAGATGGAAGACCCGGCGCTGGCCGGCAGCCTACTCCTGCTCCTGGCCGGCCTGTGCGTCCACCCACTCGCTCCTGCCGCGGTGGCCGGGGCCTGGTCGCGAGGGCAGGTGCAGCAGCACAGAGCGAAGCGGGAAGCAGAGCGGACGGCAGCTGTCCCAGGGTGAGCCAGGGGCAGAGCTGCTGTGCCTGCGTCCGGGGCAGGGCAGGGCACGAGTCACAGGCATCACTATAAAGACTGAAAGGAAGGTTTACATGCATTTGAAGAATTCCACAAAATGGTATTTCTTAATCAGAATTTTCCTAAAGCGTCCTCCATTTGATACTTTAAAATTGCCAATACATTTGTGTAAGGCTTTTTATGTTTCTCAGAACAAGGTAAGTGTATGATTTCATTGGAGATTTTCACAACTCTGGAGGATGCATAAGCAGTTCTGACCTAGTCTCACTTGAAAATAAATGAGAACTCAGGGAATTTTAAGTGTAATGTGGAAAATTACATAGTACGCTCACTGTTCAACTAGGACTGAGGTTCCCTGACTCTAACTTTCCTTCCATAACACTGGTGGACTGCCTTATGGAAATTAAAATTATTCTCTAAAGTTGTAATTCACATTTTTTCTATTTGGGTCACATATAGGCAATGGAATCCCAGAAACCGGTGGCAAAACCTGGTCATACTCATTTCAGATTCACTTTAATTAAGTCCCAAACTGTGCTCTCTGCCTAAATTTTGGTAACCATTTACTATGAATGTTCTATGTGGGAGCAAAGTTAGAAATTTTTATTTTTTATTTTTTTAGAGACAGGGTCTTGCTCTGTCACCCAGGCTACAGTGCAGTGGCACAATCATAGTTCACTGCAGCCTCAAACTCCTGGCCTCAAGCAACCCTCCTGCCTCGGCCTCTCAAAGTGCTGGGATTACAGGTGTGAACCACTGCACTCAGTTGGAAGATGGACATGGTTTTTGGTAACAACGTTTCTTAAAAACAGTTGAGTGGAAGAATTTCCCTCCTCTTTATTTTTAGCATGAAATTTAGCCTAAATTTAGAGTCATTGTACCACTGAGAATCTGTTCTTCTAGCTGTCAATTCCTTCAACAGGTTAGAGGTGGAGATCTTTTTTTTTAAATGTAAGCCAGAAATGCAGGAATATAACAAAGTATAGTCAGTGTTAAAGTAACTGGTAATTGGCAGAATGCTAAAGTGCTCTTACAGAGTTCATTCATCTACACACATTTGTTGAATGTTTTCTGTGCACATGGTTCTAGGGGCATAAGGGTTAATGAAATAGACATAATCCTGCCCAAACAATAATGCAAGTACACAAACAAATCAAAAATTACAAAATGCAAAGTGCTTTGAGGGTACTGGGGTAGAGAACAGCTGAGAGATCTCATCAAGGAAGTGACATTTAAGCTAAGATCTGGGGGATTAGAAGAAGCCAATTACATGAGGATCTGGGGAAAATACAACAGATAAGATGATTTTGTGAAGATTTGTGTAGAAGGAAGTACACTCACAACGTCTAAAGCAGAAGAGAATCTGGCAGGTTCCGTAGCTCTTCTTGCTAGAGCAGAGTGCGCTGGGGATCAAGGGGTTGAAGCTGAAGTTGGGGAAGGTTATCAGGGATCCACCCATTTGGGGGTTTTACTGGCTACAACTAAGAGTTTGGTTGTTATTTTAACTGAAATAGGGCATCCCTGAGAGGTTTCACAGAGGAGTTTGTCCACGCATGGCAGAAGGAGCGAGGGAACTCTCTGGAACTGCTATTATAAAGACGATATTTCCATTCATAAGGGCTCCACCCTCATGACTTCATCATCTCCCAAAGACTCCACCTCTAAATACCATCACCTTGAGGGTTAGGGTTCAACATAAGAGTTTTGGAGGCACTCAAACATGCAGTTTATCGCACAGGGATATACTTTGAGCACAGAAGACTCAGGACCTGGTGATGGAGTGTCATGGAGCGTGAGAGAGAGGGAGGATTCTGGCCTCAGCAACTGAGTGGATGTTTCAGTAAGCTGAGTGCTGTTTACTGCAAGGGGAGTCTGAGGAGGAGCATGTTGGGGGGATTCAAGAATTCCTCTTTAGAATTCCATGAGACATCCAATGTTGATATTAAGTGGGCCATTAAGTAGGAGGCTGGAGTGCGGAGATTAGCAACAGCACACAGATGGTCTTTGAAGCCGTGCGAATGGATGAGGTATCTACTGAGAGGCTGAGAGGAGAGACGGAGGGTCCTATTGAATATTTAGTCCCACTGGACTATTTACAGGTCAGGTAGAGAAGGAGGAGGAGTTGCAAAAAAGACTAAAGAGATGTCAGAGTGTTAGGAGAAAAATGAGGAGACAGGTAGTCTCACAAAGCCAAGAGAAGAGATTGTTTCCAGAAAGGACTGCCCAATAGTCTCAATGGTAACAGGCCAAGAAAGATGGGAATAGCAAAGTGTTGATGGAGTCGACAGCGTGGAAGTCACACTGGAGATGTTGAAGGTGACTAGGAAGCAGGGGACAGGAAAAGGAGCTTTCCATAACTCTTTAGTGCAGGATGGGTGCTCCTAGAGGGGCTTTTGTTTGTTTTTTAAGATGAGAGGTAGAGTGTTGGTGTGATGAGGGTGACGGCCCCACAGAGAGGAAGAGATTAATGGTGCAGATGAAAGAGGAAATAACTGAAGGATCAGGGTGCCAAACCAAATGAAGGGAGGCAGAATACCAGCTGTCTCATACTTCCATAATGGAACAAAACCCCAAGCAGCAGGGGTTCCTTTCACCTCTTTGCAGGTTCTTTTGTCCACGGACACCTCAGATAGACAGCGGCGGGGCCCAGGCACTGGAAATACTGCCATGAACAAAATCACCCAAGCGAGTTTTTAGTCTACTAGGGAAAACTGATACTAAACCAATATCACATTATTGATAATTTTTAAAACATAGATATTTAAAGAGGAGGGAAAGTACAGGGAGCTAGGAAAGATTAAATAATGCGAGTTCGGCGGGGTGCTGATCTAATCTGGGCCTGCAGTGTCCAATAGAGGAGCCACTAGAAACCTGTGGCTATCAAGCACTTAAAAGGTGGCTGGTGGTACTTCTCAAAATGTTAATAGTTTTGATTTATTGGGTCAAATAAAGTATATTATGAAGTTAACCCATCTATTTATACTTTTTTAGAAAAACTTTAAATTTCATATGCGGCTTGCATTATATTCCTATAGGACAGTGCTGGTCTAGAGTCAGGTAAAGGGGCCCTAAGGAGGTGGCTTCAGAGGAGGAAAGAGAAAAGGAAGGACATCCCATGTGAAGGAACAGAGCACATTTGAAGAACTGAAGGAAGCTCCTTGCTGTGACTGAGGCAGAAGGCAGGGGGACAGTGGCATGCAAGGACACTTCCTGGTCCAGGAGATCACCCTGGGCCTTGAAGGCCATATGAGAGAGTTTCTTGTTGCATATCTTGAGAACCAACCTGGGAAATCACCACCTGATTTTGAGCAGAGAGTGATGAGATTTGCATTTTTGAAAAGATCACCATGCCTCATTAAGGATCATGGGTTAGCGTCGAGGTGACCTATGTCAGTACTTCTCAAACTTCAATGTGAATAAATGAATCATCTGGAGATTGAGCCTGTTAAAATGCAGATTATGATTCCAGAGTCTGAGGTGAAGCCTGAGAGTCTGCACTTCTCACAAGCTCCCAGGTGATGCTGATGGTGCCAGCCTGGATCAGACTGTGAGACCCAAGGGCCTGAGCCAGTGAGTGTCACGGAGGGACAGGCCTTTCGTAGATGACTCTTCACTCTCTCAGCAGGGCCTTCAACTGTGCAATTCTAGGATTTTGTTTCTACTACTTGAGTTTACTTTATGATTTTTTTTTTCTTTTGAGGGAAGAGTCAGAGCAAAGGAAATATGTGGATAGAGGTGTCATTTGAAATGAGAAGACAGAGCTCAGCTAATATTGGAAGGCAAAAGAACAAGGATCTGCTTTTGCTTAGAAGTGGGGTACTATAAGAGATGCTATGAAGCTCCCAAACCAGAAACTTCCCCAACACACACTCACACTTTTGGCTTAGACTGGGAAGATACAATAGGGAAACTACTTCTGCCTGTAACAGGATTGAGACTTCTGGAGGGAAGTCACTGCGAAGCTACCCCAAGTACAAGGCACTTTGCTTGGTATCAGTTTTTACTGTCCCTATGCTTTGGTTCTTTCCCTCCCTGCCTAAATGATGCTTCTTTCTGGACTTCTGATTTCTCATCCTTCCTTATTGCAGATTTCCTTGAACTCATTTCTACCAACAGAAAGTGTCTTTAATTGTCAGTTTTGATGGCAGAAGATATGTTTCTGGGAATCCAATAAAAATAAACCAAAAACACAGGAGAGGCAGACACTGTGAGTTTCCGCCCCTAAGTTTTCTTTCTCACTACTGATGTTCTCAATTCCACTGCTGTCAACCTTTTATAAAAGCAGGTTGCTGTGGTGCTTATAGTTATGGTTAAGCAAAAAGAAGAAATGTTTAAGTAAAGAGAAGAAGGGGCAAAGATGCAATGTATTCAAGCTCTGCTATTTCCAGCTCCTTTTATCATTTTCAATACCACTGGAGTTTTATTTTCACTTTTCTGTCACCTGCTACCCTCATCTTTACCCACATTGACTTACATCCTTCCTCCCAGAAACATAAATGAAGTGTTAATGGATTAAAGGTAGAGGTGACCTCCCCCTTTGGACAGAGCAGGCAGCTCTACTTTCATGGGTAAGTTCTGTGGTCCATTCAAAATGATGGCCATGCATATTCCATAGCAACAACAGCAAAAAAAGTATCAAAGTTGTCTTCACATTGTGATTACAACTAAACAAAAAAATATACCTCAGGGGAAAAATAGGCAAAAGGGAAATGAAGTAATTTTGTTTTGGTGACAAGGTTATTTGCAGTTTTTAACTTCTCATTTTTTTATAATGGATTATATCACCTTTTAAATTATTATTTTATTAAATAAAAATAATTGTTTTATTTCATAAACATTCTCTTCTAGATGTTTTATCATTTGTAAATTTTTTAAATAAACTGAGATATTTTGTCATAAATCTTAGATTTTTTGCTATATCAGGTTCAAGTATTCATTTTCTTGATTGAGATGTTTGCAAACGTGTTTCCTTATTCTTTGGAATCCAGTTTATATTACATCATGTGAAATGGATTAATCAGCAGGCCTTTCAATTTAAACTGCCATGCAACCTTCACTTTCATGCTTTTAGCATTAAACCTTCACACAGATTGAGAACAGGAGGTTTATATATTTAGCATCATCAACTATGTCACAGCAGTGTCCACAGGATAAATTTCATGTCGACTTATTATTTTAGGTGCTGGCTGAGATCCTTCAAAATCTTAGAACACCATGTATTCTATTTTCATAGTGTTAGGGTTTTTCACAAAATTTGCATACACAAGGTCTAAAAATATAGTAAATTTGCAATGCTTTTAAATATACATCCAAAATGTCTTTTACTGGATATCAAGCTTAAAAAGTATGGCTCCTTTACTCAATGTCACACAAGGAACATCTTATATTATTTATGTATAAAATTGCTTTCAGAATCTATTCTCGAACACATCACAGGGTCATTTGTCAAAGTTACATAACTGAATATTCCAACCTCAGCACATCTAAGTTTCAATTGCAAAGCTGTATTAATATTTATCTACCTTCTTTCATAAGAAAATTATACAATGAGCTTAGCAGATACATATTTTGAAAGAATCACAAGACATTTAAAGCACCATGAATTGAAACAAATGTGTATTTCAATGTCCAATTAATTTTTAAAAACTCTAAGTCAATGAAATTAAATATGGTTTGATTCGAATACCATATGTCGACATAATGTATTTTTGGTCCTCATTTGGAGAAAACCATTGAGCTGAGTTAATATTCATTGCCTTGTGCTGTCCTCTTTTCCCATATGAGTAACAGGTATTGAGCAGAGCATGTGTGCAAAGGTTTCACAAGTAACTTATATTTTTAGATGCAAAATTTTCACACATAACGTCCTTTGCCCCACACCAGTTGCTACATATGGTTCCTTGGACTAAATTACTCCCTAGTTGATTCAACTTTACAGGAGCTCTGAAGACAAACTCAGTTTCCTTGTCAATAAAATAGGCCCAATAATGGTCCTCCCTCAGAGGATTATTCTGAGCATAAATAAGTTGCTTTCAGAGAACCTGGCCCCACGCCTGGTACGTTGATTGCCTACAGAACAGCTCAGAAACCCCAATGGCACCTGTGCGGCTTCCCATGCCTTGTCTTTCACTTCCCTCCCACATTCTTGTATCTCCAATTTCCTCACATTTCCTTTCTTTAAAAACCACTATTTCTCACAAAAATCTGAAATGCAGTCCTAGTGCAGTATAATTGATGGAGAACGGTTTAAAATATTATTCCCGCTAGGAATAGGAATTCAATGGGAATCAAAGCCTTTGGCTAGAGGAAGGGCACTCAGAGTGCTGGGGTGTGGGCGTTGGTGAGCAAGCGACAGGTGCAGGGAGACGGCTCCCAGGCCTCTGACAACGCTCTGCCACCTGCGGTTCCTGGAGGCCACTGCTGGAGCTGCCCCAGGGTGCAGGGGTGAAGTGAACTGAGCCCAAGGGTGCATGTCTCACAGAGGGGCTTCCAGAGGCCACCAACAGGACTCAGTTTACACTCCTGCTCCTCCTTGGAAAGCAGGTAGAAAGGACAGGCCCACTTGGGAAGGTATCTTGTATCTCCAATTTCCTCACACTTCCTTTCTTTCAAAACCACTATTTCTCACAAAAATCTGAAATACAGTCCTAGTGCAGTATAATTGCAGAAAGGTTTCAGAAAGGTTTGTGGGAAACCCTGGGGGCTGTTCTGTGGGGCTGACAGTTTCTGACCAGACCATACGTGGAGTGACTTCGGGTTTGGTTCTGGGTCTTCCAATTTAAGAGGGATGCTGGGAAACTGCAGTGTACCCACTAGAGAGCAAAAAGGAATGAGCAGGATACACTTAAAACTGCGGAAGGAAACGTTAACCTGGAGAAGACAAGAACAAGAGGGACTTCCACCTTCACACACTCAGTGGCACTCTTGTCCAGGAGGGATGGTCCTTCTCCTGGTTCCAAAGGAAGAACCAGGATCAATGGGTGGAAATTCAAGGGAAACTGATTTGGGCTGAACAACAAAAAGAAATTAACCTTTGTGGATGGCTGTGCACTCCCTGTCACTGAAAGGATGGAGTACGGGTGGGATGACCCCATGGTTGGGGTAAGAATCACTTTCAAAGATCTAATTGGCTTTGGGCTACATGCATGGTTGTTTTTTTTTTTTTTTTTTGCCTTTCGAAATAAACTTTTTATTTATAAATAATTTTTAAGTTTTTCATTTATAAACATTAATACAATAGTTGCAAAACCAAGACCAATATAAAGAACAGCAGCATACTCTATCCACATTTACCCATTTGCTTTGTTATTTGCACTTGCATTTTATCCCAGACTAGATGGTTTTTAAGGGCCCTCCTGTTACTGAGAGTTATGATTCTACATGCTGAGGCTTCTTTCCAGGTCACAGGCTTTTAGAAAACATGAAATCCTGCTGGCCACGCTCTCCACTGCACTTAGCATAAAATCTGAACTCCTGGAGGAGTCTGGCCCTGCCTGTCTCTCTGCCTCACCTCCTCCCACCCCTCACTGCGCATCACCAGGCTGCAGCTACACCGGTTTTCTTTTTTTTCTTCATACTTGCCGAGCTCATTCCTGGTTCAGGGACTTTGCACTTGCTAGTTCCTCTGCCTTTGCTACTCTTGGGTAGGGCCTTCTTACATTTCTGACCCCTCAGCCCTCCCTCCCCGGTTCCCACAAGTTGATCTACCACCTTCCCTCCTGTCCCCTCTTCTCATGCTCTGTAATGGGTATATCTATGTGTTTGCTTGCCTTTTGGCTCTCACTCCCACTAGAACATAAGCTCCCTGAGTACAGGGGCCTCATCTGTCTTCTTCTTTACCACGTCCCCAGCACCTGGGTCAGAGAATACTCAGCAGATATTTGCTGAATAAATAAATATGAGACAGATGGTCAAAGACTTGTTAATACATACAAGGATGGATGTTAACATTTGCCAACCTATACAAAATAGAAAGTGCTTAACGTGTTCTTGAAAGGTAAAGAGAAGTGGTGGGGTATACGCTAAGAGACAGAAGTTTTAGGGAAAAGTTCCCCTAGAGGGTGTCTCATCCCAAAGAAGATGTGGACTTTTCTCAAAGTGCACATCAAAGCCAAAGTGCATTCTGCTTCCAGCCCTTTGAAAAGATGGAAATTTGCTAGCATTCTTGGAGAGCAAACTCCCTGTAGGTGGTTGATATAAGAAAGACAGGGTGGGAGGGTTATTTGTACATCTGAACGCCCATGGAATGGAGTGAGCATGCCTCAGTCCTTTCAGAAACTAGCTCTGAAAACTTCACCGTGTTCATATTTCTTTCAGAGGAGCCCACAGACAATTCTATAGCGATGCCGTGGACAAATGAATTTTTCCACGCCTTCCTTTTCCTAACATCGTTCTCAATCTACCAGAACGCGGTTCACCAGCCTCCAAATGGCCCATCAAATTGGAAATGTAAATGCACATGCGATTCCATTAAGAGACCTGAGTCTTTCTCCCACAATCCGTTTCCTGTCACGTCTAATTATTGCTGATGAGCTTGAGCACTGGGTCTTTGCTCTGGGTAAAGTCTAAAAGCTTCTGAACTTGAAACTGGCCTCTTTCTCAACCACAGAAGAGAAGGCTAACACCACTTATTGTGTGGAAGGGGCTAGAAGTCACAAGACCTAGAGAAAATGAAATGAACTAGCCCCAGGAAAAACGGTTGTTAAAAGTTTCTGTTTATTCACTTAATGCGGTAAGAGTACTCATTTAAATAAGAGGGAAAAACATTCACCACTTAATCAGGGAAAATACTAATTGTAAAAGTTTTAAGAGGATAATATCCTAAAATTAAATTATTGCCACTAAATCCCAGCTGTCTGAGAGGTAGTATATGCAATGGATAAGATAACAGAGTCTCGTGGCAGACTTCCTGGGGTTTGAATCCCAGCTCTGTAGCTTAATTGCTGTGTGACTCCGGGCAAGATATTTAACTGCTCACCTCTGTTCCTCAGTTTGCCCATCTGTAATTTAACCATCCTAATAGTACTTAACTCACAAGGATTTTAGAATTAATTGGATTAATGTAAGCAGACTGCTTACAATAGTACCCAACACATTAAGCACTAATGACATAATTGCTATTATTTTGTCTTATTTCCTACATCCAATTAAAGAAAAAATAATCTTGTATCTGTAAAGTATCTGCAGATACATCATCTATTTTTGATCCTAACAACAGCCTGGCAACAGTGGTGGAAGTTTCTTCTTTATTTTATAACCAGTCACAGGCACAAGGTCATTTGGCTGATAAATGGCTGAACTCTGACTTGAACCCAGGTCTGGTGACTCTGAGGTTGGCAGGCTCACCGCTGCAGTCTGCTGCCTGTGTCACTGATCACAGTCATTGCTGAAACTTTGAAACGGGCACTGCTTTTTAAGGAGACACATCCTTATAAGGCTTATCGCCAAAAGCCTCTGTTAAACCCTATAGAAACTTGAGTGTTGCTGAAATAAAAAACTGAAGGTAAATGAAAACTTCTATTTGAACTTACAGCTATCTTCTGTGATGTTTCTGTCCCAAACATTGAAGCATTACTTTCATTCTCACCAAAAACATGGAGATAAACAAACTTAGAAAGACATTATTTTCTCCATCTCATCTAAGCAAAATGTCAAAAGAAAACAAACAGTCCAGGGGAAAAGTAAATTAGTTTTGTAAAAGTCCTTTCAGTTAGAAAGGCCTAGAATTCTAGTAGCTGTATAGGTAAGGCACACTTATTTATTTTTAAACATGATATACGTAATTTGAGGATTACCTTGAGCCTTCCATCACCCATGGTTCTCAGAATTCTAGTCATTATCAGAGGAGGTCCAGCTTTGGCAAGGTTAATGGTGATGCCTTAGAGTAATTACTTGGAAAAAATAATAACCATCATTTCATAGTTTAATACCATGGTATCCTTCTCATCAATAACCTTTTTTATTTTCATTTTTGCCCATCACAGAGAGAAAAGCAGAGAGGCTTAATTTGATTTACAGACAGGAAAAAAAAAAACAACAACCCTGAATATACTTTTTTTGGGTAGGGCAAGGAGAAAAGGTTAACCAGCTGGTTTTCATCTATATGCCATAATTCTCTGCTTAGTTTACACTATTAAACTCCAAAGCTTTGCTTTAATCTTAACTGCTACAGTATGCCTTATTGCAGATTCTATCATGTCGCATCCCTGATAGGGTTTCCGACTTTGGCAAAGCACCATCCCCCAAGCTGGTCCGTGCCATATGGGTAGTGAACGCATCCAACATTTTTTCATTGGCGCCTGCATCATTATGTTTTGTCACCAATGGTTTCTCGGGTTTTCAGTAAATTGCTGCATATACTGTGGTTTGGAGACGCTGAGATGATCTCTTACATTTATTTGTATACAGCTGAGTCCTTATTAGGGCCTCCCTGTGCTGTTATCCTTTTCTGGATGACCTAACATCTGTTTGTTGAAGGTGGGGGTTGGGGATGTGTGAGTGGAGAAGCCATAAAGGGAAAAGCAAACAGAAAGCAGGGGTGACCACTGTGAGGGAAAACAGCTTTCCTGGAGCCCATAACACTGACTTGGGATTAGGAGCAGAGGTGAGGAGCAAAACCTACCCGATCTGTCTTCGGTTTGCGAATCACATCTTCGGCACAGTTCTGGGATGGTCTTGAGCGATGTGACTGAATACTGAATGGGAAGCCAGAGGAGAAAGGGTGTCACATAACAATTTAAAATGAGAGCATTCACCCAAATAGGCCAGAAAAACAAAACACAAGAAGTGATACTTGGGTTCAGCATGTATATTCAGAAAGTTTACCTCAGTTTACCCTAAATGGGCTGTTTGGTGACATGGCAGCACCCCAGGCTCTGCCTACAAGCACCTGAGCATGTGCAGACTAAGAAGGGGCTGAACAGCCCTTCTTTTACCCAAAAGGTGGGGTATGGCCAGCAGATATTCCACTCCCATTGCTTCTGCTGCTTGTAAAAGATAGAAGAATTGTCTGACCGTGAGAGTTTCCAGAAGATGGCCTTGATATTTGTATTCGAAATCCTAATAGTCAGTTTCTGTGTCAAAGCCAAGTGGGGGAGCACCCAGCTTCCTGCCACACCCAGGGCAGTCAGGAGACATACCTGTGCTCACACAAAAACCCCTAATGTTGCCACTCGCCACAGATTTTACTGCATAGCACCTGTAATCTCCATGGGAAATACCAAGATAATGTCATAAGAAGCAAGAGGAGCATGGCTCTGTGTTTGGGGGCTCATCTGTTCCATGTGTAGATTTGGCTGAATTGAAAGAAACCACCTTCCAGGCTCAGTCCCAGCACCAACTCCAGGGCTGGTTATCAGGGTGACAAATTACGACACAAGGGAGCATAAAATCAGAAGAGCTAAAACAAATGCAAGAATCAATAGCTATGATTTATGGGGACTACATTTGATGCCAATCAATCTTTCTTTAGAGTAGGGTGCTTTAAAACAAAATAAATAGGATGAACTCTTTCTTTAATCAACAGCCATGTCAGGGACTGTCTTCAATCATGCTCACACATTCATTCATAAAATGCAGCTTCCTAAAAACATTTCTCTCTTTACCTCTAAGAACAATAGTCTCCTATAAATAAGCATATATCATAAATTATTTTGCCATTGCAAAATTTGGGGGGATTGAGAAAAAACATTTAATCTAAAGGAAAAATGATCATGGGAAACTCATTAGGATTATTGTAGCATTACAAGTGAAGAATGCATAATTAGGACACATTTATCAATAAGAAGGTGCTTTAGTTAGCTTGATGTCGATAGATGCAGCAAAGCGTCCACATCGAGATTCCCTTGTGCTTTCCACAGGATATCAGGACAGCAAGACAGAGGGAGGGACAGTTGTAGATATTGTCAGTTTGCCAAGTACGTGTCACAAACAAATTAAATTTCCAGTATTTCCAAGTGAAAAATGAAATCTCAAATGACTAATTAGAGAAATTACTCTTACCTGCCTGATGCAATAATACCCTGTTTATGTTGGCCATTCCTCAGAGACTACAGGTGCTTTAGGAAATCCACTCACATACTCGGAGGGAGGGATGACTGCCTCTTAAACCAAAAATGAACCTCAAAGTATTTTTTCCTTTTACTTTATGTTCTTTGCAGGATAGGGGTAACACAGATACAGAAAGCATTTTTCTTGGTATTAATAAGGTACCTTATGTTTCTAGCCAAGTACAAGCTCTCTAAGGAATCTGGTAGCTTCTGGAGACCAGCTGGTACAGGTTAAATAATTACACAGTCTATAATTCAATTAAAATCGGGCCTTTCGTTTTGGTTGCCACGCACCCCAGGAAATACCCTTCGGCAAAGTCTTGCCCTCTCTCCTTTTCTTTGCTTTTCTTCTGAGGCAAAATTTCAGAAAGAGGAAATTTAAGATTGATTGCATTTAAATATGGTTAATGATAAATTCAATAAGGTTTGTTCACTGGGCTTAATGCTATACATCTGATTGAAGTGGGTGGTTTTCTCTCTGCATTTCCAGGCACATGTATCCTAACTGCCACTTCCCACCCCAAAGTCAGAGACTCAGGATCTCTGATTTAACAGCTGTAGCTTCAACTCTTCCTATTTGTCCTCAAAGGCCCGTAGTGTGCGGTAAGTTTCAATTTGATGAGGTTTAAATTTGAGCAGCACCAGCACAGGCTGCCTGGCTGGTGTGGGACGAAGCCACAGGCAGAGACTGTCCTAGCTGAGCCATGCCCACTGCCTCACCTACATCAAACCGGCACTCTGCCTTTCTACCCACAGTCACACAGGAAGTCACTTTTATGAAGGCACACATTTTAATTCTTTGGGAATAATGACCTTGAGGAAAAAGTCATGTGCTGCTCCTAGGAATAGAAATAAAAAGTACAGCAATCTAAGAAAAGGATGATGTGTTAACCAGAAAATTAAAGTTTTGGGTAATTTTAAGAGCATATGGAATGTGAAATTCAATGACTCCAATCTACACTGTGAACAAATCCATCAGTCTTTATAAAGACCAAGACAAAATCAATTTGTGGATTCATTTCAGTAAGTACAAATACTGCTCTTTGGATGGGAGAGAAAGCTGAAGGGAATGCTGTGGAGATGGTTAAGTTCTCAAGTGAAGAAATGCACAGAAACACACAACTCACGAAACCAACATGCAAAAACGTTTCTGTATTTGCAAATTTTGGAATAAGCAAATGACCCAGGAAGTCTCCTTTGCAAGTCTGCATTGTGCTATCATCTGGGAGCTGGAGCGGAAGGCTTCCCTTGCCTTCATCGCAGTTCAAATGGCAGATGGTCTTTTATAAGGAGCTGTCAGGTCGTCAACCCACCTCATTCTCAGGACAACGGCCAGCGCCCAAGGCAGTAACTACTGTTACTATCAGAACCAGAGCCCAGAGCATCTTCCCTGTCCCTTGCCCCTCAACCCACGCTTTTGTAACCTGTTTCCTTCATTCTTATTGGCCTCGGGTGAAGAGAGAGGAGAGGAGGCTTGCAGTTAGTTGAGAAGCGTTATATTTCCTGTCGCTCTGTTGCCCCACTTTATTCCTTTTCTAGAATTCTTCTAGAGGTTATTTCCAGTGAAAACAGCCTTTTCGATCCAAATTTCTTCTCCAAGCTTCTTTTCTACTTCTCCACCACATCTCAAGAACAGCCCCTGCCAAAGGCTGACCAGCTGCCTCAGCCTCTGCAACATTCTCGTGCATCCGAAGTTCCGTTCGCCGTTTGTCCTTCACTCTGGGGTCCCACTGGCCGTAATGCCCTCTCGCCCTGCAAATGCCACCACTGCACAAGCAAAGCCGGCTGTGTTCTGCCTTCTCCCTGACACCGCGGCTGATCGCTTTGCCCTTACTGACCTTTCTCTTTCCTTCCATTGGTAATTTCTGCCTTGTCTTGTGCTCTGCTGTTTCCTGTCTGTAAGTGTTGCCTCCCACAAGCAGCTGACAGAAAAGATGATGTCTTTGACTTGCACATGTGCGTGGCACACAGGGACTGAGCAACTGTTGGACTAAAATACCAAGATGCACACACATTCGACTAATTCCTGGGCATAATATTAGAGACGTTTAAAGGTAATAAACGGGACTTTCTTCCAAGCCTTCATACTGGCACAAAAATTAATTCACTTTCTGAAATGCAAGTTTGACTAAGGTGTGTCTGTTTCGAAGGTTTCAGTGGCTCTGCACAGGACATACGACAAAGACCACATGCCTGAGCATCGCACATGAAGCCTTCCGTGAGCTCAGGCTCATCTCTACCACTGTCCACTGCTCTTTCGATTGTGGCAATAACAAATTCCTTGCGGTTCCCCTACCTATTGTTTTACCTGCCTATACCTTTACATATGTTAGTCCATCTACCTGAAATGATATTTTACCCATTTTACTAGGCTAATGTCTTTTAATTCTTCAAGATTTACCTGGGTGTAATTTCTACTGTTATCTTCTCTGACCCTCCCAGATGGAAGTAATGTCAGCTTTCAAAGTGTGGTCTCTGGACTAGTGGCACTGATACCACCGGGGCACTTGTTAGGAATTCACGTTCTTGGGCCCCATCCCAGACCTACTGCATCAGGAACTGTGTGAGTGGGGCCCAGAAATTGTTTTATCATAAGTTATCCTGGTGATTCTGATGCACAATGAAGTTTCAGAACCACCGCTCTATATTATTTCCTTACCTTAGGCACACGTCCGTTACAGAACTCCTCACATGACATTTCATCTGTATGTTCACATAACTGCTTTCTCTGCTTTCTGAGGGTGTGGATAATATTTTATTTAACTAAGACACTAGGCACTTACAGAATTGAATTAAGTGAATTAAGTAATTCTTCAAAATGAAATGAGTTTTGGTAGCAGTAATAGTATGATAGCAGTTAATATTTATATAGCCTTAATCTTCTTAGAAAAACTCATAATTACAAGGCTAGCAATACAGTCATGGCATATTTAAAAGAAAAACACACTCTTCATATATTAATATTAAATAGTATGAGTTCTGGCTTAGCCTTTGCATAAAGCAGTGGTCCCCAACCTTTTTGGCACCAGGGACCAGTTTCATGGAAGACAATTTTTCCATGATGGCGAGGGTGGAGGGAGGTGGAGCTCAGTCCATGATTTGAGTGTTTGTTCGAGTGAGCGATGGGGAGCGGCTGTAAATACAGATGAAGCTTTCCTGGCTCCCCTGCCACTCATCTCCTGCTGTGACCCCACTTCCTAAGTTTCACAGAAGGCAAGCAGCTCTGACATTTATTAACCCTGTGGTTCTGGACAAATAATTCATTTCATATCTCTGGGGGTCAGTTTCCTTATCTGTAAAATACAGATAATTATATGAGATAATATAGTCGAAGTCATTTTGCAAACTGTAAAGTGCTGTTAAATGTTTTTGTCTCTTCTCTCTAACCTGTTTTCATGTGTGCCACTCAGCCCTTCCCTCCTCGTCTTCATTCCTGTCAGAATTTTAAGCTCAGCAGATGACGATATGAGAACTAACAAGGCAGGAAAGAGGGGCCGAGCTGGGACTAGGAAGGAAAGGAAAGATAGCTCAGTCTATCTCAGCACATTGCTTGGCTTCTCTTTGTTCTATTCTCACCCAAGAGAGTCTGTGGCCAAGGGCTGACACTGAAAACTTAGCTTCACAAACTACAGAGTTGCTATAGCACAAGACAATCCTACATATCCCAGCCTACACCAGTCAGTTTGTCACCCTGCCGTGCAAAACAGTTGGAACATGCGTGAGATTATTAACGACCGTGCATGATTTCTACATTGGGCTATGGGGATCTCCGACCACTCTAGATGTTGTTCAGGACTGAAAGGCTTTGAACCTTATTCCTTAAAACTGGAGCCAGATGGGTGAGCAAGCAGACATTACTCAAATGGGAATGAGCCACAGAAAATGAAAGAACTAACATCCCAAGCACCTTTTCAGGCTAGAGACTTTAAAACAACTGAGGTCCCATTGGTTTCCAAAAGAAATAATCAGGCTAGCCATCCAAACAACTATGGTGAAATTCTCACAGGGCTCTCTAAACCTCAGGCAGGTATCTCAGCAGGCACACAGTAAAAACAATGACAGTAATGTGCACAAGCAAAGTTGGGAGTAAACGCCAAGACACGTAGCTGAAGTGAGATTTTCAGAGCATAATATTTTTCTAAAACGTTGTCCACCTCTCCAAAGGTCTGCTCTTCCAACCCAGGCAGGGATGTCCTGACTTCACGCCCTCTATAACCATTCGTGCCCCACGGCCCTCTCTGAGGATGGGGCACCAACGGTCCAGCCCTTCACTGCATGCTCAGGTTTCCTCTTTCCCCATCTCCTCAGGACTCGTGCCCTGCCATTATCCTTTTCTCCTTCCTCCTGTCAGCCTCTCAGTATTGGCTTTCTTTTCTGATCCTACATAAATAAACAAGCACCCCCACCACCTCAGGACACTCTGCCTCCCTGAGTATGGGCTTCCCTGCTCTTGGGCTCATCAGCCACCTTTGTTTGAAAGAGCATCTCTGTTCTTGTTTCCATTCCTTTATCTCTGCGTTTGCTCCTCAACCCCCCATGACATGGCTCTGCCCCACCGCCCCACAGACACTGTGCTTATTGTGGCCGCTAATGGGTCTTAACTGGAAAATCCAGTGGGTACTTTTCAACCGTTATCTTTATAATGATCTATTTGCTACTACTGACTGCTCTCTTCTCTAAATTCCTCAACCCCTCCCTTCATCTTTTTGATCCCTTATTTTCTTCCTAGATCTCTGAAAATTTCTTTCCTGTTTCTTTTGTAGAACCTTCTTTTCCCCCCACCATTTCTGCACGGTTCCTTCCTTGGAACATTCTTCTCTTTCCATATTCCATGTTTTTACAGGTGACCTTAATGACTCTCAGAGTTTCAACCCCCACCTCTATATAGTACAGATACTATGACCATAATTTCACATAGCTGTCCCACTCTGCTCTAAATACATTTCTTTCCACCATGTAGAACATTATTATAGTTAATCCTATCAATAATAATAAAATTTTTTTATGCTAAGACATTGTTTGTGGTTGATACTTGGGAATACTCACTAATTCTTTTTAACCATTTTAAGAGTACACCAAGAACTACTTTATTGCAATGCTAATGTAATTAATGTAATGTGTAGTCGGGCAAAAGATGAAGGTTCGCGCTGGTAAAGGTGGTGAGATCACAGTATCGAATGACCTCCTTCTACTGTGAGAAGTGGACATGGGTGGGGAAGAGACCTAGGTGGACTGGGAAGGCCAGAGGTGATGAAGGGGCTCAGAAGAAGTAATATTCAATGCAGTGGTTACAAACATGGATTCCAGAGCCAGAATGTCTGCATTATATCCTAATTTCACCATTTTCTAGCTAATTCATCTTAGTTACTTAACTTCTGTATATCTGTTTCTTCATTGGTAAAACAGGGTCATGGCTGTACCTACATCAGAGTGTGGCTGTGAAGATTATGAGCTAATAATGTAAAACATGGGGAATAGTGTCTGATGCACACTATTCAATAAATGTTATTATTTATATTTAAAGTATCAAAATGAGCATTTAAAAATGAATCCAATGTAATGATAATTATTGAAGCAAAAATTATAAATTACAAAAGACTTAAAAGAAAAATTTATCTTGCAGTTGGGGAGATGGCCAGTCATAAATCTTACTCAACTTTAATAACAGTCTAGTGTTAATTTGAGCCAAAAATCAATCACTGTCAAAATATAATGACTGTCAAGAATGGAGTTTAATGTAATTAAATGTGACCTACCATCTAGTTAACCTGACAATTCATAATGTGCTTAATTGTTAATATAGCACACTATAAACTCCATCAGAGGATAGACCAAGTCTATGTCATTCACCCCAGGCGTAGAACCATACCTGGCACGCTGTTAATGTTTAATAAATGCCTGTTGAGTAAATTGGCATAAAAGCTAATTGTGATTAAAATATAAACAGTTTGTGTAAGTAACCTGCGTAGTCAATCTAATAAATCCTATGACTATCAGGCAAGCTAAGAACTTCTAGGGCCATCTGCGGAGTAAGAGAAGGCCAAATCCAAAAAATCTGGCAGTTGCTCATTTTTCTTGGAAATCACTTTATCCAGAAGGTTGCTCTCTACCTTCTCTGGCAGAAGTGCCCAGTCCAAGATTTGGAGCCTGGAAACATGGGTTCTAGTCCTAGGGTCTAACCCAGCTCCGGGACATCAACATATCATTCATCTTTCTGGATTAGATGAGCTCTAATTCGTTTCCTGGCAGGTGTTAAAAAAAACAAGATAACACATATGGCATATGATGCTAGAACACGGTGTGAGGTTTCTGATGATGCAGGGCTGGAGAAGGGAAGAATGAGGGGCGATTTAGATCCAAATGCAGTATATTACAAAAAGAACACTGCAAAAAGGTGGGGCATTCTGAGCAGTTGCTAAAAGTAGATCATACTGAGAAACACTAAGAAAATTTTTAATATAGATAAGAGCAGGGCGACAGCTAGGAAGAACAGGGCTGATGGACAGGGACAGTGAGGAAGGGACTGAGGCACCCAGAGGCCACATGGAAGTCTTGTGTCCTTTGAGTGGGAGCAGAGGGAAATTTAACAGGATCCATCTTACTCTCATAGATTCCTTGTCGGAGAGGAAGGGCAAGCCAGGTTCTCTGCACCTTGGATGTCTCTATACCCCTTTTCACACCCAAGGTCAGGGCAAAGCTCTATTCTTTGCCTGCCCCGACTCCTTGCCTTAGCCCACTTGATGGGCCCCACATCCCCTTGCTCAAGGCTCCCACTGCAGTGAGATGGGTCTTTGTCAAAACACAGCAAAACCTAGGGAAGTGTCCATGGACTGACCTGAGTAAAAGGTGGTGAATACAAAAGGAGAAGATATTTTACTGAAAATGATGCACAGTCTGTGGGACGGAAAATGTGAAAACTCACTGAAAGTGAGATTAGTTTGCCATAAGAATTTTTCTGTCACTCAGTGGTGCAAGCACCTTAGGAAAATAAACCCACATAATTTCGTGCTATTACTGTAGGTTGCAAGGCCTTGGATCAAAGAGGACAGTAAAGTGGAAGGACACCTTTTTTATCTCGATCTTATTTGACCTGAACAAAAAATAGGTCATGCAATTGCCAAAAAGCAATGTCAACTTTCATTAAATTTGTAGTCAGAGTGATTCAGAAAGACAACAAAAATTCCTGTGCAGAGGAATAAAATATTTCACTGCTTCTATTTGTGTGTATGTGTATATATGTGTATGTGTATATATTTGCATGTATATATGTAGCTACATGTATATGGGAATGTATATGTATGTGTGTATACATATATGTGTATGTACGTGTTTATATATGTGTGTTTACATAATACTGTGTATATATATATATAAATTTTCATGTTTTCTCCATAAAATCCAGAGTAATAAGTAGAGATGATTATTATCATTTTATAGATGAGTAAGATGAGGTACAGTAAAACGAAGAGATTTACTTAAATTCTCTTTTAGTTGATTTTATTTATTTATTTACAACGTATACCAATTCCCTTACTTCCAAACAGCAATTTGTAATTGCTTCAGTGCCAGCTGGTGCTGGTGACGGGGGAGGTGACTGTTCAGGGATGCTTCTACTCAACTACGCTGCTCTAAAGGGAAAGAGACGTGTGGTCGAACTGTTCTGACTTTCGGTCCGGGCCCTGACACTTACAACCTTGTGAACGTCACACAGCCACCGTAAGCCTCAATTTTCTCATCTGCCAAACAGAATAACAATCAAGCCCGCCTCACAGTGTTGATGTGAGGCTTGGACAAGACGCCTACTTGGAGAGTTCAGCTCAGCGTGGGGCACAGCCAGCACTCCACGGACCGGGCTGCGAGCGAAGCTCTCCTACGGATCCAGGGCTCCGCCGCTGCTTTATTCAGTCCTGTGTGTGATACTGTTTTTGAGAACAGTCAATTGGCTTTTCTTAATAAAATAAATCCACCATAGCTCCTAAGAATTCCAGAGGGTTTTTGTTTTTGTTTTTAAGATAGAGGGATCTGGCTCCCACAGCAATAAGAGAGAGAAATCTGTAAACCCACTTGCAGCGACAGAAAAGCCCTACTTTGACTCTTGTGTTTACGTGTCGTCATCTCTCCCTCACAGCCCGCAGCGACTGCACGAGGGTCTGCCCTTTCAGATGGCAGCGTTACAAGAATGTACAGTTTAAACTTCGCATTTTGCAAAGGACATGCATTATTTTTGAGTCTGGGAAACTTCAAAATAATTCAGTTACCGTGTTTTGTCTCATTAGGTAAAGGCAAAAAAGTTTTAAGTTGTTTTTTCTACCAATATACAGCTTGTGTTTTAATTAAAACAAGAACTGGGCTCATGACCAGAGGGAAAAACCATGAAATAGAAAGCCTAGACTACGTAATAGGGCTGTGGCTGGAGAGTAAGAAGAGGAGTTTTACACTCGGGCATCTTTTTTGTAAACATCTTTTCCAAATGTAATGTGCACTGTCCTCCCCTCTCCACCACTTAACCAGGAAAGAGGCTTAAGGGCTGTCAGAGATGGAGGTTTACGGAATCCTAAAAATAAAAGCATGTTCATGGGAAACTACATTTCTTTTTATGCCAGTGAATTAGCACATTGAAAACATCTTCCTTTTTCAATTTTAGCATTTGAATAATCTCCACTTAATTCTTAAAGCAGCTGTAACATCCACTGCTCCTAGTTTCCCTAAATAGGCCAAGAGCAATCATTTCAGTATTTAGGAGGTTATCTCCAATTCTTTCTCCATAAAGTCATTAAGTAACAACAATACGATTCTGGCATGTTTGAAGTATTAAACACGTATCATACTGAATTATGATAAAATAATCTGCTATACTGTAGAGGTTGCCAGTCAAAGTAGAGCTTTTTCAGTTTCAAGTGGATTAAAATAGACCAGGATTTCTTATCCTTCAGTACCACTGACATTTTGGGCTAGACAATTCTTTGTCATAGGGTATTGTCCTGTGCATTGTGTGGTGTTTACAAGCATCTCTGGTCTCTACTCACTAGATGCTAGTAGCATCTCCCCAGTATGACAACAAAAAATGTCTCCATGTATTGCCAAATATTTCTGGGATAGGGGTGGGGCAGGTAAAATCGCCTCTGATGTGAATTACTGCAATAAACTATATTCACCCTGGAGAGGCAGTCAAGCATTGTGGCTAAAGGTGGATATTCTGGAGACAGAGTACTCCTAACTAGCTGGGTGACCCTGGAAAAGTTATGTAAGATCTTCATGCTTCAGTTTCCTCAACTGTAAAATGAAGGTAATAACAGAATCTTTATAAGATTATTGTGAAGATTAACCAAAATAGTTCCTTTCCATAGTAAATGCTCAACAAATGTTAGCCATTATTTACTGTACAATTAATTCTATGCAATTTCATAGAATTTCAATTCTGCACAACTTCAAAATCTGATTTAAGTTGAAATGCTCCAAACAATAGAAATGTGTCTAAGAGGGGAAAGTTTGGGTGCCATTACACAATTACAGATGGATATCTTTATATTTCAGAGTGGTCAAGTTATAGTTCAACTATTGCATAATCTTATAGCCTAATTTGCTAAATAGCTTCAGTTATTGCCCAAGATATTTTATTATCTTCCAAGTGGAGATTCCTAATTCATCAAAATTATGGGCTGCTGCCAGATGATTCTTCTGTAAATACAACTGCTCTGTTGTATTTTAAAAAAAAATCTTGACATTATGCCTGGTCTTTTCCCTCAAGTTCTTTCCTCACCGCTGGTCATATAAATATTATTGTATTATTCATTGAAATAATAACAAAAGCTACCATTTTTAAGAGCAACTTACTGTGTGCCAAGCTAAGTGTTTCACATATATTGTTTTTTCACTCAGTCCTCAAAACAACCTTAAAAGTGAGATGGGTATCACAGGGAGGTGAAGTTAATATGCTATCCAGCCAGGAAAAATCAGAACAAGGTAGGAGCCCAGGTTAGCTACCTTCAAAGCCAATGTTCTTAAAACAACTTGATTACCAAAGCTCAGAGAGCTACTCCTAATCCTAGTCCTAACACGGTTTCCCTTTCTACAACACCTTCCATCCTACCCACACCCCGCCCCCCGCTGTATCATTCACTTTCCTTACTTTCTCCCACTCCATTCAAAATACCTTGAGGGGAACGGCCATAAAAGAGCCATGCACTGAACATTTTCAAGCCGAGCATAGTTATTTAGAGGGAAAGAAACAGACAGACAGCTACCATGAGAAGAAGAAACTCACTTCACATTGGTCTTAACGAGGACTAATAAAAATTATCTGGAAGAGAAAACAGAGAAGTGTTGAATTTACATTTCTCTGGTACAAAAAAAAAGACTCATCCAAGGTTGCATAAAATAGGTGACTCATCAAACTCATCCCAGTAATTCAATTCTTGTGCACAGTATGCATACTGTACTTCAAGGTACTGAGTAAAACAGAGGAATAAAACTGCCGCCAGAGACATGTTAACATAAGCTCATCATTTTGAGACAGTTTCATAGTGGTGAGTTTGAGTGGTGACCCAAAGCTTCAGCCCTGAGAGATCAATGGAAGTATGAGCTTGGATGTCCTGGGAAGAAAAGTTACGTGGCTAGTTCAGAAACAGCCACCTTCTTAGCACATACCTGAGAGTTAGCCAATTTTGCTGGGGCACTAGAGGCCAGCATGTTTGCTGGTATGGTAGAATTGTGTCGTCCAGGATAAGTCACACACAGCTCTAAGCAAGGCACACATAGACAATTCATTCTGAGCAGCCTTGAGTTAAGCCGCAGGAAGTTTGTGAATGTTATGGGAACCAAGAGACTCATCAGCCCAGAGCATTACAGAATTAAGTGGGACCTCAGAGGTCAGCTGATAGTCCTTATCAATGCACGAACATTCCTCAATATTCCCATGTCCAATCTGTGCTTTGATACCTACAGTGGCTGGAAGGATTCTCTTTATTATTCATCAATTAGTAAGTGCCAACTTGGCTGTTCTTTACTCTGTGTCCTTGTGAAGTCTAGAGAATGCTGGCTGTGGAATAGCCAGCCGTACAATGGAACTGGGAATTAACCCTGTGAAAATGCCTACTGTATGCAGGCATTTTATAGTGCACTCAATCAATAATTTTGACAATGTTGGGACAGATTAGGAATGAAAGGCTCCATGAAGTTACATGCCTTGCCTTCCCAAACTCACACCCTTAGGTGGGATTCACTTCTTAGCCCAGGAGACCCCAAAACCACACTTTGACTGCCCCATAGGATTTCTGCTGTCATTTTCTAAATGTAGGTGGGAGAGTTGAGGATATACAGACTCTAATGGAGAAAGCAGTCCATGAAGTTAAAGACAGAATATCTTGAAAGTATTGCTTGCAAGTAGTAATACTTACAGATATGTCATCACTAAAGTCAATTTCATCCAAATCAAGATATTCAGGGGCTTCCATTATTCTTCTTTGCACATTTTGAGTAAAGTCAAATACTTATAAATTCCTAGACAAGACAGAAGCAGAAAAGAAGGGCAAAAAAGTTAGCTGTCTTATAACCAAAAATAGTATCTATCTTTAAACAAACAAAATGAAAAAGGTTATGAGTGCTCATGTTGCCTTGGAGCACATTTCCTGTCTTTGAATGTCCCCAGCCAGGTTTTCCAGAAGCCGCGAGCACAGCATCTCCATGGTCCCTGCAAGCACTGTGGTCCTTCGCTTCACTCGATTTGTGCCTGTTTGTCTTTGCCAGAGCAGTGGATTAGAATTTCCCCCTACGATCAATATCAGGATCCACACCCAATCCTCACCACATCCTAGGTGAAAGTAGGGGCCTCAGGGCTGGGCAGCCAGCCTTGACAGCTTAGGAAAACCATATTCGAATGTGTCCTGTGGGCATATCCTTGGGTGCTATGAATGGAGCAATTAATACTGGATCTCTGCAGGAATCATAAGACAGATACCAAATAACCAAGAGTGATGGATATTTTAGAATTTGTAGTACAACCTCCAGTTTACCCTTCAGAGAAAGAAAGAAAGAGGATCTAAGCACAAATTTAAACCACAGAGTTACTGCATTGCCCTCTGCCTGAATGCGCCAGAGTGACCCGCCGCAGGCCCCAGAATGTCTTCAGTCAGCGCTGGCCTCGGGGCTGCCTGGGGCAATCCTTTACATCTGTCAAGGTCAGATACGTCACCTACTACTTCATTTTCTCATCACTTATCATCATCCCCATTGGCCGTGGCAGCGGCACCTACAGATGTCAGGAGCAGAAATACAGACCTCCTGACAGTGCCTTGGTGTGCAGTTATCTTCTGCTGAGCCAACTCTCAGATATGGAAGTAAGATTCCGTTTCCTGCAACTTGTCTTTCTTATTATAAAAATTGTCTCATGTACCCAGACTTGAGTATCTGGAATAATTAATTCATCGTGCCCTCTTTTGGTTCTCTAATCAAGATGCGCCCTGCCAAAGAGTAAGGATCGCATTGCTGGAAAGTGAAAATACAGCATGTTGATGCAAATGGGCTTCCCAGTAGAAGATCAAGAGTGTAAAAAGACCTATTTTTTAAAAGAAAACTCTTATTCTGAAGGCATTGTTTTCTCATTTTAAGCTGTTTCCTTTTTTAAGCTACACAAACAGTATAATTATGATAAACAGAAAAAAAATCACTCACTATACCATACCTCAAACCCATCATCTGATTTAATTTTCCATGTTTCCTCTCGTTCTCTTCCCATATGCGTATACCATTTTTACATAGTCTTAATTATAGTAGATAAAGAGTCTATCCAAAAAAGGATTAGGATGCTAATTCCATGCTCAAATAAGATTATCCACTTAGAATAAACATTAAAAATTCCTCTAAAATCACTATAAGGTTTAAAATGAAAAGAAAATCCATTTGTATTTGTAAAAAATTTTAAAAGCAGAAATTGTATTGTTTATAAAAATATAAAAATAGGTTTTCAAGCAAATTGCTTCGTATAAAAATATGTCACTTTTTCTCTAATCCATACAGAGCTTTTCAGAGGAAAACATATACATCCATACTTGCAGATTACTCAAAATAACGTTTTCTTCCACTCTGATTGATTCAGAGCTAACCCAGACTCTTTGGATTTCAACTCAACAGCTAACAGACTTTCTTCCAATCCCATTTCTTTTCTCTAAATCTGCATTCCATGATGAATTGTTGAATTCCCTCCCATGGCCTTGGTGAACGACACAAAGATGTGCTGGGTGTCAGGATGTGATATAGACAAACACAGTTTCAGCAGGCACATGGATATAAGGGGAAGTGAAGCAGAAAAACATACATCAGAGTGGGGACTGAGTGGATCTTTAAATATATGGAAATAGAAAATGCAGGAGAACACATCTTAACTGAGCAAACTAACAAGTAGGCATTGATGCCCTGTTTGAGGTGCTGTGACATGACAGACAGCAGTATCTACAGAGAGCAAGATGCAGTCGAGTGCAGCCACTCTAATAGAACATAACCAATGGGTACTGTAGATCGTGACATTAAAACGGAAATATTAATATATTAATATTAATATATTTGCACTTTGAGGATGGTAGTGAGAGTCTTGATTCCATAGGCCAGAACACAAGAGTTATGACAGTTGTGGCCCATCACGGGAAGCTCTGGGCTACCGCTCACAGTTATCTCTATGGGTTGAATGACCCGGCCTTCCACTAAGGCCTCTGGAGCCTTCGTTTACTTCTAAGGGGGTCTTCACATGCAACTATCTTCTCAAAGACATCTTTTTCTATATATGAATATTCCTTTTGTCTGGTTTCAATGCTTCTCTCTTTCAAGGCGCCACTTTGAGAGTATTTATATTCTTACTTATAATGTGCTGTAATCCCCACGGCTCACCAACCCTGGTTACGTTCTCAACATTAACTAATTGCTTTCTTCTTTTTTCTTTTTTTTTTTTTTTTTTTGAGACAGGGTCCCACTCTGTCATCCAGGCTGGAGTGCAGAGGTGCCATCATAGCTCACTGTAGCCTTGAACTCCTGGGCTCAAGTGATCCTCCTGCCTTAGCCTCCTGAGCAGCTGGGACTACAGGTGCACACACCACACTTGGCTATTAATCACTTCTTTATGGGCAAGGGTGAGTCCACAGTTTTCCCAGTGGTCACCACAACGCCTCCTTACTCATCTGCCCTTCCACGGAGCATTGGGTACCCTCAGGCACTCTCTTTTGAGGAATTAGAAACAAGATGGGAGGCATGAGGTCAGGTTAGAGCAGCTGCTACTAATAAGCAAACATGATGAGGAAACTGGTCACTTTGCTCATCCTGCTCTTCGGCCACCTCCCCGCCCACACACCAATCCACAGCGGAAACCGACGAGCACCTGTTCAGAACGCGGCGCACGTGCTCTGACACAAGGCCCGGCCACACGGGGCATTCACCGGACACCCGTGGGAGGAATCTGGCCCACAGATGCGATTTGTTTGGCCCTAGCAGTGTTAAAAATAAAAATCAAATCAATTGCTGACTTGTAGACCTTGGGTGATTTCACATAAAATTCTGGATTTCTGACTTCACTTAAAAAGTATCTGAAGCTCTGGCAACACAGGTCTGCATTCCCCATGGCAACCACGGCTGGAGCTGAGCAGTGGCTGCTTCTACCTGTCCATGAGGCCTGTGCTCCCAGGTCCCCAGATCCCCTCCCAGGCTGCTCTGCTCATGGACAAGCCGTGCCCGGCTGCGGGGCATTTGAGTGTTGGACCCTTCAGGGGAATTCGGCATTAAATAACAAGTACAACACCCCCGCCCCATTTTTTATTGGTGCCTGCTGCCAAAAATGTTGACTTCATTTGTATTCTAAGATTGAATTTGTATTCTAAGATTGTTTAAAATTCTCATACCACAACAGTAACAAAATAAAATTTCTTACAAATAAACTACCGGCATGTCACAAGTTGTGCTTTCACAGAGTCTCCATTTTATCTCTTAGTACTAGAAACAGAAAACCTTCACAAACACAATAAAATGTTACGAGGTGGGGATTATGTTTCCTTCACTCTACAACTGGAGGAAGGAAGGGTCCTCCCTCCGTTGTGATTAGTGTGGATTTACATGGTGACACTTCATTGCTGAGACTAGAGGGGAAGCTATCCTCCATCTGGCCCAGACCAGCAGCTTGGAGGCAAGAGGGTCAACCCTACTCAGGCCAACAAGAGTGGGTTTACACCTAAGTAAAAATATTTCTCAGGTTCTCCAGAAAGAGCAGTCCAGCTGAAAATCCTTTGCATGAGATTTTTAATGCTACGCATCATAGCTGGCCCTGGATCCCTTTTGGATCTCAGGACTTAGTTATTTGTAAATTTGTGCTTCACCCTCATGCCATCAGCCCTGGCCCTACAATCTGCAGTCACTTGTCCCGGGTTCTCTGAGGTCTCTTAAAGGCTTTCTTTTTTATATAAACCGCTCTCCCCCAGTGCACCTCTCTCTTAAGATCTGTCCACCTTAAGTATTGTCGACTCACTGAAATCATCCCATTTGAAGCTCAACTGGGCTTTAATTTCTCTTCACTGACATTGGCAATTTGTAATTTGTTATTTACTTAGGTTATTTACTTGTGTTGTGTGTTTAACTTTTTTTTGCAAGTGGGGAGAGGTGAGATGCAGGGTGGGCAGGGAGTGAGAGAGTACAGAAAGATAAAGTGAACAGTTTTCCATGATGTAGCTCTCCCAGTTTGGGTAGGAAAATTAACAGGGAGGGAAAGAAGAAAAATATTAGAATGTGGGGACACAGGGCCAGGTTGCCGAGACCTGTGTTCTGTGTAGAGGCTGCTGACGACACCCGGCCCCCTTCTTTGGATGTGCCCAAGGCACTGGTAAGGAAAAACCTTACCCAAACCCCAAATTGGTGCCCAGCTTTCAGAGATAAAGAACAACAACAAGAAAACGGTGTCAACCATACACAACGTTTGTAGGACTTTCCCTACTCTCACAGAGTTTTGAGAAGCTGCCAAGAACAGAAGCCACTCCAGCGCCTGTTAAAGTGTGTGTGAGGGGCATATCCCCCTAATGGGTCAATCAACACCATGTCACCTGCTCACGCGTGACCTCAGTGATGGCCTAACTGCTTCCTTCAAGGGAAGATTCAATTTGGGAAAGAACGCAAAGTAACTGAGAGTCAAATTGGATATTAAAAGGTAGATAAGCGATTTAAAAAATTGCCTCCCCCGACTCCAGTATTATGATTTTCAGGTGATATTTTTAATTTTTTTTGTGTGTAACTTGAAAACTGACTTTGAAAATAATTCCAAATGGAGACTTCCAAAAATCTGTTGCATAATGGCAGCATCTCTGGAAAAAGCTTAGAGTGGCCAACAAAATTTCTATGGGAAAGTACATTCATTTGAACGTACACATTCTGGTGTGCTTGGCTCATAAAAGGCTCATTGATTTGTGACTACAGTCAAATATCACATAAATTGCTCTACTGAATTTTTTTTTTTATATATAAATGTATTGCCTCACTCCATTTTACAAGGAGTCAGCATGGACTCATTCTGAAGGCTCGTGTTACACAGATTTCTCCTTTTCTGCCAAAGTCACTATAGCTACGTTTACCAGTACATTATGAGGCATGGTAATTAAAAATAAGCTGGACTTGTCAAATTAAATGAACAGAGTACATTTGGTGATGCGATGACTTCAATCGATTTGCATTACAACTTATTTCTTTACTCTTTAATCCACCAACACTTGGGAAAACATAGCGGCTACCTACACCCCTACGCGTGTGCGTGTTCACGCGTGCGTGCACAAACACACACACACACACACACATGCGCCTGCCAAATTTGTACTGGGATAAATTTTCAATTTGAAAGCCTGCACACAGATGTTGGGCTTACTTTCTTGAGCTCAAAATAATCACAAAGTAAGTACTAGAAGGTTTGGGTGGAAATGTCCCCAGTTGGCTCGGTAGCTTGGCTGGCAAGGAAGCAACTCATTCCAAATGTTGGATTCAGTTTCTTTCACTCTTTGATTCAACAGTGGCCAGAAGCATGGCAGTCACTAAATGCCTAATCTTGAAGCAGAAAGATGATAGAGGCAAGAAATTTCTGCTGGAAAGGGGCAACGGAAGGAGAGCCAAGAAGCACACACAAGGAAAAAGCGGCAAAGCCACAAGAAGCCCTGTAGATTTTATCCACTTCTTCACTTGCGGAATATTTTGGATGTACATGTGGGTTAAGACCTACAGTACCCTCCGTGCCAGCAGGGAACACACAGTACGAGGGGAGACAAACAAGAAAATAAGCCATGACCATATCACGTGCTATTGGCAAGACAGACAAACACACTGCAGCCGGGACACCTAACCCAGGCCATGGGGGAGGGAAGTCTGCCTGGCCTGGAGGGGTGCAGGGGCAGGAGGGCGGGCTCCGGCGGTGCTCGCCACATAGGCCAGAGAATTCTGAAGCACAAAGTCCAGAAAGATGGGTAACATTGATTTAGCATCTATTGCTGTAGTTTTGCTTCTAAAGAGGAGTCTTAAAGAGTAGGGGCCAGGATGGGGTGACAAACAGGGGTGGTCTGTGGAATATTTCCAAAGCCAGAGTGTAAACAGAGCACATCTTCTTGGAATATCAACGTTCTGGGATGTTTGTAAAAATACAAGTGAATGTTCAATATCAAACAAGAGACTTCAATCTAACATATTGAGCTAGCTCCAGCTCCTGGCGTGGGGTTCCTGTATTTCCTCCTTGCTGTCCTGAGGGAAACATCCACAGAAAAATTTGTGAGGAAGACTCTGAACCAGGACTTAGGATTGGGTGCTATTACATATACTCTCTCACTACTTTGTCTCGTGAAAAACAAATGTCTTTATAATAGCCTTTGTGGAGATAAGTAAACCAAGGCTCAGAGAGGTTCTGTAATTGCCTCATAGACACACAGCTAGGGCTTCTAACTTTAAGTCTAGTATTTTCCCCTCTTATTTCAACTTGCCAAAACTTCAATGGTAAAGCAACACTGTATTTGTGTCAAACATTTTTTCAAATCACCTTCAATATTTTTTATCTAACTTTATTTATTACAACTCTGTGAGGGAGCCGGAGGGTATACATCATGACTTGTGAGTTGCAATCATATCTTTCCTATATCACAGATGGCAAAACTCAGGAATATTCTGGCCAAGGTTATCCACTACTAAGTAGAGGCAAAGCCAGCTAACACAAATCACTTTCTGCTAACAGGTCTAGAGCTCTTCTGATGTGCCCCAGAGTGCTCTGAATCATGGGTATGTCTTTGAACTATTTAGGTCAAAATTCCATAGACATCCTTAGTCCTGAATTATATTGCTCAGGTGTTCATGAACCATAATTCCAAATGAATTACTCTCCTTTTCACCAGAATCTAAATAGAAACGGTAGACATGATCATCATTAAAGAAAAGTGTACAGATCTTTGTGTACCTAACATAACTTACCCATGGGTATCCCTGAACTCATCTATAAAACACTGTATTTCATAGCCAGTTGGTTTAATATTTTGAATTTGTCTTCAAAGAAAACTCACTGCAACCTTAAACTCCTAGGCTCAAGCGATCCTCTTGCTTCAGCCTCCTGAGTAGCTGGGACTACAGGCGCGTACCACAACATCTGGCTAATTTTTCTATTTCTTTGTAGAGATGGGGTCTCGCTCTTGCTCAGGCTGGTCTTGAACACCTGGCCTCATTTGTCTTATTAAAATGGCAAGGAAGATGGCAGTGTACTAGAAAACTTCATGCTAGAGATCAGGATTTCTCTGACAAATCTCTCTAAAGGGTTGGTCCTTTTGTAGTTTTGAGCCCTGATTTATAGTTTAAAATTCCTGCAAATGATTTGAGTGTCATTTCATGATTTCTGAAATCCAAATACTGAGAATGAACTCAAACTAGAACTTCAGAGCTTGATAAGACCTTAATTTTTAAGCCTAGGGTAGAAATACATACTTTATATATGTTTTAATCTGTATCTGTGTGTGCATATGTGTATGATTTAAAATGAGTTTAACATTTAAAATTCTTTTTAGAAGAAGGAAAGAATCCATGCTCACAGCAGCTAGGCAAGTGAAGGCAAAAGAATATATAACAGAAAAAAAATACATGCATAAGACTGTATCAAAAACTGAAGTTGTGTAAAAGAAAAAAAAAAGAAACAAAAAAAAATACATGCAAACACACATGCACACAAAAGTTGTGTTGTGTTCAGTTCTGGGTGCCACTTCTTAAGAAGGCCACAGGTGAACTGGAATGTACCAAGACAGAGTAAGTAAGCCAAGAAATCAGTGGTTGGGAAACTCCATCTAGTGCAGAACAGCTAAAGAAATATCTAACTTGCCAAAGAGAAAACTCACTTCTCTCTTTCTCTAAGAATATAAAGATCCAGCAGGTAAAGGGAGAATTTGACCTCAGGGTAAATCCTGGGGGAAGTGAAAGAGATGTCAGTCTCAGCAAAGGCGTCCTAATAATGACATTTCACGTGGGCTTTAATGGAATGGGCTGCGTTGTGAGATCACGACCACCCCGGCAAGAAATTGAAATAGAAGTTTGGACGGGTCGTGGTGGCTCACGCCTGTAATCCTAGCACTCTGGGAGGCTGAGGTGGGCGGATCATTTGAGCTCAGGAGTTCAAGACCAGCCTGAGCAAGAGCGAGACCCCGTCTCTACTAAAAATAGAAAGAAATTAGCTGGACAACTAAAAATATATACTTATAAAAAAAAAAATTAGCCGGGCATGGTGGCACATGCCTGTAGTCCCAGCTACTCAGGAGGCTGAGGCAGGAGGATTGCTTGAGCCCAGGAGTTTGAGGTTGCTGTGAGCTAGGCTGACGCCATGGCACTCTAGCCTGGGTAAGAGAGTGAGAATCTGTCTCAAAAAAGAAAAAAAAAGGAAAAAGAAATAGAAGTTTGGAGGAAGATTAGATGACCTTCTGGCTTAAAAGATTCTGTGTGGTCTGAGGTGGCCCAGGAAACACTCCTGAAACCAAGCAGGACCTCGAAACAGTCCTGACCAACTCCCAACTCTTACCCCTCTTCAGGGTGCTACCATGCTCTGTTGAACCTCTTTTATCCTCTTTTCATTTGCCGTCTGACCCCACCAGGAACTTAATTGAAATGTGGAGGTTAAGGAGGAGGAAAGAGAGACAGAAAAAGAGTTAAAAGTGAAAATATTTTAAAAAGAGAACTAGAATGTTGTTCATTCAGTGAGCATATGATTTATTCTCTGTTGTAGATGAAAACTTATCAATTCCACAAGGACAAAACTATGACCTAATGAGATCCAAACAAAAAGAAAATATCTGGGAGGAAAAAGAAAACATTTCTAGCACTGGGAAGTTGAGCATGGGCTTCAGCCAACCGTATCTTGTACTGGCTTCTGGAAAGGAACTACGGAACAATCTGGGAACTGGATCCTTTACTTACTTATGTACAGGAAACTATCCAAATCCAAGTTCCAAATTTTTGGCGCACCTGAAGTGGTCATGTTTTATTTTTGATTTTTCAAAGATTATTCGATTTCTACAGGAGATTTCTTTGGCAGTTATTATTGTGAATGTATGGGACGCAGATGGCAATCCTGATTGTCATTTTAGAGAGAAGTAGACACAATAGCAACATGCATGGGAGCACAGAAGACTACATCTTGAGTCAGTTGTCTTGGCTTCATTATGTTCATTTGTGGGGATTAAACTTTGGAGCAATCCTAGACTAGTGGTTCTCAAACTTTAGCACGCATGAGAATCACCCAGAAGGCTTATTAAAACAGACCGCTGAGTCCAACTCCCAGAGTTTCTGATCCAATAGGTCTGTGGTGGAGCCCAAGAATTTGCATCTCTAACAAGTTCCAAGGTGATGCTGATTCTGCTTGTCCCGGAACCACATCTGAGAACCACTACCTAAGATCAATGGCTATTCCCAGCTCTGGCTACATCTGTACTTAATTAAAATATGGTGACCTCTTCCCCACATCCCCCAACTTCCCAGATGTTAACTTCATTATACAGGATCCATGCCTAGTGCCCTTCTGATTAAACTGCCTCAGTGGACTCAACTATTCGTTTCCCATGAAGACCACCCAGAAATCTCAGAAGGTCTTAAGTCTGTCATTTTTTTAAAAAAAAAATCCCTGTGATATACAAGGGACAGACATTGGCCCACAACTTTACAGAATATGGGCCTCGGTGACTTTAAAATTTCCTTTCTCTATATAGTACTTCATGGCAACAAAGATGTTCTAAGTCTCTTCTGCTAATAAGATCCAGGTTTACAATTTTGAGGAATCTCAATTTGGGGATATCCTTTCACTAGAACTATGCTATAATAAATCCTGGGTCTATTAATATGGAAGAAAAATTTTAAAAATACGAAATCTAATAATTAGCTCAAAATTCACTGCTTACACAAACATATGCATAGATATTCAAAATCATTACTCATTGCATCAGAATCAGTCCAAATGGCTAAACTGGCTAACTGGGAAAAATAGAAACCTGGCCATGTATTTTTAATTAGAATTATAACATGCTTAGTTTTATTGACTCCAAATCCAGAATCAAATGAAGGTTTTATAAATTTTTCCAATATGTAAATGTACAAATTAAATAACCAAATTCTCTATAAAATAAATGTCCTTTTTTTATGAGGAAAAGAGTATATAGTTTGGTATCTTTAAATGATTAAGGATAGTAGGCTGAATGTCTGTAACAACCAAATATTTGCACGTCTATACATATACGTAGAGTATGTCTTAGCAAGTACTAGTTCTTTAATCCAGTGCTTTCATTTAGCCCTAATTTACTAAAGACACTTAGAAAAAGGACAATGAACAAAATCTACTTTCCACCTTAGATGAAGTACTATTGTTATTAATAAAAGTGCAAAAACTGAACACCGTACACCTACCTAATGCACTTCCGATATGTGTGGAAGCATTTCAAGAAAAACATAAGATGAAAACATAAGATTACTCATGTGTACCTTTAAAATTCAGCTAGGAAGTGTTTGCCTCAGTTTCAACAATATGTTGTTTTTTAACAAAACATCTTGCACAGAGTAAATACTTAATGTATTATTTATGTTGAGTTCATTTCCAGACTGTGATCATTGTTGAGCTGCTTTAGAATTTCTACATTAAAAATCTTGGTATTGTCCTAAATAACAAATGTCATGATGACTATTTTTCTTCAACTTATAATAACTTAGTGTTCATACATCTTCTTCTTGTACAGTTTCCTCAGAAGTCTATTTTTGGAGAGGAGTCAGTTTTCTAGAGGCCTTTTCAGATACTGTCGATGAGGGCTACGAAGACTTCAGCTGCACAATGACAGGGCCTGTTTTCCAGTGATTAAAATTGAGTCCTTTGCCATTAAGCATATGGAGAAAGAACAACATTCGTAGGCTGTGGTGTGGGTTTTTCCTCTTTGGTACCACAAAAAGACACCAGTTCCATCTTGTAATTAACTAAGATAAGCAGGAAAGGACTGAGAGCAGAGAAGCCCGAAGAGAGAGCTGTGAGAACAGCTGGAATAAAAACACATGCTGCCAAGTCTTTTAAGAAATAGACTAAGATAAAGTGAGAAATCCAAAGTGGAGTGATCAGCAACATTAATAAAATACTGAACTTGGACCCTCTAAGGACTTCAATTTCTGAATCATCATCTCCAATCCAGATGTCACCATATGTCATCTTCTTTCTCTCCGAAAGGAGGAACGACATCCAGAAACAGACAAAGACTAAAGTGGCTAAGGGAAGAATATCAATCAGAACTAAAAATATTTTCCCATAGTAAAACTCTACCTGCTTGTTTCCAAAGTCAATTAGGCAATCCATGTAAATCCTGTTAGTAGACAAGGGGTCTGTATCATTTCCTGCATTCAGGAATTCCAGTTTTCTAGCATAAATTAAAACCGGGATGTACACTGCCACACCAGCCACCCAAAGTGCAGAAACCACCTTCAAGGAATGCTTCTGTTGGTCCAGGCTTGGATCCTCACTCAAGGGGTGGACAATTTGGTAAAGCTTCCGGTAGTACAGCAATGCAAAGCATAACATGAACCAGATGGCCAGTGAAGTCGTCAGGGCCGCTGTGAAGTGCAGAACTTTGCAGCCAGCTGAATCCAACTTGATACCAGAAGAGTAAACAATTTTCATGACATTCACCACCAAGTTTTTAATAAGGTGGACAAATACAAGACTGAAAATTAGAATAAAGGATGTCTGTAAACGTCCAGTGATACACTTCCTTGTAGAATAAAACAAACACATGTTTCCAACCACACTCACAAGGATCAGAACGGCACAGGCAATGATCTCAAGCACGTCTGCAGAGGGCTTCATGGTAAATGCCAAACTGGTTATCTCAAATATCTTTTTCTCTTCAGTTTAAGTCATTAGGCTTTCAGAAAACTTTTAAGAGGTCTTTAGTGAGGAGGCTTCGGTCTTCTAAAAATCCACTCTATGTTACAAAAATCATCAATTCGTATCACCCTAACAGTTCAAAGTCTGTAACAGAATTCTGCTTACTGGAGTGATGAGCTGCTGAAAACTGAACTGCTTCCCAAGAGGACTTTGTTTTGTCATCTCCAGGGACTTAACCATGATGAGAAAGTTCCAGGTGTCATCACTTAATTAAAAGTTCTCAGAAATGTATTTATAGAACCATACTACAATTTCCTAGGTACAGTATGATACAGTTTTCAATAACCATAGGGGGAGAATAAAATTACGTTTATGACAGCAAAAAAAAAAAAAAAAAAAAAAAAGGTGGCTAGAAATTGAAATTACTCCATTCCACTCATGGAAAAAAATTAAGGAAGTAGGGGGTATCTCCATAACAATAAAGAATTCAAAATAACAAAACGACACATTAAGAATGAGGACAGATTTACGCAAGTAGAGTGGTTTTCTAGTTTTCTATCACTTTTGCAAAGCAGCAATACTATTACCTATTCTGATCTCATGGGGTTGTTAGGAATGCAAATGAAGAAGATAGAAAATACTTGTGAAGGAAGTAGGGATGGGAATAAAGAAGGAAGGAGGAAGGAAGGGAGACAGAGAAAGAAGACACTTCTTTGGACATTATTTCCATGAACAAATCTCTAAAGATAAGTATTTGGTATCCACCAACCCCTTCAGGAAGGGTGTGGAAAACTCCTAGTGGGCATGTCAGAGGAGAGGTTTATTATGGAGTAAGCAGGTAGGAAAGTTGGGCCTCATAACCCCACTGGAAGGGAGGCGAGGACTGGGGGCTGACAGTTCCTGTTAATCCCCTTTTCCCTGATTGGCTACTAGGCTAGTTAGCCGATGCAGTCCCCACACGGTTTTCTTCCCTAAAACATCCATTATCTCAGTGTCAATTATAATCAATTAAGTAGGCGTCCCTGTGCTTCTAATAATAATAACACAATAACAAAGCTCATATTGGCTGCTATTTATTTAACACCAACTTGAGCCAGACACTGTGTTGATGTTTTACTTCACAAATTTCATCTAATTTAATCCTTAATATCATTCTTGTCCCACTGACGAGAAAACAGAAGACCAGAGAGTAAAATAAATTGCTCAAAGCTACTGACTAAGCAACAGGAATCAAAGCCAGGTATGACCGATTCTAAAATCACTGGTTCTCAGCCACTGCCTCTCCACACATGCTTTCAGACTGTAGATTTTCTGTTGACTTTTCTCAATTTCCTCCTAATGATTTATAATTGGTACATCCAACACATAGTGCCCACAAACACACTCCATTTGAGAAGCATTTCCTTTAGCTTATAATATACCAGTCATATAGATTTCTGAATGGCAATTAGCCTTCTTCCTTCTGTTTCAATGATAATAATAAATATGGGAGTTTACACTTCTGTACCTGACAAAGATCTCCAAGCATTCTGAACACCAGCTCAAGATGATATACTAACAGGGCCCCCAAACTTTTTCGCACCAGGGACTGGTGTCATGGGAGACAATTTTTGCACGGGAGCTGGGGGGACCGGAGCTCAGACAGTGATGTGCAACCGGTTCCTAACAGGCCACAGCCCGATACAGGGCACAGCCCGGGGCTTGGATGTACTTGAAATGGAAGAAGCCTGTTTCCAGCAGTAGTGAACCTCCTGCACTGGCAAAACTGCTTGAAGTAAATCTGTAGAGAAGAGAATAACTCTAAATGGCAGGCAACATATAGCCCACCTTAATTTGGGATTTTAATTTTGGAGTAATGAATTGAGAAATTGTTTATGTGATGCTATTTCTTAAATATACCCAAACAGTAACAATTTATCACAATTTATACTGATTTTTCACACACACGATAGAAGACCTAACTGTAAAAACATGTTTTGTAAAAGTCCCCCACCAAAAGCTTATGCAAACATTGGTTTTTCAAGGATAAGCAAACATGTATTAGGGCAAAGGTGCAAAAAATATGTGCCATTTTTTCGTTCAGCGTTATTTCTATACTAGAGAAACAGCACACATTAAAATATAAAGAAAACAAAATTAAGTTTTGTGTATGTTTGCTTGACTGATGAATAATACTTCATTTGTTAACCAGGAGACAACAGGATACAGAGGTGCCTTTGTAAAGCTACATCTGTGGCCCCTAATCCCCAGGCTGCAGAGCTCTGTCGCACACCCCAGCCACACACCCCATGCGTAGAAAAATTGTTTTCTATGAAACTTGGTGGTGGGGGGGGAGGTGCATAGCTGGAGGTGAGCGGTGGGGGAGTGAAGGAAGCTTCATCTGTAGTTACAGCCTGAGCCCCGCCTCCAAGCCTGGCCCCCACCCTCGTGTGCCCAGCACGGATAGCCCAGACTCGAAGGATGACACGCAGGGTGTAGGCCATTGTCCTGGCCTTCTAGAGGCATATGATCTAGTAGTAAGAACATGCTAGTGTATAATATATATGTTATATATATTACATTATATTACATATATACATGTATAATAAATATGATATTTATGTCAATAAGTAATATTTACTAATAATCAATAAAAATCAATAATACAATTGTAATAAATTGTGTGGTCATGAGTACAAGAATAAAATGTTCAGAGGAGAGAGATCCATGTGGGTTGCATAATTTTTATCGAACATATAGATTTTTTATTTAATAGTTGTACATATTCTGGGGGTACATGTGGTATTTTGATACCTGTGTACAGTGTGTAAGGATCAAATCAGGGTAATTGGGATAGCCATCATGGATCACAAATATTTATCTTTTCTTTGTGTTAGGAACATGACAATTTTTCTCTTCTAGCTATTTTGAAATCTACTGTACTATTTTTTTTTTTTTTTTTGAGACAGAGTCTCACTCTGTTGCCCAGGCTAGAGTGCCGTGGTGTCAGCCTAGCTCACAGCAACCTCAAACTCCTGGGCTCAAGCAATCCTTCTGCCTCAGCCTCCAGAGTAGCTGGGACTACAGGCATGCGCCACCATGCCCAGCTAATTTTTTCCATATATTTTTAGTTGGCCAATTAATTTCTTTTCTATTTTTAGTAGAGACGGGGTCTTGCTCTTGCTCAGGCTGGTTTTGAACTCCTGACCTTGAGCGATCTTCCCGCCTTGGCCTCCCAGAGTGCTAGGATTACAAGTGTGAGCCACCAAGCCTGGCCTACTGTACTATTTTTAATCTCCAGGTCACAGAAAAGGAAACGGAAGCTTGGAGAAATAAAGCCACTTGCCCACACCAGCAGGAAGAGGTGGCATTGAACTCTGGGCTTCTTGCATTCAGCAGGTCTTGGGAAGGGGAAAGGGAAGGGGAAAGACAAAGCTGACTGAACTGTGAAGCGAGGTGCTAGGAAACCTGGATGCCAGCCCCGACATCCCTGAGAGCCCACCGATGAGCACTTGCAGCAGAAAGCCCTGTTCTCAGCGGCACACACGAGGCCCAGCGCTGAGAGGGCCCAGGAAACAAGACTGCACCCTTCACCAAGGAAGGTGACTGTGATGTGGACACTTCAGGGGCGAACAAAAAAAAAATCTCCCTTTGAAAACCAAACATTGGCTCTGCCAATCCAACTTCACCAAGGTCCTTTGAGAACTGAGGAGTTCAAAGGTTCTCTGCAGCTTCCATTTACTTTGGCATAAGATTTAACAGAAAAAGAACTAAGGGAGAGCTTACATGGCCCAGGCTGTTTTCCAAATCGCAAACTGCTAAAAGTTATTTAGAATTTTCTTTAACTTGCAATCACATATAAAGTGGCTCAGATGTAAATGCTTTCCCTGTGGCTTAAGGCAATCTAGGTTTCCTCAAATGCACAGTGCAGTTCTAATATTAAGGATTTCAGTTGGAAATCTCAAAGTACGTTGGGTTCCTCTTGATTAGAGACTGCAGTTACTTTATGGGATGTTGGGTCAGAGGAGAAGTTAGACACACTGCCTGCATTTGGGCATTTGGTTTTCACAGTAGCGCTAAGATAAACAAACTTTGCAGGCTGAGGAAAGGGCATTTACTCCTTCAAATTGAGTATGTAATATAAACAAATATCTTCTAAGAAGGGATGCTTGAAACTTGATTCTGAGTCTGAATCTATAAGAGAGCACTAATTTATTTTAATGCAGATCAGTATAGAGCATGCGGGGGAGTGCTTGCCTTATTGAGAGCAGAGCTGGTCTGACCCAGGGTGATAATTCACTAACTCTCAGAAAGACATTGCTTGAAACTGTCTGATTTGTTCACTGGCCAGGAGCAAATTGATATTTGCATTTTTATATAGAACAAAATGGAAGGAACTTCCAAATCTTTTATCATGTAATCAATGGCTGCCTAAAGTTATTTTCAATTCTCTCTGAGGCACTGATTTTGTGACCAGCCAGGGTAGGACTAAAAACCCCTAACCCCAAATTAGAAGTGAATGGAGAGGAACTTCAGGCTGGCTAGGGCCAGAGCAATTAATGAGTAACTGCCTTCCAGATATACTAATGTTGCTAATTATATTACTGTGCTAAGTGCTGGAAAATGTGGAGAAGAGTTCTAGGCCACTCTGGTGGGAGAAGGGAGCTAAGATTTATTAAGCCTGGTGAGCTGTATCCTTCACATACGTTACCTCTCGAAATTCTTACAATCACTCTGTGAGTTATTATTAGATTCAGTAAGGCTCAGTAACTTGTTCAGCTAGTTCCAGTCAGTCTGTGACTGAGTCAGGAATCCCACCAGGTTTGTGCGGCTCCAAAAAGCAGTGGGTTGGCAGGGCCTTGAATAGAAATGGGCAAAAATTTGTGATTTCTGGATATGCTGGATTCAAAAACTGGACGAAATTTGGTAGCAAAGAAAGATGAGAAGATTTGAGAAATAGGCCATGTTTAAAAAGTCTGCCAAGAATGAGAACTCCAGAGACACCTTTCCTCATTGTGTGTGGAAAGGAAGAGCCCCAGAGAGGACAGCTTTGTGGGCAGAAGCTGGGGAAGCCCTCACGTCGGAACACAGGAAGCTGGGAAAGGAGGAGCATCCACCGTAAGAAGATTGACTCTATGGTGCTCAAGAAAACCACTTCCTACCTGGACCACTAGAGGTGCGGCTGAGAGGCCCCCAGACTATCTGAAGCTGAAATGCCTGGTGAACCAGGAAGTAAAGTGGAGGGGGCAGTGCCTATACACCTGACACCCTCTAGGCCAATCTATCAGAATGACAAAGTCTGTTAAAGATGGCCCTAGGACTCCGAAGCCAGCAGATCTGGGTTAAATCATATATGGATTATGAAAGGTTTGGCAAGTCCTATCTGCTCTGTGTCTCAGGTTCCCAAAAAGGAGTTTTTCAGAGAATAAAATATACACAGACATATGTGTGTGTACACTTGTATTCATGTATGTGTATGTGTTTTTATGTTTCCATACACACAACTGTGAGATGATCATGGGGCTCAAATGAAACTCTGGAACTGAGCACAGTGGCTCACAACTGTAATCCCAGAGACTTAGGAGGCAGAGGCAGGAACATCACTTATACCCAAGAGTTTGAGGCTGCAGTAAGCTATGATGGTGCCACTGCACTCCACCCTGAACAACAGAGCAAGACCCTGTTTGTTAAAAAACAAACAAACAAGATGAACCTCTGAACCCATTTTGAAGGTTGCAGAGTGCTATACAACTGCTAGTTTTTGCTACTGTTTATCTCCCCAAATCATGCACACAACTGGAAGGTGTTGCATGGGCTCTGTGCCAAAGACTGCAATGCTAACTGCACTGTCTTTGCAGCGTAAGCTCAGTTCCTTGGCAAGCAGCTGTGGAAAATTCTCCTAAGCTTCCCTAGGCCTGACCCCAGCCCTGAGCCCCTTGGTCTCTATCTCTACTATATCTTCTAAAGACTAAACTTATCTCTGGTTTTTTGCACCTGATCATGCACATCCTCAAGTCTTAGCAATCCTACAAATGAAACCCACTCCAACTTTGGATTCCATTCCATCTTTTCTCCCCTCTCAACCAAACTTTCAAAAGAGGCATCCACAGTCATCATCGCCACTTTCTTGTCTTCCTTTTACTCCTTAACCCAGCACAATTTAGTTTCTACTACCTTTCCTCTGAAAATGATCTATCTCCTATCACGAAATCCAACCAGGCCTGGACTTGTCTGACATTCTTTCCTTTTTTTATTAGAGCTCTAAATATTTTTTGTTTCCTATGGTCAAAAGTCTTGGTCCACTTCTCTTGTCACTTAACTGCTGATACCTGATATCTCCAGCAGATGGCCCATAGGCTCCCCAATGCAAACTTAACCTTAATTGGCAACACCACCATCCTCTGCACAGCTAAGGTTAGAGACACCCCTCCCTCTCCTGTACCTGCACATCCAATCATCCTGTCAATTAAATTTTTATCCTTTTCAACCTTCTTACCATTTTCTTACTGCTGCTTCTCACTGTTCCTTGTTTGAATGAATTTGATAAGGATAAGACTAATGGCAAAGAAATTAGTAGATTTGTGCTTCTTCCAAATCATTCTCTAAGTCTACACAACTGTCAAAGTGACCTAAAATACAAATATGCTCTTGACACTTCCCTACTGAAAAACCCTTGTGTTTTTCCTCTGTCCAGAGGGAGATGGCCACCTCCTGCCAAAGTCACATGAAGCCTCCCATGTTGGGTGCCTGCCTACTCTTAGGCTCCTATCCATCTCTGGCTCACACTGGAAACCTTTATAACATGGAGATTCTGGGAATAGTTCATGTTGTTTCTTGTCCTGGTGTTTTGGCTTATGCTGTTATCTCTGTATATGTCATACTGCTATCCTGACCATACCAAGTCATCCAATCCCTTTGGCTTTTCACTTGCCAATGAATGGTGCAATCATTTGCCTATTGACTCACAGATCTCTTTTCTCAGGAAACTATATTTCCTAAACTCCATTCCCAGTTAACTGGTTTCTAGGTAGGTCAGGCCAATGGCATGCTCGGGCAGAAGACTGGAGGGCATGGAGAAGGGACTTAATCTCTGTCTCTCTCTCTTTCTCTCTCTGTCACACATACACACACACAATGCTCCCTGGTGGTCTAATGGTTAGGATTTGATGCTCTCTCACACACACTCTTGACTTGCTATAGGAAATGTCTTCTATATGTAATCAGCTCTCATAAGGCAGCCACAGCATGATTCTAGCTTTGTAAGGCCCTAACTTGTGGATGACAATAGATCTCTTTCCTTTGACCACAGTCACAGTATTGCCTTATGTGGCTTATTTTGGTGATTCAGCTCTTTTGGCACTGGAGTAACTAATTCTCTATTTTAATTTGCCTCTCTTTGAAATATTTAGAGTGGTTTCTGTCTATTCTGACATGACTCTGACAAATTCACTTATATGAACTTAAAAATCAGTAGCATTTATATATGCCAACAGTAAAATATCTGAAAAAGAAATCAAGAAAGTGATCCCATTTACAGTAGCTACAAATAAAATAAAATACCTAGGAATAAACTTAACCAAAAAAAAGGAAGATCTTTATAATAAAAACCATAAAATATTGATGAAAGAAGTTGAAGAGGACCCAAAAAATGGAAATATATTCCATGCTCATGGATTGGAAGAATCAATATTTTTAAAATGTCCATACCACCCAAAGCAATGTACAGATTCAATGCAATCCTCATCAAAATAACAATGACATTCTTCACAGAAGTAGAAAAAACAATCCTAAAATTTACATGGAGCCACAAAAGACCCAGAATAGCCAAAGCTATCCTGAGCAAAATGAATAGAATTGGAGGAATCATATTACCTGCCTTTAAATTATTCTGTAGTATAATTTTATATAGAGCTATAGTAACCAATGTATAGAGCTGTAGTAACCAAAATAGCACGGTACTGGCATAAAAAGAGACACATAGACCAATGGAACAGAACAGAGAATACAGAAATAAGACCACACATCTATAGTGGACTTACCTTCAACAAAGGTGCCAATAAATAAATAAATTTATCTTCAATAAATTGTGTTGGGAAAACTGGATACCCATATGCAGAAAATTGAAACCAGACCCTTATCTCTTGCCATATACAAAAATAAAATCAAAATAGATTAAAGACTTAAATATAAGACCTGAAACTATGAAATTACTAAAAGAAAACATTGGGGAAATGCTTCAGGACATTGGTCTGGGAAAGGACTTCTTGAGTAATAAATAACCCAAAGCAAGGAAATAAAAGCAAAATTGGACAAATGGGATGATGTCAAACTAAAAAGCTTCTGCACAGCAAAGGAAACAATCAACAAAGTGAGGAGACAACCTATAGAATGGGAGAAAATATTTGCAAACTACCCATCTGACAAGGGATTAATAACTAGAATATATAAGGAGCTTCAACAACTCAGTAGGAAAAAAAATCAAATAATCCAATTAAAAATGGGCAAAGTATCTGAACAGACATTTCTCAAAAGACGACACAGAAATGACCAACAGGTATATGAAAATGCTCAACATCATTAGTCATTAGAGAAATGCAAATCAAAACTACAATGAGACATCATCTCACCTCAGTTAAAATGGCTTTTATTAAAAAAGGTAATAATGGAATGCTGGTAAGGATGTGGAAAAAGGGGAACCCTCATACACTGTTGGTGGGTATGTAAATTAGTGTGCAACCACTATGGAGAACAATATGAAGTTTCCTCAAAAAATTAAAAATAGAACTACCATATGACCCAGCATTCCCAGTGCTGGGTATATATCCAAAGGAGAGCAATTCAGTATATCAAAAAATAGCCGCACTCCCATTTTTAATGCAGCACTATTCACAATAGCCAAGATTTGGAATCAATCTAACTATTCATCAATGGATGCATGGATAAAGAAAATGTGGTACATATACACGATGGAATATTATTCAGCCGCAAAATGAAATCTATTATTTGCAGCAACATGAATGGAACCGGAGAACATTAAGTGAAATATGCCAAGCACAGAAAGATAAATCTTGCATGTTCTCACTCATATGTGGCAGCTAAATATTAAAGCAATTGATCTCATGGAGACAGCAAGTAGAATGCTGGTTATACAATCTTTGGAATATCCAGCTAAAGTCTCCCATCTATGTACAATATCTGAACCATAAAAACTTGAAAATAAGTGGTTCCAGTTTTCAGTGGCTTCATTTTTTAAGTGGTCTTTTTCTCCCCTCTCCTGATTATTCACAGATGATGAGGACCTCTGGCATATATAATTGTACTTTTTCTCATGGAATATACTTCGAGACATTTCTTAGAGACATCACAAAATAAAATCCAAGTGCTAAGTGAATATAGCCCAAAAAACCAGAGTACTTCTCATCTACAAGCAGGGTTTCAGCTGATGAATTTCATGATACTGAAGAGACAGTACTGCTTTTTGAGCAACTACCGCATGCCAGGCAGTTTATAAGCCTAACTTCTAAAACCTACCATGATTTTGCAAAGTTGATATTGTCACACCCATTTTAGAGACAGGAAGACAGAGACATAGGCTAAGTAACATCCATTAATTCACAAGGCAAGTAACTGGTGGAGAAAAGATTACAATGAACATGTGCTTAAAATCATTCCACCTTCTGCTGACAAGTCAGCAAACGTGGGGCTGGATGTTGGCGTTGGTCAGAATCAGGAGTTTGCAGTTCAGTTGCTAATACAATCCTATTCCTTACCATCCTCCACAGGAGGGAAACTGAAATGTGTTTCCGGAGCAGGCTGTACAGCCTGTGAGGAAGATAGAAGATCCCCAACTCCCACATGGTTGCAGGCTTTCTGTTCAACTGGTGTGGCTGCAGACATCTGAAGCACTTCCAAGCATTCTTATGTATTTGCTTGTTGTGGGATATTCTTTTGAGCAGAAAGGCTGGCCATGTTGCTAAATATTTAGGTTTCAATGAGCCAAAAGCAATTCTGACATCAAAATGTTAACAAAATCCAAAAAAGAATGCTGGGAAAGTGGTTTCAGGTGCTCCCTGGAACAATGTTTTTCCGTATGAGCGAGCCCACCACGAGCGCTGTTAACATCCAGCAGGTTCTCTGGGCCACAGCATGTTCCATACACAGGAATCCTTGCAGCATGACACTCTCCTCTTGATGAAGCTGAAGGCCTTACTGTTTGTGGCTAATAATACATGTTGGAGAACAAGATCTTTATCTCCAAGCCTATGGATTCATGGACTGCTTGGCACTCAGCTTTTAAAGACATATTACACTTTACCTTTCCCAATAAAATTAAAATTAATACAACTTTCCACTAATAGCTATTATATCTATCTCATAATATCTTATTAAATAAAAGTCTTCACTAATTCATTAAACTTTCTGGAGAAAGACATAGTGAATCTGCAAATTATACTTGTTTTATTCAAAATCTTAAAATTATAAATGCTTTGACATTATTTTGATAGTTCAAATCTGATAAATTTCTAGAATCTAGACTTCAGAACATGATTTAGTAAATTATTCTGGGCTTAAATGATTTATTTATCTGTCTTGAAAATGACAAGTTATTGTTTTGAAAACCATTCTTAATTGAAAGTGACTTTCATGTTTACTTTATGGAATTTCTTATCTAGATAATTGTATATGAAGAATTGTTTTTTAAGAACATTATATGAAGTATATTTAAAAGTTCCAGATTATAATTTAATTTAAAACATTAAATTATAAGAAATCATTAAAAAGCCAAGAATTAAACTTATTTTTTAATATATATGATTTGTTTCAGGGAAGACAAATTCTCATCCCTGCATTATCTTACTTCTTATTACATATATTCAGAAGTTTCTCTGAGTTCAAAAGTTCATAGCAACAATTTATAAGGGTATTAGCTCTGAAGCAAGCCAGAGGGAAAGTGCTGTTTTTAATCAACACAGCTACAATCCTTACACAGCAACAGACCTCGCCAATCCGGCATGATATAGGATGCTGCAAGTTCAGACACTGTCAAGACACATTTTAAAAGTATGATTTTTCACAAGGTAAATTCAGAAAAATAGCACAACCTGCAGCCACAAACATTCCATATTTCTAATTTTTGGAAACTTTAGTCTTACTGAGTGTTATTAATAGGAAAACATTTGTGCATACATTGTGGACATAAAGGGAGAAAAAGGGTTTATCATACCAACAGAGACCAGGAAAAATGTGCCTTTCTTCTGGAAGTCAGATAAGGACTTTATTTAAAGCATAGAGTTCCCAAAGTGAGGCTCTTAGGAAAAGAGGTGAAAGATGGCAAATTCAAAGGCATTGGAAGGTATTCAGTTACCATGATTAAGTATTTTCCCAAGTCTCCCTTTATATAATACATTAAGAAACAAATTTTTGTTTCTTTAATCCTGGAGTTTAAGTCTATGTGAGAAGTATGGAAGGAGTAAGATAAATATTACAGCGATGATGGCAATTCTTCCTGAAAAATATAAGGCTCTTGTTCATTCATTGATTCATCCATTCCACTCTTACTTCCCGAGCACCATATATCAGACATCGCCGCTGGACGTTCAGCAGCGAATGCGCCAAGGAGCCCTCTGCTCCCTTGGAACTCATACTGCGATGCAGCACTGTCCACAGAACTTTCTGGCTCACAGGAATGCTTTGTATCTGTGCTGTCTAACATAGCCGCATGTAACTGCTGAGCATTTGAAATGTGGCTGATACAACTCAGGAAGTGAATTTTAAACTATTTCATTCTATTTTATTTAAATTTAAATAGCCACATGTGGCTAGTGGCTATCCTATAGGATAGCACAGTTTAATGGATTAATCAGACAATAAACACATAAATAAATAAGTATATAAAATCTTTTCAGCCTTGGATTAGCTCAATAAAGAAAATAATTAGGCTTGGGGGAGGAAGGGGAAAAGGCTGGGTCCTCTTAAATATGGTTGATTAAGAAAGTCCTGTTTAAAGAGGCGACATTAGAGCAGAGACCTCTTTGACAAAAGAGACCAAGCCATGCAAAAATGTGGGGGAAGAAGAGTACAGGTAGAGGACACTGGAAGGTCCCAAGGTGCCCTTGGTGGGAATGAGCTTAACACATAGACGCAGCAAGAAGGGGAGAGAGTGGGAGAATGGGAGAGTATCAGGAGACAGCCAGAGAGGTGGGCAGAGATAGGAGTGTGCTGGGCCCGATGGCCCACGGAAAGGAGTTAGAAATTTATTCTGATATACAGGGAAGCCAGTGAAGGGTTTCCAGTGGAAGAGTTTCAAGCTGATTTATGTTTAATAAGATCAGACAAGGGGCTAGGTGGAGACGAGACTGGAAGAGCAGGAGAGTAAAAGCAGCAGCCAGTTAGAAGGGTACTGCATTGGTTCAGGCCCAGTGCTCCGGCAGAGCAATATTAGTGGGCAGACTCAGAATCTATTATGAGGGTAGAGTCAACAGGCCTTGGGGACAGATGACATATGGCAAGCATACGAGGGCCGCCCGGAAAGTATACAGCCATGTAATATGAAAAATATATTAACAATGGCTGGATATTTTCTGGAGAGCCCTCGTATATGTGCATGTGAGGAAGGAAAGGGAGGAGTTGAAGATGAGTCCAAGGTTAGTTGCAGAGTTTATCCCAGAGACAAAGCCACCAGACACTGGGGACAGACTGACCTTGGAACCAAGAAAAACAAGGTGCTCAAATTCTCAGAAGCAGTCATACCAGAAAAGCCCTTATAAATATGTTAGGAAGCATGTGAGCACATTATGTGCATATATGTGTGTGTATGGATAAATAAAATTTAAGTAAAATGTGCCCAATTAGTTTAGTCTGATCGAAAAGAATTCCTTAATTTATATAAACTGGGTAATGATCTTGTAAAAGATCTAACTAACTAAAAGAAACTAACTCTTGCGACATTATATTGTTGCCAAACTACACTTCGGCATAGTGATAAATATAATCTACATATATTTAAAAATGCATAAATGATATCCACCTTCAAAAACAGTTATTCTAAACCATAATCAGATGGTATCTAAAAGGACCACTTAATTCTCTCATCACAAGTGTTGTTTTCAAGTGTTTAACCTCAGAGTTGACAAAGTATTTCCTGACTTGTATGCTGGTATGTTATATGCAGAAAAACTTTAAGGGGCTTCACAGATACAGTGCTGTCACTGCATGTGTGCATTTAACTGAAATTCAAGTATACTGAGACAGGGAGGAAGAAAGGAAAACAAGTAGCATAGTGTGGGAAATTCCGCTCGCCATTCCCCTCAACGCGTCTACGCCTGAGAATAAACATGGGAGGTAAGACAGCAAATTGTTGTTCCCTCTGTTGATTTGGTTTTCACTGATTTCATGGTATGGGATCTTACCATGCCGGGTACTTTTCTAGTGTTTAAAGAAAACGTACTTTTTCCTACAAGATAGCCCTATCTCATCTGAGGCTCAAACACAAAGTGGTATGTCCAATGCTAGAGGAAAAACTGGCAGTGTTGGGTTTACAGGGAGGGGGATTTTATGGGCAATTTAATAGGCTTTCAAGGGTCGTTTTGACTAGACATAATTTTTGCCTCATATACTGAGTTTATAACCTAATTGCCTTATGAGAGTTACTGGCACAGAGCAGCTTCTACTTTACTCAGAAGGAAAATCATGAAGGATCTTATATTACTATTAACACATTTCAGTCTGAAAAAACTTGAAAATCAAGCTCTCTCATAAGATTTTTTTGGGGAAGTCATCCATATAGGAAGGATACTAAGACAAAACAAAAGAGAATATGCAAATTTCAAGGGGTTGTAACCTGTTAAATTTTTGTCCCCTGAATTTTGTCTTAAATCTAAGTTGAATTTATTATGTGTTTGTTTATATAACCTGTAGACAAGTAACAGGAAAGTCTTTGCACAGAATTTGCTTAACTCTCTAGAAATGTTTATGGTATGAGGCTAAACTCTTGAACAAAGAACACATGCACCCTCTCACAAACACACTTTTTTTTTTACTAAAGATTATATGATCTCAAAACCTAAACATTCTTTTGGAACATAAAACCAGAATTTATATCTTGGCACTTGCAGATTTGGGAGTGATGCCTAGAAAAACAAACATATTTTCTTTAATTAGTCCTGAAGGAAAAGAAATATAACTTGAAATTAATATTGTTGGTTAAAAAAATGCAACACAAAACATGGTTCATATACTCTGAAGAAAATCTGAATTCATACTATGCTTTAATCTGAATAAAAAGTATAAAAATAAATAAAAGCCCAGTTGATCTGCTTTAAAAGGGTTGTTTCACTTACTGTTTTTGATTAGTTTGTGTTTTTGCTCACATTTAAACTCCTACTAGGCTGATCATTGAAAATATCATATAACCCGAGTCATATAATATTAACATGATTACTTCACTATATATCTGCTCCAAGACAATCATCTCAGTCAGGGCAACTTTCCTTTCAATTGCCTTTGCTGAAAAGTTTGCATAAACATCCCAGGCCAGTTAATTCTTTCCACGGGCTTTAAGCCTCATTGACATGCAGATGAGAGCCTGATCAAATGACAAGCCTGGGAGCCAAGTGATGTGAATGAGTCCACTGCACAGAAATGATGGGCACTCCAGCCTGCAAGCCCAGAGCAGCACTGAGCGAGAATTCTCTCTGCTCTCATCACAGGCTCTCTGGAAGGCCAGTGTCTCTCATAGAGAATATTAAACTATACTCAATTCTCAAAACATTTTTCCTTCAACACAGTGAAACTTGCAACAAGTTGAAGTAGAAAGGAAAGTCCGGTTTGTGCCTTAACAAAATGAAATATCTGGTATCTGAAATAGGAAGATTAATGTGAATCAAGAAAGTGCAAATGCAAATGTCCACTGGAGCCAGACAAGTCATGTAAGTGAGCCAGCTGGAAGACCTGAATTCTGAACTCTGTGAGGTCAGAGTCTGGCTGGGTCAGCCTGCGTCCCTACTATATTCCTTCCAGCATTCTGCACCATGTCTGGGACATGGTATGTGCTCGATATATAGGTATTAAATAAGTTACTAAATGTTGTCATCAAATAGCTGTGTAATTTGGGGCAAATCAGTCTCTGGAGGAGCTCTTCTTTCCTCAGCTCAAAAACGCAGTGGTGGGGTTAGACCTGTGGTTTTCATACCGGCTCTCCCCTATCCCAGTCCCATCTTGGGCCCTCCCTACAATCCCTGATTAAACTACAGCAGCTGTCTTTTTTTGTCCAATTATCTTATAACTTTTAATATTATTTTAAGTTTTTGTTGAAAAGTATACAAATCATAATTGTACAGCTTAGTGAATTTTCACAAATTAAAAGCCATGTCTCCCTTGCCCCATTCCAGTCAGCACCCCTCCTCCCCCTCCAACTACCTGAACAGTAGTAGGCAAGCACTGCCCTGAATCCCAACACAACAGACCGGTCTGTCTTGTTAACTTTACATAAACGGAATCACACAGCATGTACGCTTGTGCCCCTCGCCCCGACTATTTTTGTTCACATAGTATTTGGAAGACTCATCCACACTGTTGTAATTATTAATTCCTTGCAGCTCTAAAATTCTACTGATATCAATTACTAATCCAACAAATGAGAAAAAATACTTTTGAAAATAACAGAGGCAATATAACTGGTCACAGTAATAAACTGAACCATAAGCAGGTAGAGCTAGGCAATGTCATCTTGTCTATATGCATATTAAAGGATTTCCCATGTGGAAGGCAAATTTGTGTTCCTAGTGATGAGTAACTAAAAACTGTGATGGTTCCAGAACTGTTCTAGTTAAAGTTCTCAAGAGTCTATGGTTCTAACACATTGTTTGGTTAGAGCCATGGCATATGGACTATGGATAACCAAAAATTTATTTTTAAAACAAGGTGGTTGCAAGTAGCCATAATTCATTTGCATAAGATAAAAAATAATTATTTGTTGAATGAATGGACTAATACAAGAAACCCAAAGCTGTCTTCTGATGCGATGTTTGCTCACAAGTGATGATTTTTTCTCTTGGTTTGTATAATAACTGTGAGGATTAAAAAAGCCTGATTCTTTTTACAAGGTTCATACTTGGAAAGAAAAATCTAAAATTTTAAAGATTATTAGAAATTCCAAACAAACAAAAATGCTCCAAGAACTTCTTTTGTAGTGGGGAACAATTTTCCCATCCTTATATAAAACCATGAAAAAAAAAGGTTTTTAATGAAGATTTATGAAACAATAGAACCATGCAAATTAAAAAAATCACTAGAATGCCATATTTGCAATTTGTCCTTCAGTAAGAGAAGTCAAAACTCAGTAATCAGAGAAAATAACTTAGGCAAAGTGAATTTTAACCTTATTAATGAGAGCCCAGTAGAAACTCCAATAATATAAAAGAAGCTGTTAAATCTATGAATATTTTAAAAAAGAAGACTTAATAAAAACATATTGTTTTACAAATCACTGGAAACTTTACAATGACCTTTGAGATTTTTATGCAAGCACTGGTGTAATCTTTTTTGATAACAATGTTGAACTGATAACACAAGGAACACATTTTTCTGGGAGGGTCTTGATGAAATTGGATAAGAGAAACAGAGATAAAAACATAAGTGACTTTCACCGAAAATTCTACATATACCAATTTAATACATTTGTGAAAACCTCATTAACCAACACTGAGGGTCTAAGATTTTGAAAATTGCACTTTGCAAATTGTTCCTAAGCCTTGTTGCTTTCAACAGATCCATTAAATGACTCAGACATGGCCTGCCTCCTAGAGGACACCAGTGGGTGAGATCAGACCATCCTGCTTTTTGAAGACAAGAGGTCGTCATCATTGGCAAACTCCTCCTTCTGAGCAAGACCATCATCTGGTCTTCTGGTACACAACCCAAATACTATATACAAACTCATTTGGTTTGGGTTAGAGTTGGCCAAATTTGCTAAGCAGCCAGCCTTCCCTGATGAGGTCAGCACAAACATCCCAGTTACAGCTGGTTCCAAACACAGACAGGAGATGTTGCATGCTGCTGATTAGTACCCTTTGTTCAGGCCTGTCTAGGTCCTAATAATGTGAAATGCAAAACAAAAAAATCTGCTCACTGGCTATGCTACCTACATAGAGGAAAACTGCTACAGAAGAAATAACATGCCTTTAATCAGTTCACGTTCTTAATTTTCCTCTATAATTAAATAAACACATCTATTAACTGGGGAGAGCATATGTAAATTGAGGAGAAAAGATCATAAAACAGAATTTAGACACGGTAGAAAAAAGCATAAAAAGGGTAACACTTTTATATCTAAGAGAACATGAACGAAATATGCTGAATCAATAGAAAAATGTTGGAAGTACAGTAGAGATAGAGTAAAATGAGATCTGGGTTATAGTAACTTATGTGTTAGACATATATTTAATGTTTCTAACAGTGGCCTTTAGGATTAAAGAAAGTCAACAGCATTCCACACTATCAGCAAGAGTAAATACTGAATGTCTTATCTATTACATGGTCTTCCATGTTCTAGCATCTGTTAAGCCTCCCTCTAAAGAAATCCCTTAATACTACCCTTGTCTATTTCCCTCACTTCACCATGAACACGCTCATCTCTTCTGTGCCTTCCCTTTCTTCCATCTTCCCACCTGAGCCCCTCCTTTTTGTCAGGCTTTGCTGCAAAGCCACCTGTGGATACCCAACCCATGATCCCACCACACACATTCTGTGATCTCCAGGCTTCCTTACACATGTAAGCACAAAAAAGCTAAAATAACATGGTTGTCACCCTAAAACACTTGCAAGTAAGGTTGGTGAGCAATGAGCTGTGAGTCAGAGTCTAGGCTAAAAAACAAAAGAGTGATTTATAAGATTTTGTCTAGTCAACAACATTGATTTAAGCAAAACTCTTTAATCCTTATAAACCTTTTGTGAGGCACTGTGTACAAAAGGAATCACAAATTTAAACTATGATATCTACTCAGCATATACTGAAATTAAAAAATAATACTAAAAAATCATGTCATTCTAGTTTTTAAAAAGTCAAGTAGTTAAAACTAATTCTAGGAAACAAAAAAGAAGAAATTATCTTTTATATTTAAAAGAATCACCTCTGATCTTTCTTTCCTCTGAACATAAAGATCAGAAAACTTATTTATGTATTTACGAATCTTTTCAGCTGGGATGGACCCCTCGATTTAGATATTACCACACTTAACTTATTCCAAATGTAGAAATGTGACATGACCAAGAAAATGCAATTCTTGAAATAAATCTGCATAAACTTTCATTACAGCTAAATGAAACTCTGAGATTCTCCACACTATTATATCCTTTTCCCTCATTCCCAACTTAACAAGAACTTCCTGAGAGTCTATCTAGTATGCGCAAATCATAATACCCATGTAGGGAAGGCAAAAATGTAGCTGCTCTTTTTCAGAGACCACTCAGCTGCGGAAGTCCAGGTGTGGTCTTCAGACAGGTAGGGGAGCAGGTTAGCCACGGGGAAGGGAAGAGCCCCATCAAAAGCATCATGGCCCAGTGAAGCACCACAAGTTTAGGAAATAAAGAGTGACATTTGTGTGGCTAGAGTAAAATGCACAATGGGCTGGGACAGCCGAAGAGATCAGGAGGCATGAGGTGTCGAGACTTTGCAGAGGTCCTGCCTGCCAGGTCCTCAGCCTCTCAGAAACACAAACAGCACTATGACGTTTCCTCTAAAGATAGAAAATAGCAGCAAAAACAAATTGCAGAAATACCTAGTTCGAAATACAGAAATGAGTTACGTTGCTTAGGAATTTTCTCTTTCTTGTCTATAAAGATACAATATGCTATCATTATTTTTTTACAGTTGATTTATATAAGGGAAAACTTAGAAGTTTCAACATATTAAAACAGTGTGGATGGGAGGCAAACCACATCTATTCATTTCTTTATATTCATTTCTTTAGTTGCAAAGCTAATTGCTGGAAGTTTTAATACACTTTTTACGTGTATCAGTGGTACTCACTAGAATCTCATGGGAAGCTTTAAAAAATAGTATGTTTTCAGGCTCTATCCCCACCCCTGAGACTCTGATTTAATATGTTACAGCTTTCGGGAAGGTCTATGTGAAAAATGCTTTTCAAAGCTTGCTGGGTTAAAGTGGCGATCATAACATCTTTACCACAAAGAACATCTGTTTACCAGCTCTGCTTTCTTTGACCAGTTGTAGGAGTGCTTTAGGGAATGAATTCTTTTTTTCTCTTGATAGGCTTCTGTGCTTGAGGCTAGACTGCAAAGATAACAATAGTGTGTGAGTGTTTGTGTTTGTATATGTGTATGTATGTGGGCACATGTGTAGAGCATGCTAAAATCATAAGCATAGCCATGTAAGAATGTGTTCTATTTCTCCAGATGATTTGAAAGTCATTGGCACCTTCACATATATGTAGATACCCTCAATGAGAAAAAAAATTGATTTTTCTTTGCCTCTTTTTTAAGTTTTCAATTTCTAGAAATTCTTTACATTTTTAACTAGAATAATGTATTTGATTCAAACAACTGAGCATCTTATTCAAACAATTCTGCCTGTGTCTTATTTATAGAATATTATAGCCAGAAGAATCTTTTTCTTTCACCTAAAATAGGACTGTGAAGTTTTTCAAGGGAAAGCAAAGCTGAATTTAGAAAATGTTCACCCTGATTTTTCCTCTGATGACATTTTTAATTTTTAAAAATAAAAAATAAAAGTATTAATATTTCTCTCCCTTAGCCTTTGAATATCCAACATTATCAAGCATATTATGAGCAAAACAAACTATAAATACTTTGTTTTTACCTCTTAAATCAGCAATGATTTTCAATGGCTAAAAAATTCTATAAATATTGAATATATTTAAATTTTTCTTAAATTTCTGAGATTCCCCACCCCCCATTATTTCAGATTTCAAAGGACATTTATGTTTCATTCAAAATATTTTAACAATTTGGGTACGATTTGAAAATTGTTTTTTTTTTTAGAGATGGGGTCTCGCTCTTGGTCAGGCTGGTTTCGAACTCCTGACCTTGAGCTATCCACCCGCCTCGGCCTCCCAGAGTGCTAGCGATTTGAAAATTTTTAATTCTCAAATATTTTATATATTGCTTAAAGAAATACAAAACGTAGAAACAACTATTTATAAAGTTTATTCCTTCATATGTGCTAGAATATCCTTGCTCATTAAAGGAAAAAGATATAAACCTGGCTTTCACTTTCTGGAACATTACAGTCTAAGCAATTAATATTGTTTATTACCTTGATGTTCTTGAATAAGTAGTGTGGTCATAGGCCCCTGCCCTCAACACCTGAGTCCCTACAGTTCAGTGACAAGGTGAGTTGTCATGAGAGGAGCATATTCATTGATGAAATGACTAGTTATAAAAGCAGTCTTCTTCTAAAACCCCATGAAGTTAATGTTTCTATTCACCAGTTTGCGGCTGATTATAAGATGCTTACAACAGTTTAATGCAAAAAAATTACAATACTAAAAATACAGTGTACATACAGTCCATATAAGAAAGTAAATTGATTTTAAAATTTAATTCAAAGAAATTGATGTTGAAAAAAGGCCTGAATCACATACAAATCCATTGATAAATGAGGAGCTAGAAGAGTTAGACCAATGAACAATTGAAAACAAGAGAACAAAAATGGACGAGGATGTAAGTAAATATTTTATATGAGAATTATTTCAGAATCAAAGAGTAAGAACATTTCTTAGGAAACATGACTTTTTTAGTATCTTTGCAATAGTAGTTCTAGTTTAGGCTGCACTGTTATGTAATTTTGTACAAAAAATTTGTGTCCTGAAAAATCAGCATTTGATTCAGACTTCACTCCAGTTTATAGCTGCAAGGATATACTTTAAACTTTGTCCCTTATGATATAATTTTTAATGGACTCATTTCAGATAATACCGCAGTGTGATCTTTGTCACTAATTTCTACAAAAAAGTGGATTGACCCTTTTCTGTTACCAATTATTCTCTAGTAATGAAGGCCTCTGGAATAAAGCCATCATTCTGAATTTTCCATCACCATTAATTATGAATAGAATGTGCCTCAGTTTATCCCTCCATTTAAACTTCAAATTATTTATTTGTCTCTTTTCAGAATTTTTACTTAGCACATAGTGATTCTCAACTCTGTTCACACATTAATATTACCTGAGGAGTCTTTAAAAATACTGATGCCCAGGCCCCACCCCCAGAAAAATTAATTCAGAGTCTCAGGGGTCAGGGTAGAGCCTGAAACATACTATTTTTTAAAAACTTTAGGGTATTAATTATGAAATGTCTGATTTCCTTAAGTACTAAGTTTCACGGTTGATTTCTCTGGCAGTTCACTTTGACACTTCTTGTTTTATGCTTATTGTGATGCTACAATCTCAGTCTTTCAAACTCACATTTTGGTTTGTGAACAGCAATTTTTGTGAAACCATAGATAACTCAAAAATTTGTGTTATTTTCAAATATGAGTTCTGTCATGGAACCAATGCAGCACAGACAGCTTGAAATATCAGTGACGTGTTTGGGAAGGATGTGGCTAATGAATGCACAGTACATCCATGGTTTCAGAAGTTCTGTTCAGGTGATTTTAATCTTGAAAATGAGCCAAATGGGCAACCTGAGACCCAAGTGGATAATCATGAGCTGAACGCTGTAGTGGAAGGGAATCCATCTCAACCTAGGGGTGAATTAGCAGCAAGGTTTGACATTACTATTTCAACAATATTGGACCATTTGAAAAAAATGGGCAAGGTAAAGAAGCTGGGTAGATGGGTTCCGCATGAATTAAATGAGCGTCAGAAGAGAAATAGTCTCGAAGCTTGCCTTTCTTTACTGTCATGATATAAAGGAGAAACATTCCTATACTGTATTTTTATGTGTGATGAAAAATGGATTCTTTTTGACAATCACAGCATTCAGCACAATGGTTGAATAAAGATGAAGTGTCGAAACACAGTCCAAAATTGAATATTCATCAAAAAAAGCTAATGGTGTCTGTTTGGTGTTGGTATTATCCACTACAGCTTCATGAAACCTGGTAAATCCATTACAGCAGATGTCTACTGCAACCAACTGGACGAAATGATGAGGATGCTTGTGATGAAGCAGCCGAGACTAGTCCATAGAGACAGGCCAGTCCTCCTGAAAGACAACACACTCCACCACATGTCGCACAAACAACATTGCTCAAACTACAGCAGCTGGCCTTGAAAACTGTCTGTCATCGACCTCATTCCCCAGACCTTGCACCAACTGACTACCACTTCTTTCCAGGCTTTGGATCACTTCTTGCAAGGAAAACTATTCAATTCTCAACAAGCTGTGGAGAATGCCTTTTGCGATTTTATCGCCACTCACTTCTTCACTCCTGGCATAAACAAGCTACCATTAAGATGGCAAAACTGTGTCAATAGTTTAGACACAAACTTTGATTAATTGTACTGCTTCTTGTTTGAGATATAATAAACTACACTTTTGATTTGAAATCAATATTATAGATGACAAAGAATCCATAGTCTATTTTTTCAAATAATTTGTGGGTAAAATGAAGAGAGGCAAATAACATTGGCTTCTTAAAGGTTATACTGAGATATATGCTTTTTGTTCCAGCTGAATTAAAACATTGGGTTATCTCTAATCTAATGACAAAAATTAGCTCACTCACATCTGGGAATCATTCCTGGAAAGCTTGCCTCAAATTCTGTTTTAATTACTTGGAAATATAGTTGATGTGATTGAAAAAAAACCCTACACAATCCATTTACAACTGCTTTCATTCATTATATCCATAATTATATCCATATCATTAGTGTCTCTTAGAACCTCACAGTTCAAATATCTCAGTAGTCAAAATTATTACTTTTATATGGCTAATAAAAGATTTTAAAATTGACTTCTTGGCTTTATACTACTATGGACTGGACATGTCAAAAGACTTGCAAATGGATCATTTCAATCCTACTTTCATTTACTTGAAGTCCAATAAGTCATTAGAAATGAATGTGAGTCCTGTTACTCAATAACTAGAAGGAAGATGTGGACTAAATGTCCGCTGATTCAGCTGTCTAGGTTATCTCTCATTTTAGAATTCTAAAACTCTATTAGTCTATGAATCTATTCTTTGCAATAGATAGGATCTAATTGAATTTATTGGTAAAACTGCCTTCTACTTGAATGATGAGAAAAGAGGAAGTTTTATTTTGACTTTGGAAAAATGATCAGCTATATGAGACAAGCTCTATTCCCTCATTGCTAACCTTGGAATCCTACTGTTAACTTCATTTAGTGATGTTATTGTACTTAGAAAATATAAAGCCACATAGAAAAAATCATGGGATAAATCAAATATATTTTTGAGTTAAAAAAAAGTCTCTGAGAGGATGAATTCTAAAGAATAATAAAAATTCTACTGGCTGAACCATGCAGGTTAAGGAATTCTGTTGGGTGTCCAAAAGTCGCAGGAGCATAATTTCTCTGAATAGCTAACATGTCCAGGAAGATCTGTGGCTATGGGCTGCACTGGACCATCTCAAGGAAGAAACCATTGGAGGGCTTGCTTTCCTGAAGTGCAAGGCCAGATCATATTCATCTTTGTATCCCCTGTATCACCCATTATGATGTTTTGCACTTACTAGAAACTTAACATGTCTACTGATTGAACAAAATATTCTGTTATTAAATAGAATCTCAGGAAATTGCAGCCCTCTACTCTTTTCTATCTTTCTTTATTCCCTGTCTCTTCCACTCATCTCATCATCATTATAAAATTATACAAAAAAACCCTGACTCCAGGTATTGAGCCATGTTAGAATCCAGGAGGGATATGAGATTACATTATACCATACATGGAGGATGGGAATAACATTGCACAGAGGTCTTGGGAGCCAGGTTTCAGGCAGGGATCCATCACTAAGGTGCTGTGAGACTGGAGGACTCAACTCCTCTCCAGGCCATAGCCAATAAAGAAATGGTATAGAATATTCACTTCAGTTCTTCCAGTTGTGGAGCTAATCAATGATAAACAGGTGCCCAACCCATGGCCTTAGGGCTGCCCTAGCCTCTTCAGGGCTTTACTTATCCCCCAGGAAGCAGGTATAGGGATAGAGAAGGAAAAAAAAAAGGGCACCACCACACAAAGCCAATATTCTTACTCATTATTTTGACCGTATGTTTAAAAGTAAGAAATATGATGTTCTTTGAAATAGCTTAATAGGCATTATAAATTAAGAAACACATAAGGGCACTCCAATCAACCAATAACAATAAACCTGATATAAACATTCTTTGGATGTTAAATTGCTACAGCTCTTTTGTTGATGATACTAGGGAATTCCAGCATCTGCCCATGATCAGGTTGGTCACTCTTGCCACATAAAATTTCAAGGGTATTCAGGACACAGTCTGAAGAGGCTGCATTCTTTACCTTGCCAGTACACATGTCCATAATTTTTCAAGACCAAAACATTTGGTGGAATGTGTATCTTTATTATTTGCTAAGCTTACAGCATTTTAACCCAACCACTTCTGAGCCTTACAAGTAAGCCAAGGATTTTGTGTTCCATTTTTATGATGAAATGCAGATTTTCTATTAAAGGAAATTACTTCAACTCAAAAGATTAAATGTGATGGTACTTAAAAATATTTGTAATTGGTTAAACTTGGGAAGCTGAAAAAATAAGTACAAACCAAGAAAAGCTTTAAAAATGTAGAATAAAATATTTGACTGGATGAATTGTTACTTGCTCGAAATTCAAAACTCTAAGTTATTAGTTCTGTAACTCAAAACAGCATTCAAAGGAATAGTTTGCTTGTCTTTCTGTACCTTCCAGTGAAACTCCCTAATGATAGCCTTTTGCTTATTGATATATTTGCAACAATTATATAAAAAATGTTGGTATTTTCCTACTGTTTTCTAGCTTCATGCATCATCTGGGCTTTCTCTCCTCATCTCCTTACAGCTCAAAGCTTTCCCCTCTCTACAGGCATTGTTTACTTGACATGAAAAATAGACTTTAGCAAAACTAATTACATAAAATGAGGGAAAACTCTAAATCTCAATTATGGAATAATTAATTATAAAACCATTAGGTAGAATTATCATTCTTTAAGCTGTTCTTCTTCAATAATAATTCTCTCAACAATGTATTTTCAGCTACATTTGTGATCTTTCACATCGTCAGTCTTTACCTTTGTACGGCAAGTATCTCTAAACAGTTGACTAATTTAGTCAACAATTATTCATGGATTGCAAATTATGTGCCAGGCATTGATCTATGCTCTGGGGTTTTAGCACTGAACAAAAGAAAAATGTCCTGCCCTTGGGAAGCTTACATTTTAGTTGGTGAGGAAGGCAATAAACAAATACATAATTTCAGGTGGAGATGGGTGCTGCGAGCATGCGCAGAGTACAGCTGGTGAGGGCAACAGTCACAGGGTTGTGTTCTTTTTTTTTTTGGAAACAGAGTCTTGTTCTGTTGCCCGGGCTACA
>VBSM01002608.1:58457630-58485459 GCA_008086735.1 Cheirogaleus medius | reverse complement strand
AAAAAAAAAACAAAAAACATCTTGGCCTCAGACCTTAGCCACGTTTTCCACTTCAGCTTGGCCATCGACAGAGCCAATATTTTGATGCCTAACTGTGGTTTCACATCTAGTTAAGAACCACAGAGCAATGGTTCTCAGCTGGGGGTGATTTTGTCTCTAGGGGACACGGGCAATGTCTGGAGACATTGTTGATTATCACAACTGGAGAGGAGGTTCCTACTTGTATGTAATGGATAGAGACCAGAGATACTGCTACATATTCTACAATGCACAGGGACAGCTCCCGTAAAAACAAACGACCCAATCCAAAGTGACAGTAGGACCAAGGTTGAGAAACCCTGCCATGGAGACTGAGACATGACTGACCTTTCCAAAACCCTCAATACCTACCTAAGAGAAAATATAAACAACAAAGGGTCATCCTTGAGCATCTACTCATAGCACTGATGATTTACTTGTGAAATATTCTCAGTGATCCATTAAAGCAGGATATAATTACCAATATTCCATTACTTCAGTTTAGAAACCTGCTTACATAAAAAAGCCATCCTGCTGTTGTTTCAAACAGCCTAAAATTTGTACCGATTTCAATAGTCTCCAGTCCAAATTATTAAATTTTAAAAAATGTGTTCCAATGTGAATGGTGTATTCTTCTTTGAATGAAAGAATTACGAAGGTAACAACTGTTAGGAAAAAAGTGAAGTGAAGGAAAAACCCTACTTAACAGGAAAGAGATTAGTCCCATAAGCAAATTTAGCTATCCACAATTAACAGGTAAACAGAAAAGAGTTGTTAGTTTGAGAGCTAAGTACCTAAGTAGGTTTCAACATTAAAATTTTCAGTTTGTATTGTACCATTGGAAAATCTGGTTGGTATGAGGACTTCTTTAATTTTAACTCATGAACATATTTGCTAAAACTATTTTAAGATGCCATCTGCCCTGGAATCTTTTCCAATACAAGTGTAATCACATGTTTACAAGGAAAGGAAGAAAAAGACATTCTATTTTGTTTCTTACTTAAGGAAAATATGGAGATAGCATTTCATATATCATTTGCAGATATCTTTTACAAACCATCTCTAAGAATGATATATTTTACACATTCTGTCACTGGAAAAAGAGCAACGCCTTCTTAAACACACTGTCACCATGAAAACAAGTGACAGAAAAAGGAAGCCAGTGTTGTGAGCAACACCACACACACTGGTGAGCACAGCAGGCGGCTGGGGACACGGGCTGTGCCAAGGACCTGGGCTCTGGGGACAGAATTGAGTCCTGTCACCACTACCTACGTGGGCGAGTTCCTTATATTCCCTGTAAGCCCCCATTTCTTCACCTATAAAATGGGGACAATGGTCATCCAAGGTCCCCCTAGAACTGTCCTGAGGACTAAATGCACTCCCACTTCACCAGGTTCTCCATAAGAACCTCAATCATGGCTGACAGCTATTGGCTGCATGTGGATTGAAATGGCCCTGTGTCGTCGTTAGCATACAAATCCATACCCAGTCATCTGAACCATGGTGAAGAGATACCAGGTTTCTGCTTGCAGGAGGCGTCTGGAAGCCTGCAGTGGTCATTCCTGTGGCTATGACCTGAAGACCTGTGCACTGGGAGCAGTGACTCCCGCTGGGATGGCAGGGCAGTGGCTCGTTCCACTCTTCCATTCCCCAGACTGACCAGCTCTGCCCTCCAGTCTCTCCCATTTGAACTAAGTAAGTGGGTGACAAGACAACAGTGGATAAGCCATGGAGAAGCAGCATAGAAGAGGAGGAAAGGAGAAACTAAACAATTATAATTTGGGGTGTATTAATACTGATATCTGGCAACTGGTAGCCTGATGAGTGTGAGAATGGGTAGCTGATGGACAAACAGTTAAAATCTAAAACATCCTACTCTTCGCCATCCACAGCACTGTTCGTTCCAGTCTTCTAGAGAGCGAGGTAGCTTGAAGACAAAAAGTATATTTTATTTAACTTCGCTACAGACACTGCCTTTAAGTTTATTCTGTCTTCCTTTAATTTCTGATTTTATGACATAATCAAGAAGTGGATTTATGAGAGACAAAGGGTTTTATAAACAGCTAAATTCAAGATGGGGTATTGTTTATGTAAGTACTGGCTACTCCCACCACACCCCAAGTATCTCCTCCTATCCAACACTTCCAAGATATGAGGGGTGGATTTCACATGGTTGGAGCCTGCCCAAAGACAATGGAGTTTCCTACAGAACCCCCAGGGACAAAGGCTCTTACAGCTGATTTGAGGGGGCTCTGGAGGGGCTACAGTTTTAAACAGTGGCAGGAGGCATGGAGAATCATACTGTTTTCCAAATAAAAGTGCAAAATACACTGAACGCTCCCTACACTTGTCTGAATTTAGGCAGAGTTCATTTAAAACCTGAGATTGGGTTAATTTCCAAAGGATTAAACCTGAGTCTTTAAATGGGTTTGCCTTTTTAATACACCAAAACAACTGATAGGCTTACCAAACCAGGAAATACATTTGCTCCCTTTGGTAAAAGTAACATAAAACTATAAAAAAAAAAAATCATTGCTATGCATAATGTTGATTTTTACCTATCAGAGAATGCACTTCCTATTCTTATGTATTAGCTAAAAAATACCAATGACTAAAGTAGCTGATTCATTTAACTGACCACGTCGCTTTACCCTGACAACTGAAAACAACTTAAGTTTCAAAATCTTTGCTGAGCCAGGGAATTGAGATTGTTCAAACCTGTAAGCTCTGTATACTTCTCTTTCAACACTTTAAAAATATACCATGTCAGTTTTAAGAGAGACAAGGTGCTGATTATCTTCAATGGTTAGCCAAAACATAAAGTAGAAATTTCTGGCACTAGAGAGTCTAAACTTTAAATATGTCCTTCCTTACGGTAAAGCAGGCTCTTGGGGTTGAAAGAAAGGGAGGGGTGGTGGGTGAGAAAGGCATTAAAAAACATTTTTCTTCCCTCTTCATCCGGGATCACTCTATTCAATTTATGAATACCTAATCCCTGCTTAAGCTTAAATTCTAAGGTACTAAAGCTAATTTATGAAAAGGCTCATGTAAGCAGCCTGAAAATCAGCTTAATAAACAGGTATTACTCACCATCAGCAAGTGCCTAATAAATTTGTCTAGACACAGGTGATAAAGTAGTAAAACGTACTTTCAAATTTCCATGGAATTGTTGTAGGATCATGTGCTTTCAAATAATTAAATCTAAATGTTCACATATTTTAACACAAGCAGTCATTGAAATGATCGTTTATGCACGCAGGACAAAGCAACAGTAAACATTGAGGATACTACGCACAATTGACGATGCTGGCTAAGTTCAGGTTGACATTCTAAGTTACTTTCATGGCTGCTGTAAATATTTTGAAAAGCATTCATTTGCTTCAAGATGTCAATAGCTCTCAAGGTCTTTTACCTGGAGATTCTTCGTATTATTGATGGAACAGAGGAATTGAAGCATTTTTGATGAGGAAAGAGAGAGGTTTGCGTCAGAAGAAACTGGAGTTTTTGGTCACTCCCTTCTATTTAATCACATTCCCACCCACCACTTAATAATTCTTACCAGGTAACTTAATATAATAAATGAGGGGAAAATACGCTGGTGCCCCGTGTTCACATACACAAGGAGGGGACAGTACTACAGAGTACTATTTGCATTTGGCTCCGTAGTATTTAAAATAATTCGATTCCATCTTGACCCCGCCTCATCCATCACATGTTTGGGAAGCACAGCAGAATTCCCATGTTCTCTACTGAACAACCAAAATGAAACTCAACACATGGAAAAAATGCCTCAGGTGCAACAGGGAAAAAGAATCTCCCTGCAGTTTCCAACGATAAGTATGTTTTGTACGTTGTCTTTTTCTAAACGGCTTGTAAGAGCAATTTATGACCTCCTGATTACTATAACATATTGTGCTCTTAACAAGAAAAAGGTAATAGCAGTTTGGCTTCTTGTTGGCATTCCATTTTTTATAGATTATTATATTGTCCTCAAGCTGAGTTGAGTCTGAAATTAATATAATTAACCCCCTGCTCAGCTACACACTCACTCATCTATTTTCCATTCTCATTCCTCTGCCCCTGAAGACAGACTTGGAAAGGAAGGAAACCTGTGTTCAGTGGCCTAACATTCATTCTTAGTTCCCAGACTTCTGTTCTAGGAGCTAGTATCAATTGAATGTGAAAACAACTTGAGAAATCACAAGAGACCCTTCACAGCCAGCCAGCTTGTGTTCCACAAACTGCACTTACATTTTCTGTTAAAAATGTTATAAAAACATATCAAGGATATCAGACGGACAAATGATCAGATAAAAACTGACCACAAAGGTTTGAATCAAGACAGGAAATCTCATACTCAGATACAAATGGGAAAAAGGAAATTCGGGGTCCAATTTTGGAACAATCAATAATAAGACATGATATGCCAAACAAAATAGGATTCCAACTGCTCCATCTTTGGAAAAAATGTACATATACATAGCGTAAACTAAAAAACTGGAGGGTCACTTTATTTTTGACACTTGAAGAAGAAAGCAACCTATTCAGAGTTGGTTTTGAGTCTATTTTGAAGATTCTGTTAATTATTTTCCTGCTCAAAATATATTAAAATATATTGGTATTCCATGTATATAAAATGGAAGACAACCCAGGACTTCAGTCTCCTATTGACTTAGATGGGAACATGAACACTGAAGGCCTTTGAGCCACATGTAGCCCATATAAGGGATTGATTTGGCCCACTCAGCATTCTAAAAATTAGGAAATCTCACCAAAACATCCATAGTTTTGTCTTCTTGTCAGAAGATATGGAGAAACTGATATTACATTCCCAAATGATCACAAAGCCAACTGCCTCTAGACCTACACCATTCAATTTGCCAGTTTCTACCACTCCCCACTCTATGATACCAGCCGTCTGGCTCCTGGGACCCAAGAACCTTCCTGGCCTCTGTACAAACACAAATTTGGGATCTCTAGCCTAAAAGCAGGTGTACATGTAAATCCTGCTATAAACTCTCATTTTTAGACCATAAAGAGTTTTAGGAAATGAGCATTCCCTTAAAGATTTGGGCCAACAGACTTTAATGACACAAACAACTTCTTCCAAATACTAGGAGATCTAAAACAACAATGAACCTGAAAGTCTTTATTAAGTCACTGTACGATATATATGAATTCTCAAGATAGTATAATAGTACTTGAGTTTTGATTTCATGTAATCACAAAAAGAAAACTCAAAGGCATCCTTAATTTGGTTCTTGTTCATTCATAAATCTTTATAAATTATTAGTATCAAGCATAACTTAATATTTGTATGTATGGCTATGAAATGGTATTACAGTAGTTCTGTAACCATTTGAATACCTTGAACGATAAAAAAATACTAAATTATCAGTCTTTCCTATAGCATTAATAATGATAACCAAATTTATAGACCTTTAAAGTAATACTGATAAATTGTGAATGTGTATTTTTAAGCTGACGTATGGTTGCTAATGGAAACACATGCATGTGTATGTATGTGTTCATGATACATTAAACCCCCCATATCCCTTTTTCTGCATTTCAAAAGGCAAACATATTATCATCTGTTTTTATTAATAATACTGATATGCCAAATAATTTATAATGCTGAGTTACACATTATATATGACACTGCATTAATCATGCAGAAGTATCTGCTCTATTCAGTTGTTCTTGAAATCCTTCATTAAATTAAGACTTGCACTGAAACCAGACATATAAATAAAATAATAATTTAGAAAAGACATAAAATACTTCAGATTGAGATTATTTGTTGTTCATTTCATCATATCAAAGGATATATGTGACTGAAAATATTACGATGACTTTCTGTATTCTTTTTATTATAGAAGATGAAATATGATATAAAAATCCAACAACTATCTTAAAGCCTCTTGAATTATCTGACACAAGCAGTACCCTATTAAAATAAGCAAAGAAACAAGAGAACTCTTTCTACTTTAATTGTCAAAAACAAACCAGAGGAAACAGACTGTCAGGGAGCAATGGAAATGTTGTATCACTTGTAACATGATTCAACTGGGGGCTCAGTCAACCATATCCTCTCAGAGCAAGACACACATAGTTCAGGCATTCTAATCAAGACGCCCTTAGGAAGTTATTCTAACTTGAGGTTTAAATTCATTTCAAAATTCATTTAAGTAAGATACTTAAAGTGTATTAATATATGCTTATATTTTTCCTAATGGCCACTCCAATTATTTTTTTCAACTGGTTCCAGAATCTCCTTTACTTATCATAAATGAAATGCAGGATCATTTATAGTTTTTGTTTCCATATATACAATATTTGTGTATATACATGATTTTCCTTTTCTCATGTTCATCCCATTGGGGGAGGAACCAAGCATGGGATTTGGAATCGTAGACCCATGTTCACCTCTTACTCCTACCACATTTTGCATCATGGATTTCCTTTACCTGTTAATTCATCTAGTAAATGAAAGCAGAAGTACAGGGAAGAAGCCATCCTAGAATGGTCCTGTTTTCATAAGATGCTGAGCCTCTCTCATCAGCACTATAGTCCTGCTAAAGTGGAGATAAAAATACTTGCCTTTTTACCGACCATGGCTGTGGCAAGAGTCAAATGAGATAAACACACAGTTTAAAAGTCAAATTTCTGAGGTCTATGAGGGCGAAAAGCTAGATACGATAACATTGTTAAAACTGGAGCAGAAAGTTATCTGTTGAAATGGAAAATCTCCAGCTAACGTTCAAGGACTAGAACAAAGCAGCATAGGACCAAGAAAAAGGGCTCTGATTTGGACAGGCTTGGCTAGTCATGACTATACCACTAACTAGCTGCATGGTCTTAGACAAGTCCCTTAATCTCTCTGAACTGTTTACCCACCAGTAGAATTGAGACGACAGTACCTTCCTTATAAGAGAGTTGCAAACATTAAATTACAGAATATATGTTAAGGTCCTAATACAGTGCATTGGCACATCCTATTTACCTATAACATACATATATTCTCGATAACCAGTATGTAACTAAATAATAATATTTATAATAATTTATATAATTATAAATTATATTATTATATATTTATAATAAATAATATTACTAAAAGCTCTTCCCTTTTTCTATGCAAAAAGGCTTATTCAAATAATAAAATTTCTCTTAGATTTATTTTGTCTTTAAAAGAAGGCCTCTGTGATAATACTCTATATAATTTCAATGTCAATAATAAAATATTATTTTTGATTATTTCCTTTTCTGTCTTAAAATTTCAAAATATTTCAGCCAGTTACTAGAGAGGGCACTGTTACGTACTGCCCGGATTCTTTTTCAAGACTGAAGGACTTATTCCTTCCTGCCCCCACTCCCCCAGGAAGAATGCTGCCTGGCGGCCCCAGCTGTCTGCTCTCTGTAGGAATCGCCCCTGGCTAGAGAAAGCCACCTTCCCGGGCAGTCTATATCCACCGAGGAGATGGCATGCAGCTGCACAGGCCAGGCTCCCGCGCTCCGCTGCTACAATGCTGAAAGGCCCTCCTAGCTTCAGAGCTCTCCGGGTTGGCTAAGGCCGTAGGTGAGACTACATCATAGCCCACTTTCTCCTCTGCCCTCTGACTCCTTCCCTTCCTTCCACAGATGTCGGGTCCAAGAGCAGTCCCTAATAAACTGCCTGCCCAGAATCTGTTTCCTGGACAACCTGATGTGCAACAGTTGTCCAGACGGACCTCCTGCCAAAACTTGGTGTGCTTCCGGTACCCCTTTTATTTTTCATAAGAGCTAGTGTATCAGCATGCTCTACAACTACAAATGAGTACTTTTGATTAAGTTGAGAGAAAAAAAATAAAAGCTCAACACTAACTCTACCACAGTGTATATTCCATTTTCCCATAACTTCTGACTTCTTCTTGTCTATCTACAAACATTTCAGCCCACTTAACCATGTGAACATACAAAGTATAATTTACTAGCGTTGATAGTAGATTGCAATTTATATCCTTCAAGGCACACAAAATATAGGATCACTGCTATCATGCGCCCTGTAGCTTGTTCTTTAATAGGTTATATAGTAAGCTCTGTCTTGGCTCAGTTTGGCAGAGAGATACGACGATAGTTTAAGTGCTCAAGAGAAATGGTAGAACAATTAGAATATAAGGTAGTTTCAAATTAAATATAAACTTGAATTTTAAAGAGATCACCACTTTTCTGTAAATGAAGTATGGTCTCTGCCAACAAAGTGCTTTTATTTCGACTTCATCTAACATCATCAGCAACAATATCAGCTCTGGTTTAAAGAGTTTCTGAGACTCTTCAGGCCTGTGTGAGGTAGAAAGGACTGTATCTCTCTTTTACAATAGCTACCGTGCATTGGCTATGCAAGGCAGGCAGCAGTAAAACCTAGTGGGAGTCAATAAACTGAGTAGACAGGACTCGGAAAATACCTAACCAACAAATAGGTTCCGTAATAATGTGACATTTTTATAGTGGCATTTTTTAACCATAACAGCACTTGAATGGTAGGCATTATAGTATTTCAATTTAGTCATTTATCTAAAAATGAGTTTTATCTTGGCTCATAAATAAGTAGTGACATTCCAGCAATTTGAAAAGCTCAGCTTTACCTTTTGCTGGGAAGCTCATTTTACAATTACAGAAACACATGCCCTTTTGTGCCATGTTGCTTAATCTATGATTTATGGCTTCTATCTTTGTGCTAACCTCTTTCTGCACACTACACAAAGTTTATACAAGCTCAGCTATTTCATTCTTATTTCTAATCTTAATGGATTATTTTCTCCATAGTGGCCATGTCTCTCTACCAAATAGGTTAAGAGAGCGTATTCGCCTTTTCAGTTCACCAAATACAATTTGTGTCTGAGTGTGTTCTCAGAGTCTAAAATAAGCAATACACTTCCCTAGAATCCTGGCTGACTCTTCCAGAAAGACTTTCTTCTCTGTGCCCTGCTCCTCCGATTGCTTGCTCTAATGCACCTCACAGCAAAGCCCTTAAGGGCAACTGCGGCTGCCCTCGTCCTTTCTCCACTTCACTTCCACCAGGCCTCCCCGGCCAGCCGGCTAGGGGGAAGGAAATTAAACTGGGACATCAGAATGGTTTCTCCTCTAGTTCCCTCACTTGCCTTTCAGTGGTGAGACCTGGATGTTTCCAGAGTCACTCTCAACTTCTCCCACAGCCTACCTATAGCTCTAGGTGTTGTCACATAATTCAGGGAACACTGGCGACGTCTTTATGGCAGTGCCCTTAATTTGATGGAAATGTATGTCTTGTTCAAGGTCCAAGGAGATGAGATTAGCCAGGTTCTTACACCCTTCCTCACCTGTGTCCAAACATGACAGACTGAGCAGGTGTCCTCCAAGGCTTGTGCTCTGGGCTTGTTGCCAGTGACTTGTTTCATTACAAATGCATTTTCTTCACTGTTTTTCATTATTTCTGTTATTTTGTAAGGTGAGGCAAAATATAATTTTACTCCACCATTACTAGATAGAAGTCTTGATGCATAATTATGACATCAATACATGAAGGAAGAAAACATATCAAAAATGCTAAATTACTGTCTCAGAGTTGGAGAATGATTTTAAATTTATCTATTGATATTTCTTTGAATTTTTCAAGTTTTATGTTTTCAGTCAACAAGTATTACATTTTAATCAGCAAACAATATTTACAAAAACGCATTCGCATGGCAGCATTATCTGTTCAGGACTGTCTGCAAAGCACAGGTTTGTATCTGTACACTTATTCATTCAACAAATACTTACTAAATTTCTGCTATGGGCCAGACCTGTGATAGCTTTGCTGAATATAGCAGTGAACAAAGGAAAGTCTTGTACTTAGCATCTAACATTCCGATGAGGGAGACAGACGATAAACAAAAAAACAGCCGATATGTTACATTGGGGTAAGCATCATGATGGAAAAATAACACAAAGTAAAGTTACAGAGAACGTTAGGGGATTAAGAGGAGACACTAAATGTGTTGCATCTGTATCAATCAAAGAAACCAAGGAAGGCAAAGCAGCTAAAAAGGTGAACAGAGAAGCCTCACTAGGTAGCGACTACAGGTACTGTTTATTATATCTTAGGCAGTGCTATGGTCAGGCTGTTTGTCCCCCTCCCCCGAAGTTCACGTGTTGAAACCTAATCACCACTGTGACGGTATCTGGAGGTGGGAGCCTTTGGGAGGTGACTAGGTCTTGCGGGAGAAGTGCCCTTATCAAAGAGGCCCCAGAGCGCTGCCTTGTCCCTTCCACCATGCGGAGACACAGCAAGTAAATGCCATCTACGAACCAGGAAGTGGCCCTCACAAGACACCAGATCTGCTGGTGCCTTATCTTGGACTTCCCAGACTCAAATAACTGTGAGAAATAAATGTATGTTATTTATAAGCTGCCTGATTTATGGTATTTTATTATGGCAGCCTGAACAAACTAAGACAGGCAGTCATTAAATTAATGAATATTTTTTTTATTTCTAGGCAATTTTCACTAAGGACACAATACCTGTACTTTGAAATATATAAAGACTGATTATACCTTCCGAGCATCTGGAAAACAGGGTATTTAAGGATTCTTCCTGTTAGTATGTTCTACTAAGTAGCTAAAATAATGAATAGTAAAAAGGGACTGCTCAAAACTAATGAACTTGAGATTTCCCACCAAACAAGAATTAACTGGGGACCATACTTTAATATACTGTGTGCATATCATGATGGTTTACCACTAACATTTGCTCATCTCAGTAACTTTTTTCATAAATTACATGGGAAAAGCAAATCCACTTAGACTGCACCCTAACAAACACAAACTTCCTTGAAGAAAATTTTACTACACAAAATTGTGATTTGTAATATAAAACAAGGCAAATCTTCTGTTATAACACATCTACAAAACATGAAACCAGTCGAAAATATAAGTAACTGTTCACTTTCTCACCACTGCTGAGGAATGAAGTTGTACGTGGAGCACACCCACACCTCACTGAGTGCTTACCACAACCCACTGTGCTACAGTGGCACATGCTTTTCTTTTTTCATTTAATCCTTAAAACTCATCAACAAAGAAGGTGCCCCCATTTTGGAGGTTAAGCAGTTTGCCCCAGGTCTCCAGCTAGCAAGTGGCTGAGCAAGAATTCAAACCAGGCACACTGATCCCAGCCCACACTTCAGCCTTTACTTTCTACTGACCACCCCTAAGCTTACAATTGCTCCACTCACAGCTTCGTTTTTGATTAAAAGAATAAGTAACACACTGCCACACTTTTTGAACAATTAATTTCGAATCTAATTTAATAATTTTATGTATACCTTTATAATTGTAAATATCTATTTTTAAAAGCCATGCCATTCTACTCTGTCATCATATATCTGCTTTTTGCCTCTCAAGCTACTGCCACATAAGCTGTTTCTGCACTTGTATCAGACTGGTTGCTCCTCTAATCCTAATAAGCTTGTTTCACCAAAGTTATTAAGATCTGTAAGTTAAAGTAAGTTCCTCAGCAAGTTCTAAGGAACACAAGCTAGGTTCTCTATTCATTCTTCCATCCATTCAATATCTTTAGAAATCACTATAATAAATTCTATCCATTTTATTTTTATTGCCTCTACCCTAGTATAGATCTCTTTTAAATTCTCACTTGTTTTCCTGAAATACTGTCCTAACTGGACTCCCTGTAACAAATCTATTGTCCAATCTTCATATTTTTTGTTTTTGCCACATTGTCTTTCCAAAACATAGCTTGAATTTTGTTTTTCCCCTTTAAAGCAGATAATGTGTGTAAATTAATTAGCACTTTGTCTGGTCTATAATAAGTGCTTAGTAAACACTATTATTTTTGTTGTAACTATATGCCGCACATGAAGCACAGGGAATATGGCAGACGTGAATGAAACATGGTGCCTGGCATTGAAGAACCTGCAGTCTAACGGAGACAGAGAAAAGTAAATAATCTATCACCACACAGCTGTGGAAACACTTCACCCAATTTGGGTAGAGGGAGAGGTCAGAAGAAATAAGCTGACGGGGTAAGAAGACTGGGAGGAGGAACAGAAACAGAAAATACCCAACAGACTAACAAATTCCGGAAATTTTAGGGATCCTCAAATCATTCAGTAAGGTTGGAGAAGGGTAAGGGTTTGAACATGGGTCCCGTGAGACCAGACAAGTGGGCAGGGCCAAAATCAAAAGGGTTAATATGTCATGCTAAGGAATTGGGATTTTCTCCCAAAGCCAATGAGGACTTACTAAAATTTACTAGCAAAATCACTGACATGATCGATTTTAGAACAATCAAGGTGGTAACAATGCAGGAACTGATGAGAAAGGGGTGGAACTGGGTTAAGAGACTGTTGCAGTAATCAAAGGGGAAAATGATGACAACTAGAAGAAAGATACTACTAGAAATGGGCATGGAAAGGAGACAAAAATGTTGAGAACAATTTAATAAATAAATAAGGCAAGACTTGTTGAGATACTGGGAGATAGTGGGGGGGTTCAAGTGAAAGGAGTCCTATGTATAATTTCCTTGAGAGCTGGGGCCGTTCACTAAACCAGGAAATTGAGACAGAGACAAGATTTTGTAGGAAAGGTGATGAATGTACTCGGGGCGTGCAGACTTTGTGAGAGTTGATAACCGTCAAAATGCAGATGGACGGAAGACAAAGAGAGTTTTCAGCCCACAACTAGAAATAAAAATCTAGAAGCCACCAACACAGGTGACAGTATGAGCTTGAGAATGGATGACACAATCTATGCAGGATTATTTAATAACATTCATTGGAAAAGACATATAAGCTCTCTTTTTGTGCAGTGGAAAACAGATCAAGACTTGGCTCAAACCATCCTTTTAGTATTATCTCTTGCCACTCCACACCATATATCTTACTGTGAAGTCACATCAAAATACTTAATTTCCCAAGTACTGTCAGACCCCAATGCTGTCCCCTAAATTTTCTGCCTGGTGAACACCCACTTGGCCTTTAACTCTAAATCAAATGTCACTTTTCCTGCGAAGCCTTTGAGAATCTGACCATTTTCCTCCCCATTCCACACAGAGTTCATTGCTCCCTCCCTTCTTCCTGCTATAACATGTGGTCCATGCCTCTACTATTGATAAACAAGTTTTTCTTCCCCACTAGATAGAAATTTTCTAGAAGGAAAAGATTGCATCCACACAAGGTATCAAAGCATGTTTATAGAATGACTGCATAAAGTAATGTGTCCTCCATCTGCAAACACCATCAATTACTCTAAAGACCAATGACTACTTCTGTTTGGCAAGCAGCCAAAGAAGGTTCTTTGGTATAATGTGATATTTCCAGTATGATCCATTAAGAACTGTATTTTATTCCCACGTTACTGGTACTCATGTCAACACAACTGATGTGGTTAAAACATTGTAATCATTTAGAATAATAATTACTATGGATATACTAGTTCCTCTAAATGAAAATGTGACTGTGTTTCATTCAAGGCAAAAAATTAGAAGGGATGAAACCTAAACAGAAGTAGAAGGCTGGAACGAAGCAATAGGAGGTTTCACTGGGATTAACTGGTGATGCAGTATCTCCTCCAAAAAAGATAATTTAAAGACAATAAAGAAATAAATAGTTGAGAACGTTTATATTTGTTAAGTGCCCCAAATATGAAAGCATATTCTTTGTAAAGACAGGAGGCAGGACCCCTAAGTGGGACTGACCTTAAAGAAAAAAAGAGACACAAAGTATCAGCTCTTCTGGCAACAGGATATTTGTTTTTGCCTACTCAGCTCCTTGTACAGAAGAGACAATCTATAAATCTTTATTTGGGTTGACATCGCAAGACCTTCCAAATTGCTATTTCTCCCTTGACTCTATTTAATTGTAAAAAAAAAAAGAGAGAGAGAGAGATTTTTGAAATTCTTTTTCTTTCTAGTTTGTTAGAGAATAACTTGAGTAATTTTTCCAAGACAATGAAAGATACATTCATGTGGTCTGAAATTTCAATAACTATGACAAATTTATTATCAAATGGAAAGAAGTTGTAGTATATTTCGTTTTTCAAACTCATAACTACTTCTTTAGGGAATTTGTTAGTTTTCATTCTTGAAAATAGGTTGATGAGTGAACTATAAGTTATAGACAAGATGACTCTAAATATCACCATGACCTATTTTATGTGGCTCAAGAATGAGAACTCTAAGACAGAAGTCAGAAAAATATGCATGAGCAGAAAATCTACAGAAGCATTGGAATACCAGTCTCCTGTTCAGTGTTGATCATAAATAAACAGATTTACCCTCACGAGCCTACAAGAAATTCAGTCCTATGATCATCAGTCTTGAAATTACCAAGGGGACATAAATGTGAAAATGTTTAGCCCCAGCCCTTGCAGCAATTAAGTTGAAGATGCTGAGTAGTCTATGATTTGACCCAATTATTATTTAGTGGTCACAAATAGGATTTATTACTTGAGGCATACCCAATTATCTCAAGTAGGTTGTTTTAATTTGCTAAATACTTTGAAGTTGCAACCTTCTTTTCGAGACATGTTGTGACTGTGTACCCTGTGTGAAGAAACAAGGTAGGAAATCCTTACTTCACCTTTTAGTTCTGCCACTGAAGCACTATGGGACCTTAGCCCTGGACCTCCATTTCACTTTTCCCATTTTTAACATTTGGCAAGATAATAGTTGTTTTCTTCTCACCTTTTAAAATTTTCAACAGTGCAACAAAAATATTGCAAACTCACTGCTTTGTAAAAAGAAAAAGTGAATGATGATAATACTTTATTGACCGAATACTATGAGCCAATCATTGTACTAAACTCTACCTAAATCATACCATTCTTACAATGTCCTCTGAGACAGATAATCACTTGCATCAGTCAGGTTCCCAACAGAAAACAGATGGCACACTCAAATGCAATTTGAGGCGTGTTTAACAAAAAGACCATATGCAAAGGTGTGGCCAGAGTTTGGAGAAACTACAAGAGATAATGGGGTACCTTGAGCTGGTAAGACTAAAGGGGAGCAGTTATCAGCCTGAAGTGTCTGGGAAAGAGCACAGTTCCCAGGACCCAGACAGCAGCCTGAGAGAAGACACTGCCAGCCAGCAGGTATGGCTTACCTTAGGGGGAGGTGACCTGGCAAGGAGGGAGCCCAGGGAATAAATAGCCCAAAGTCTCCCCACCTATTTGCCAATCTCCTGCAGCTTGCTCCCATTGGCCAAAGACAAGGAGAAGCCAGAGCAAAGGAGCCTGCTATTCATCTCATAGGCTGGCCAGCCATCAGAGCACACAGAGCAGGTGGAGAAAAGTAGAATAGATCTGACATTCACTATTCCCATTCTATCCTAAGTGTCTAAAACTTACCTTGAATAAATGAGGTAATCAATAAATATTTGTTAATGAAAAAAAGAAGAAACCATATCAAAATATTGAGATGTTCAATAATCTGTCCCAAATCATACACATAGACAGCAGCTGAGTTGGGCCTTGCTCTGAGGTTCGAGTCCGTGCTCATCACCAGTGTGTTATTCTGCAGCACAGCCACCGTCTTTATCCCATGTTATATGCTGTTGGGTGTTTCGGGAGATAGTGGAAATGACTGGAATTAATACCCTTAAGAAGGCTTGTGATCTGTGTGCCAGTTTTATCTTACTTTTCCATCTCATTATTGTCAAAAGCTCCTAATTGCCTTCCAGCATCAAAAGTTCTATAAAAGCAGGTCTTAAACTTCTCACAATTCCATCACCTATTCCAACTAGAGGCTGTGCAATGAAACCTTTCGTTGCATAACATTTCGTCCACTTGTTTTACAGTACCTTGCCTCAGATTGTTCTGAGTGTAAATAACACAGGTAACGTGGTATCTTTTGCGAAGATGAGCCTACTATTAACTGCAATGAAGTAAGCCTAGGTCTTACGTAAGGAACATATTCACTTGCGAGACATGCTGAAGGATTCATTTATTCAGCCAAGATGTACTGATCGTATAGTACACACCAAACACTGTGCTAGATACTTGCACAGATTGAGGAAACAATTCATACCAAAATCAACAACTGGTTTTCTACAGGAATTAATCAATAATCATCCGGATGACAAGTAGAAGTGTGCTAATTACAAAGAGAGGTCACGGCACACATGCCAGAGTGCAGTCATGACCCTGGCCCCCAGCAGCAGCCTTCCCTAATTCTATCCAGGTCTTCCTGAGTTTGGATATAGGATATAATCCTATAATAAGCACAAGTCATCCTAACCCTGCTTTTGTTTCTTGAAACAATCAAGTATTTTGCTATTAATATTTTTCCATCTCTTAGGAAGGACCCCACTTTGAAATATTAATCCTTTTGTGCAAGGGCCTCCCTCAAATAGATAAAATAGGAATTTGTCCCCATGGGTTTTTTCTTAGTTCTGCTTTTGAGCTTGAGGAGGACACTCTTTCATGCTTGATCTGACTGAAACAGCACATAGCAATCTTTCGTCTTTTTCAGAGACAAGGCAAGTGAACTGGTATAGCTACTCCCTTTCATGCTGTGCAAACATCAACTTCGCATTTTTAAAAACTATTGTATGATGTGTCATGCAGCAAGGTTTGTCAATGTGGGGGGGAAAAAAAGAAAAGCAGAGTTGATTTCCTACATGCAAGTTTTAATAATTTTGGAAAACCATCAAAGTGGACCAAATTTCTGTTCTAATTTGACAGTTTCCCACTAATGGCAAGAATGCAAAATTATCAATTAGCTTCATGATAATTAGATTTTAAAGTGTAATCTATTTTCTTGATAATTCTAACAAATGGAAAAATATATTTCGCTAAGAACACAAATACTCACTTCATGATGCTTATTTCATCCAAGAGCCCTAGGTAAAATCTCTCTTTCAAATATGCTCTTAATGTTTACTTAGGTGCACACACCTGTGCTTCCACTGCCAACAAAATCTCTGAGTGTCGGGACTTCTGCTGCACGAAATGCATTTACATACATTACGTAAGAGAGAAGCAGTGATCAAGTTGGTTACGGGGAGACACATCATTCTTCTCACCAAATCAATTGGTAACTTTCAAAGAGCTCTGCTGTATTTCCTAGCAACACGGGTAAACATTGTACTCCAACCCGTGTCCAAGATTTGTAACCATGTTAATCTGTGAGTACTCAACTTAATTAAAGATTAGGCTTTTAAATTGTATTTTTAGTGCACAACAGTACTGCTAAATTATGATTATCAGCGGCTAAGTGTGCTTACGTCTGCAGAACTTGGGGAATGAAAATGAATCATTTATTTTCATCTTGATATGACTGCTCTTCTCTGAGGCGCTATTCTCTGAATTCACAGGCCTTGGAGTTCATTGGAATTCTATGGTTAAAACACAGCTTGGAGACCTCATTTATGAAAATTCCTTTAAACCTTTCACCACTTTGACAAATCCAGTCCAAGTTCACCGAGCCAATTCAAAAGTAGCTTTCAGTCTTTTTATAGGTTTTCAATTACACCAACATAGAACACCAGAGCCGTCACGTTTGAAGAAATATATTTTAGTTGCAGAGAGGCACACGTTCTTTTTTAAGAAACCCAATTGAAAGCAGCATTCCCCAAACTGCAGCCAACAGATGCAAAACTTTGTCTATCTTGAACTATCCTTGTTTTATTAAAGACAAGATCATCAAATTACTTAAACATGGCTAGTGTATGGTTATCTACTTATATGATGTATGCTATGATTTTTCTCTAAAGATTTGACTTTGCAAAAATATTGGCAAGCTACCTCACCCCCAAACTGTTCCGAATAGTTTTTTTGAGGAATTGTTCAAAACATTTTCTAGGCTTCATTCATCCTTCTAATACATGTTGTAGGACAGCAGGATTTATTTTTCCTGTATGCACTCACAAACAAAAGCCCAAAGCAGGTCAATGAGCTCTCCAACTGGTAACCAGCATTAAGGCTGAGATTAGACCTTATTCAACCTGCCACTTCAATGAACTGCTTAAGTGGGCCTGATGTAACCATACTCTTTCCTGAGACAAAAAAAATAAAATCCCTTTGTAAAATGTTCATATGACTTCCAAGATCAAACATTAGTATTTTCTTCCCCATTTTTAAACTCTGAACTTATCTGAATATGTGATTGGTATGGTTTTATGGGAGTATCCAATCTTTTAGGCTGGATTGTATGAATTATTTTAAGTGACATTTTATCCCCCCCCATCCTATTAAGACTTATAATTTAACATACTAGATTGCTTATAAGTTCCTTTGGTATTTGATATTAGAAGAGGTGAAATCAAAAGCTAAACAAGATGTGCACAGGCTCAGCACAATTCTAGGTTAGAGGGCTAGACTAGTGACTGGAGATGCCTCCTGTCCCTTCGGTCTGACTCGAATGTGGGTCTGTGGCACTGGAAAGAGCTGGGAGACTGGAACAGGAGCGTCTGGAATGGGGCAGCAGAGCCAGTGAGCAGGGGCTGCAGGGACGAGCCTCCATGTAGCAAGCCGTTCAGCTCCTGCCTTCGTTCGTTAATGATTCACCTTGCACCAGCGCCAAGTTTGGGCCTGCTAAGCTTTTCTACATGGGCAATAGGAAGGTGACAAAGATGCTTTCCCTACCCTCATGAGCCCTGGTTTGACAGCACAAACAGTCATGTACACCCCCGGGAGGGGCAACAACAGAGGTCTGAGCCCAGTGCTGTGGGAGGCTGAGGAGGTGGTGGCTGAGTCTGTCCTGGGGCCTCCAGAACCTCCTCAAGAGCCCAAGCCTGCAGTCCGCTGCAGGGCCACTAGCCACCTGTGGCTACTGAGCATTGGAAACGGGCTATTCTCAGTTAAGGTATGTATAAAATACACACCAGACTTCAAAGACTTAGTATGGAAAAAAAGAATGTATCTGGTTAATGAAATTTTATATTGATTACATGTGGAAATGCTAGTATTTTGGCTCTATTTGATTAAGTAAAATATATTCAGATTGGTATCATCTGTTTACTAATTTTACTTTTCTTAATGTGCCTACTGGAAAATGTGAAATCACCTGTATGGCTCACCTGCATGGATCCTCTTACATTCCTAGTTGCCAGTGCAGGATGCAGCAGTCATGATGCTACATGTGGGCAGAAAACCTGAGGAGGCTGTGTCAGGGGCAGGTAGGCCCATGGGGTGAAGGAACCGTGGAATGAGGACAAGAAAACACACACGGGAACCCAGCAAGAGCTACAAAGATGGAGCAGAGACTGTTGGAGTGTTTGCTTTCTGAGTGGTGCCTGCCTGCCGGATTCATTTGCAGCAAAGAGAGACCAGAATATAAAAGCCATGGTAATAACATTTCGAATAAATTAGAAGCAGCTTGTGGTTTACAGTGAGCAATGCTCTACTGGGGAACAGACCAACCAGTTACCCCTGTCTTCACCCCATCTGTGGTTAAGTCATTTGGTCACTCTTGCCTTCTCATCTGCAAAGAAGGGACTGAGATTAACTGCTCCGCCTGTGACTCCATCAGCTAAGTCTCCAGAAGCCCGAAGCATTCTAAACATCCTGGGGGAAGAAAGAGCTGCAGAAAGAGACCATGTTTTGTGACTGGAGTTTTGAGCTTCAAAGAACAGAGAAACTCGAGTAGAATAAATTCTTTATACTTCCTTTTTCATAAAACTTATCAAACTTTATTTAAATTATTTATTAGCCTCCTTCCTGGCAAGATATCGGCTAGATATAAGTACCATGAGCTCAGGATACACATCTGTCTGCTGACTGCGGTGACTGCAGCTTGGAGTCCAGAGCCCAGCATCCAACAGGCCTCAATCAATATCTGGAGAAGGGGAGTCACATGGAGGGTTTGCCGTCATTTCTGTCATTGAGCAACTGTTGAGTTCAAGTTTCCAAGCGTGCAAACTGCAGTGGGGAATGAGCTAGGAACTCACCTAGAGATGATCGGACCAGTAGTGATGTCACAGTAATGATGTTATCTGCCCTGTGTGTGAAAAAGTTGTGACAGGTGAAGGAGGAAAGCGAGCAGACTGCCCAGCCGTCGACTGCTCCTGCACTGGAAACAATCCAGGAGGCTCTTGCGGCAGACGTAGCCACTCAACCTACTTTCAACAAGAGAAGCTGAAGGCCGAGGGAGGTCAGGACCAATAGAGGCTCCCAGTTGCCCTGGCACAGGTCTTAGGCCTCACTTGGTAGGATGAATGACATGGGAGCAGCGTGAGGCAGCAGTGCCACAGCCCTGGGTTCTGCATTTGATTCCATTCTCACCACCTGCCAGCTGGGAGGCTCTGAGCAAGTTCCTTCTCTGAATCTCACTGTTCTCCATAGCTTAAAACTAGGCTCATAGTGCATGTCCTAGAGGGTTGGTTAGCAGTAATGCACTTTTCAAAAAGGGCTGGCATGTGGTAAACACTTAATTGATGGTTACATGTGATACATGGTAAACACATAGCCATGGCTATTATCTTCCTTCTGGGTCAGCTTTTAAACGGGATTTTTAAGCTGGAGTCCATGGAGTCCCAGAAAATCCACAGATGGGATTCAATTGATCCTTCAAACCCCTCAAATTAAATATGAAGTGGTGTGTTGGTACACATCTTTTTTCTACAAGGAAAGAAGTGATAGCTTTCACCAGAGCCTCAAAAGGCTCTCAAACTGAAAACAGGTTAAGAACAACTGAGCTTCTGTGGCTTCCAAAGTGTTTAGCTTCTTTTATGTATCTATGGAATAACTCTGTGAGTGACTCAAAACCAAGCTTTTCGTATGCCTGCTCAAGAGGCCTGCATTTTATACATAGCAGTACAAACCCTGTAAGAGGCTTTATTATCTGGCAGTAGCAGTATCGCTGGAATATGATTGGAATTTCTAAAGCAGAAATTCGCGTTAATCTCAGCTATAGTTCTGGAGCCCTTACCTCTTAAATACATCTTTTTCTATTATCTTTTTGACACAGTTGATGGCCGAGGAAGGCAGCTAGCATGTTTTATTCTTAAGAGGTGGTCACTTCATCCTAGAACAACAGCAACAAAAATCATAATAGATGAATTGGAAGAGCCCAATGGAAGCTGGATTCTATACCTCAACAAGCCAGATGAGTGTTGAGCAGCTCGACAGTCTCCAGGAAGAGGGAGCTGGGCAGCAAGCAGGCCGCTTCAACTCTTCAAATCTTCACCTCCTCATGTGTATTAAACGGGTAATAATCACAGCATTGCCTTGCTAGGGCTGCTGTGAGAATTAAATAAGAAGGCAATTGTGAGGCATCTGGGAAGCACCCAAAACACAGTGCCTCATAAATATTAACTATTAAATACCCTCTTTGATGGCAGGAAGAAAATTCATTCCTCATCCAGTCTCTAGAATCTCTAAAACCACAGATTTTAGCCTTACTTTAGACCACGGATATTTTTCAGCCTCTTTCTTAAAGTAGTTATTCATGACCAAGTAAACACCAAGCACGCAAACAGTTGGGAAACCTGTTGAAAAAGTATCTGAGCAGGAACTTCAAAGAGAACCTGTCTTCATGTCCAATATTCTGAGATGCATATGTGAGAATCAAGTTAAAGGAAACAGAATATACCTAAAAGAAAATCATCTGAAAATCCTAAAGATTAATGATTTGGCACACATTTTTCATTCATTTATCTAAAAATTATTGAGCACATATAGTGTGAGAGGCACCATTCTAAGCACAGGAAATACAAAGACGAGAAAGCACGGTTCAGCCCTCACGACATTTAGTCCAGAGAAGAGACAAACACATCCATCCCAAGCTGGGCAGAGTGATGCAGGGGATGGGGGAGGAGAGGTTCAGTGAAGGTCTCATGAAGGAGCAATACTTGGGTTGAAGGATAAGTAAATGTTCAATCAGTTGAGAAAGAAGAAACAATACTCCACAAAGACAACAGCTCATGCAAAAGCATTAAAATAAGAGAGAAAATGGAATGTTTGGGGACTTTAACGTTATACAGGTCAGCCACGCATGGGGACAGTGTGGGCAGCTAGATGGCTTTGCTGAACATACCTGAGCCTACCCTTCCCCTCACCCACAGGAGGCAGGGCCACAGCCAGGGATCCTTGGAATTCATGGTATAGGGCTTGGACTCTTACCCAGAGCTACCACAAGGTTTTGAATAGTTCTTATCAGGGAGCTACAGGATTCGATTGTATCTATCTGGTCTTTGGAAAGAGCACTCTGGCAGTGGTGAGGAGGATAAATTGGAAGCGGAGAGACTGAAGGCAACATTTTCAGACGTGACTTGGGAAGAGTGAAACGTGGTCTAAATTAAGGAGGAAGAGAAGAAAGATTAAGAAGCAGTGTCCTTGTGACTGAGTAGGTGGAGGAGGAAAGGGGGAAGGCCAGGTCCAGATCATTTCCAGGTTTCTGGCCCAGAGGTATAGTGAGAGGATGATATGTTCTTCAGGGAAAACAGATGGAATAGTAGCTATCTGCTGTTTCTGCCTACACAGCATCCACCCTCTTTTCTTTTCAACATTTTCTTTTTAAAAACTACCTCCCTTCCCTACTCTCAAGTCATACGGTTTAGAGGGTTTTGCTGAGCACTCTCCCATGCACTCATCCACCCCCCACACCCCCATTCCTCACACAAACCACCCTCCCCTTCCAACAGGCTCCAGGAATGGGCACATAATCAAAGCCAAATCTAGTGACATGGTCCAAATCTCTGGCCATAGGAACTGCGTCAGGCATGCACATGCAATCAAAGTGGTCTAATTATAGTTAATCCCAAATTCTCTTTTGCTGCAGGGGTTAAGCCTAAAGCAACAGATGACAATTTCTGCCACATTAAAGATGAGAAGAAATCAGAATTTGCCCCGTTCTGAACTTTTCCTTTACTGGAGCAAATATGTGCCCCTTCCTACTTGAGCAAGTATAAAGTGGGTTTCTCTCACTTGCAACCAAGAGTCTCAACACATACAAGGAGTAAAGACAAATGTGTTTCAATAAAGAAACAAAGTTTATTTTTATGAGTAGTGGATTAAAAAGACCTACTTTACTGTGACAAGACTGCTTAAAACATTTAAATCTACAAAAGGCACTTAGGAACTTTACAGCAAACTCTACCCTGAATAATGAAAAGCCAGACCAGACTGTTTTAGAAAATTTTACTGCATCAGATAATGGCACATCCACTCGTTCAATTAACATTTATTGAGTATCTTCAGGGTTTTTAGACTTGTGCAATAAAAACTATAAAAGTGTATTCTTGGGTTTGAGCTGGTCCATCCAAAGTTGATCCATAAAGAGCAGCTGTGTGTGCCGTTCAGGCTAATTGTGTGAAGTTAGAGAGGCCAGGTGTTTCTGTCTGGCCCACCAGCTGCACTTGGTGGTAAGGGCACCATCTGAATTTCAATCTGGCCATCTATAAAATGTGGCTGGTGAAGCAGCACCTTGAATGAGCTTTTTTTAGGTGAAAGACAGAGCAGAATGTGTTTAGAATTCCTCTCCCCTCCAATAAAATATCCACTAACATTTATGGAGGAGTCTGGATAAGGCATTGTGCCAGGCCCCTTTTTCTTTCTTTATGTTCCATGAGAAAACCCCACCTTCAGCATAGGTCCAACTGTTATAAATGCACCTCTTTCTCTATGTAAATATGCCTGAATTGTTACCTCCTGCCCTATGTGCCCCCCCTCCGTGGCCAGGCCCAAATAAATATTCACGTGTCCATCTGTGGTGAGCATTTGTTGGTCACCCTGTGTCCATCCTCACTTTTGAGATAGCAGTGCACCAATGTCCTTTGAGCGAGCACCTACTGACTCCCCACTGTGTGCTGTCAATTGATGCTTCTGGCTCAGGAGTGTGCATGCTTCCTTGTATTCTGATGCCTTACAACTAAAGAAACTTAATTATATACAGTAGTCTACTGCGATTTAAACACTAAGCAATAGCTAACATTAATAGCATACTGTGCAACCTGTAAAGTATTCTCTCTCACATTCAATTTATCTCTTTAAATCAACCTTTCTAGAACTGAATTTTTCTTCTCCCCCCAAATAAATCATTTATTGACTTCTTTATTTCTCACAACAGCACAATCATTTGTTCATTTACTTAAGATTTTTTAAATCTCAGAATGGTTTTGGCTCTTTGCTTTCACTAGCCCCCTATAATCTGTCATCTAATCCTATTTATGGGATCTCCCAGATCAGTGCCTTCCTTTCAATTTTCCCTGTCTCCATGTTTGCCAGAGCCTTCCTCAGCACCCAACAATGTTCTCTTGACTCTATCACCAGCCTATTGTCTCCAAACCATCCCAATTCCACTATCAGAAATATGTGGCTAAAATTTTATTATCATTGTGTCACACCTCTTCTACCTGTGGTTCATAGAACAAAGATTACAGGACAATGATGTATAGGACAATTCCTTGATTAACCTAAATTCTGAGCTGCCCATAAGCAGGCTCCAACTCTCTCCTAATTTACATTATATTATTCCCAGCAGAAAACATCTACTAGAAACAAGTATCCTCAAACATGTAGATTTCAAAAAATAGCTATAATTTTTCCAGCTCTTTATCATCATATGTGGAGTCTTTCTATACCCCTTGAATCTGGGGTGACCTTCTGATTTGATATGGCTAATGTTAGAATAGCTAATGTGATACAAGCAGAGGTTTGCAAGTCGCTTTTGCATTGGGGGTTGTTTTTTGCTCTTAAAACACTGTTTGACTGCCGTGTAAAGAAGCCCATGGTAGTATGCTGGAGAATGAGAGGTACATGTTCCAGTCACCGGTTAACCTGGCCAACAGCCTGACAACTGCCAGACATAGGAGTGAAGCCATCCAAAATTATTCCATCAGCTGACTGAAGATGCCTGAGGGAATCCAGCCAAGAACAGCAAAAGAACCATCTTGCTGAACCCAGCCCAGATTGCTGACCACCAGAATCATGAGTTGTAATAGCTGTTTTAAGTAACTGAATTTTGGGGGATTTGTTATGCAGCAGTGGATAACTGATATAACATCCAAACTGATTCTGTCATTTTCTCCTCAGAATTTTTTTTTCAATTACTAGTTAGTGTCTTGGGCACTCAATTATAAAACGTGTTCTTTAATGCTTCGCATCATTATTTAATTTTTCATGGGTCTTATTTCCCCCCTTAAAATTTCCTTGTGAAGAGACTATTCTTTTTATATTGTTATATTACACATATGCACAACGTGAATACACAGTAACTATTTAGGAATCAAGTACTTTTCCAGGGCCCAGCTATCAATCACATAAACTGACAATCATTATTTCAAATACGTACTTTGATCATTACTTTTAAGAGCTTTAAAAAAGCTGATAAGATGCAAACCATAAATTATAAAATCTAGTTCTCTAGTTTATATAAAGTATAAAATCATTTCCTAGCACTCTGGGAGGCTGAGGCGGGTGGATTGCTCAAGGTCAGGAGTTCAAAACCAGCCTGAGCGAGACCCCGTCTCTACTAAAAATAGAAAGAAATTAATTGGCCAATTAAAAATATATACAAAAAATTAGCCGGGCATGGTGGCACATGCCTGTAGTCCCAGCTACTCGGGAGGCTGAGGCAGAAGGATGGCTTGAGCCCAGGAGTTTGAGGTTGCTGTGAGCTAGGCTGACGTCACGGCACTCTAGCCCGGGCAACACAGTGAGACTCTGTCTCAAAAAAAAAAAAAAAAAAATCATGAATAGTACATATTATATTAGCAACCAATTTATTGATTTTCAGTAAATTGCTTACTGCAAGTGAATCTGCATACCAATCAAAGTGGTACAAAAAGACCAAGTATGTAAGAGTAAAAGTTTCACAGAAGCAACTATTTGATTTTCACCAGGATATTATTTTTCTCCCAAGACACAAATTTCTCCTACGTGGTTTGCAACTGTAACCTGACAGACTGCCAAAAACAAAGCTTCTATTCTAAGAGTGTTACTGATTCTCTTGTTGCTGTTCAATTAGATTTTGCATTTAAAAGAGCGATTCCCTTGTGTTTCTCATAATGATGCACCTGCTCCTTGGGAGATTTCCTTTTTTGACAAGAAATGCCTTAAATTTGGCAAGAAAAACAGCTCCAGGCTTTTTCTGATACTATCAAAAATCATTTGTTTGTACTAGATGTTTGTGTGGGTTTCCCTTCTCTTAAGAGCAATAAAGTACTGCTACAATGCCTTCCAAAACAACAGCACACACAAAGTTCTTGGCCTCTGTTCTGCATTTCCACTGTACACCTGCACCAGAACAACTGCCTGGAATTAGCAAAGCTGTGACACAGTAGACAGAGAAATTCATTTGCTTTAGTCACTTCCTTTGGACATCAGCAAACAGTAAATGTCAAATTAATAAATGCAGCATCATTTCAAATCTCCCATATGTAACTGTTCTTCATGAAATGTTTCCTATGGAGAAAATGAAGTTTATATTCAAAATTATATCCTTTCTTTTTAAATCCCATTTTATATTTTATTTCTAACTGAGATATCCAAAGATCCGCAAGAGAAGCACAATCTTTTTCTTTCTGATTCTAGACCTGGGAAGGCATACATATTTGGCTATAGGTAATCCTCAGTTAATACTCCCTTCTGGAGAGATTTCTGATCAGTACCAAAATGTCACACCTTTTCCAAATAGTTTTAAAGACACCTTAAGATGTCTCCCTACACTCTAAGCATGCTGAATTAATTTAACACTGAGATGCATCAGAAACAGCAACAGACTTTCTCTCTCAAATGTGCACACATTAGCATACTGCTTTCCTTATAACTTGTTCTCTTTGCCTTTTAAAATTTCAATATGTACAAATGAAATACAGATTTCAACCCATTCCCAACTGGGATGTCTGCTCCATTATAAGAGAAATAGGGTTTTTGCCTTCCTGCCCATCCAACAACAAAAGTAGTGCTTGAAAATTACGTGTTTAGAGTGACACCTCGGAGAACTGACATACTCTGCACACATGTAATCCTCATAAGCCTCCCCAGACAGCCCTTATTTCATTTTGCAAACTGCACCCTGGCCGGACTCCACGGCACGTGGTGTGTGGCGAGACTGTCCCGTAGTGGTTCTCCTTCCTCTGGGCTTTTTGATGGGCACTTGTCAGTAATAGCCAACAGGAGGGGGCCCAGCCCCCAGCAAGTGAAAAAGGGACGCCACAGTAATGCTTCCTTGATTAACTTTCCCAAGGAAAGCAAGGTTCCCACAGGAAAAAACAACACGTTTCCCCCCTCCTGGCGGTCCATTGAAAATGAGCAACAATGCTGTTGCCTTTTTGTTTCCTAAAGACTTTTCTTCGCTGCAAGCAGTAGCGTGTTCCTCAAAGAATGCTAGTATTTCCTGTGGAAACTGTATGGCTGCCAGTAATGGCTCATAATTTTCCCTCTTTTCTTTTCGTAAAAATGAAATAAACAAAACGTGGCATTTGACAATAGCCAAAATTGTGTTCACCCCACTTACCACCTGCAGATGAAAGTCATCACCAAGAAAGAAGGCCAAGAGAGCAACAGTCCCCGCCGAAATAGAAGCGGACAAGCGGGACGCGGGACGGCGCGGGAGGGAGGCGGCGGGCCGGCGGGCCGGGCAGCCAGGGAGCCGGCGCGGACGGCGAGGGGTCCCCGGGGCGGCAGCAACACCAGGCGTCCCTCTTCAGCACTGATCGCTATTGTCGCTGGTGCTGTCGCTATCACTATTACTTCGCCCCTCCTTATCTCGGCGCTTAGGAGCCGCCGCACTGCCCATCCCTGCTTCCGACAGGATCCCGGTGGCAGCGAGAATAACAACACACGAAGCGGGCAAACGAACAGGACAACCCTCTGGAAACCGAGGCGGGGGCCGCGCCCCTCCCCGCAG
>VBSM01002608.1:58446437-58457530 GCA_008086735.1 Cheirogaleus medius | reverse complement strand
CGCGGCCTGGCTGACAGCGCCCGCCCCGCGCGCCCCCAGCCCGGCCGCCCCCCTCGCCCCTGCCTAGCCCGCAGCCCCGGCCGCCCGCCGGCTCCTGCCCACGAACCTGCTCTTTCTTCTCCACCTTCGCTCTCCTGCCTCCGCCGCCTCCGCTTCCCCACTGGGCTTCTCTCCTCCCCGCCTACTTTTCGTCCCCGCTTCCCACTTTCTCGTCCTGCCCACCCCTTGCTCACAGCCTCTCCCCTTGCAAACGAAGTCGCCCCTCACCGTGGCCCGCGCGTCAACCGCTGCCACCTCATTGGTCCCCAAACCATTCCAAGGTTCCAGCATAAGCCGGGAAAGGAGACTCGGGAAGGGGCAGCACGGAAGGGGGCATGAGGACTGTTGTGTCTGAGGAGCCCCTGGCGGCTGCTTCGCGTGGGCCCGAGTCTCGCCCCTGCCCTCCCTGGCGCTCGCCCACCCCGCAGGGCTGCGCCAGGCAGCGGAGCGCAAGGGGGCTTTGCCCGGAATGTTCTGTGCTTCAGTGTGGGGGCGGATGGAGGAGATTTCGGTCTGAACGAATGGCTTTTTAATTCAACGTTTTAATGTACCAGTGGTCCTACAGTAATATTTACTTTTCTGTCTCTTAATTGTTGGGGGGCGGGGGGGGGCGGCTGATGGATGAGACGTCAGCAACGCCTGCAGCGGTGACTGCCTCTTTCCTAATTTCCGAAGTGAAATCAGGGGGAGTGGAAGCATTTATGGTAACGTTGGCTCACGACTGTCTCGCTGTTGCCCTCTGGAAAGCTTTAAATGGTTTTTAAGAAATCCTTTTCCCAGGCGAGATGACTCGGAGAAGTTCACTCAGCAGAGCCATTGAGGACCACACTCTTGTTCCAGGGATGGCTGCTTGCTTGAAGCTGCCCCAGAGAAAAGTGTAAGGAAGTCCTGGTCAATTTAGGGGCATCCTTGTGCCCTTGCTAGTTCCGGGGGACAAGAGCAGCGCCAAGATCCTGGGGAACCCAGCACTATCTGGATTGCGGCAAAGGGAATGTGTGTCTGGTGTGAGCCTTTCACTGAAAATATATTTCTAATAAGAAAGGAAGGACACGTGGTCGTTTAAAAACCTGGGTTCTCTGGGTATCCAGTGTGACAGCGCACAGTATCTATGGGTCACAGGCTGCTCTGTTGGCATTTCGGAAGAAAGGCGATTGTAGGACTAAGAGGGCATGGCTGGAACAATGCTTCTCCCGGACCTATTTGGACTAGGACCATAGTCACTGAAACAAGGACTACCTGCGACGCCAGCAGAAGACATTTCACGTGCTTCTAATTCCATTTCCTACTGAAACACGAAATTTCTCTCCCAGCTTTTGACATAAACAGCCAAGAGCATGTCCTACAGTGCTGTCATTTGTTTATTGTAATTTATCACGTATAAGACTTTAGGTACATACATGGAAAGTGGCTTCACGATTTTAAAAATACACATTATCCCTCAGTAGAAAATATAAAATCAGATGACATCATATGGTACTAAAAATACTTGAAAATATTGAGTTTAATTTGCTCACATCTGGATAAAATAAAACCTTTCTTTTTTTTTTTTTTTTTTGCCTAGTGTAAACTCTGAGAAAAGCAAGATGTGGATAGAATTGGTGTCACCCTTGACGTGATCTACAGAGAACATATTTTCATTCCCATCCTCTTAAATATTTTGACACCCTGGTTTTTGAAAATCACACTTTAATATATTGATAGAATCATTTATTGAAGAATTAGAAATGGCTATCTCCTTTCAGCTGTCCTAAACATCCTTTAGCTCTAACAATGAGCCAGGTGTTAACACAGTAGAAATAATTCAACAAGAAGGGGTCTCATTGTGTTGTAGAAACAGAAAATGGGTTGTCCTGGAAAAGCAACTTTTCTGTTTTTGCATAGCCAAAGGAATAGCATGCCATAGTGTAAAAAAACAATCTTTGAGTTGTTGTTGTAGATATTTTCCTCTATTTTTTATAGTTCTTTTGTTATGGTTTTTTCTGTTTGGAACATGTTTTTGATTACATATTTACCATTGTTTCCATGTGATTATTTTTACACTGTTTTAAATCTAGGCTTATATACACTTTCCCACATAGGCTGTGAGTTTGCTTTTGTTTGGATTGTTTATTGGTTTGCTTCTCCTGTACAAACTCTTGCCAAATCCAAACCACAAATTGATATACCATCATGTGGAAGTAGTCTGTCAGTTGCATCTTACTGACAACCAGGCTCTGACACTGTTTTCTAATCAAGCAGCTGCCTCTATAGGCTAGTTAGTACCAATGAAGTGGCTTAGCAGACACAGCCCAGGACTGTTTAACCTTTTTTAGAATATCCCCCCACCCATGCCTGCCACAGCATGGGTTCCTCTTAGAGCACTTAGCATATTTCTGCTTCTTGTCTGTTTCTAGTCCCGTTCTATTCAATTGTCAGTTCCCATCATGATGACAGGGAGTACATATTACTCATACTTGGATCCTCAACACTGAACACATTTTAGTACTCAGAGTTAGCTACTGAAAATAATTAGCACAGAAGTGCATTTCACTGTATATCATCTGCCAAAGAGCTGCCATATAATTGTTCATTCAATTATTACAATTAAACATCTGCCTCTTATATTCTTTTACTCAATTTCTACAATATATCTTTATAAAAATTGGATAAAACTACCAGATACTGCCAATGATCAGACAGAAAAGTATTCTTTATTTTTTCTATTTTTTAAGTGTAGATTTTACTCAATGAAATATCCAACTCTGTAGTAAAGTCTCAGATTTTTTATTCTCATTGCTAAGCCTGGGTCATTGAAGATCCCTGTTTGAGGTCCTTTCTGATTTCTTGTTGGGAACCATAATTCTGTTGGGTCAGGCTACTCTTATTCTGGAGCCAAGTTTGTTTTATTTGCTTGGCTCCCAACATATATAAATAATTGTAAGATATTTATATCAAGAATCAAACCACATGCTTTATGCAAATGAGATTGTATTAGTCAGGCTAGGTTAGGTTATGCTGTGGCAACAAACAATCCCAAAACAGCAACCCAAAACTTCTACAGATTAATAAAAATGTATTTCTTGCTTTTACTATGCAACAATTCCAGGTGGGCTGGATCTTTGCTTCATGTCTTTCTCACTTAAGATTCCAGCCCAATGGAGCAGCCACTAATAGCAATATTGCTGGTCACTCTAGATATGGGAAGATATCTCTGGAGTATTTTACACCAGGAATTAAACACTTCAGCTTAGAAGTTATACAGATCTCTTCTGTTCATAACTCACTGGCCAGAACTAGTTGCATGGCTCCACTCAACCTCAAGAGGACAAGGAAGTGCAATCCTACAACATACCCAGAATACTTGGTAAATAATAATAGGAAAAAGTATGAACATAACACACTTCATTGCAGATATAACAAAGCATGAGAAAATTCCTTGAGTATTTTACATAAAAACCATAGAGCATATGCATGAAAATTGATGCTGTGGAGAAGTATAAATTCTGTAGCAGTTTTAATTTCTGAAATAACCATGAAAACAAGAGTAAAAAAATGTGGACTTTGACAAAGAATGATTAGGAATCCAGTTTTTGAATATTTTTCAGTTTCACAAAGAAAGGAATGATTATAGAAAATCATAGAATTACCCAGTTTTCTACCAGATATTAGGACATCCTCACCTTTTCTCCCTCCTTTCTGACCCCTTTCCCCTAAATATACCTTCTTCATCTTATACTTCTTTAGACCAGAGTTGATCTTTGTCACCCCATGTGTCTTTGTGTGCCTGAGCCCAGTGCAATTAAGAATTTGACATTCCTCACCTGACCTGTTTTCTATGGTCATTTTTTTTCACTTTTAAATGGTTAATTGTTTTCCTTCAATATTCTTTTTTTCTTTCTTCTTGAGCCAAGTTTTAGCCTTTTGCTTCATCTTAGCACCTGCAATAAAGTTATAACTGGGGAGAGAGATGAAATCCAAATCCAGTAGTTTAGCTGCTTATAATATAGCAGCTTTAGTAAAAGATTTGGTATAGAAGGAATTTTATATGGATAGTTAAACTGATTCCCTGAGATTATACTGGGATTTCAATTAATCCTATTACTTTGCTTTACATATTCTTATATATCATCAGAAGTTTTGTTGTTGTCATTTTAAATGGAAACAATTAAACCATATGTAAAAATACAATCAGATCAATGTGTATTGCTAAGAGTTATGAGGCAGCCTGGAGCAAAAATACAGACAGAATATCCTCAAGGCACTAAGGGATTTTCTGGAAATCGTCTGACTGGGGACAATGATCTGCCCTATGCTCATTTTCTGTCATGAGTTATTATGAGAGAGCACAGGTGAGTCTGTAAAGCTGCTGGAATACAGAGAGAAACTATGAATTCCAAATTCCATACAGGCAGGAAATGTGCAGGCTTCATGATTGGATTTAACTACACTTACTTTAGCCCACTAGCTGGATTTTTGCAGTTTAGCACTGAAGTTGTCTTGGGCTTACTCTTCACCTTGGCTCTGAGAGACTCTCTGCCCATCCTCATTAAGCTTCATCTGCAAACTTTCAGTTTTGATTTAAAAGTGGTATTTCTACAGCTACCTGAGTCCCAGTTTACTGGTCTCTTTTCTCAGGGATACTACCCACATTGCTTTCAACAGGTTGCTTTTTCCTGGATACTTTTCCTGAAAAGCCTTTTCCCTCCCAAGGTGGCTTGTTGTTTTCAGGTCTATTTGAATGACTCTCCTTGGGTCATATCACATCTCCCTATCTGCCCACTGAGTCTGAATCAGGTTGTCAGTGACAGTGGTGAAATCTACCTGTGCTTCCAGAAAACACTGATGTTAGAGAAATCTCCTCACCTTCTTTTTGTGTTCCAGGAAATGGCTCCCCACAAAGAGCCATCCTTGCTTATATGACTGAAATAAAACTCTCTGCCCACTCTTTCTCATGACTCTCAGAAGATTCACAGATGACTCCTTTGTTTACTTATGACAAGGGCAAACACAGACTTTTCCCTTTTTGCCTGAACATGCTGATAAAAACCAGACACAGACCTTCTAATGTCCCATTCTTTATCTCATGAATGATTAGCTGAGATTAAAACCATCCGTCTGAAACTTACTAGACACAGAGATATTTCCTCTTCAGCTAACTGACCTATACTTCCCCTGATTAAAAACAACCCTAACTGTAAATCATCCTACCTGTAACTTTTCTATTCCTCCCTAAAGGCAAAATCAACCTGCAAAAATGCTTTGATATTCAGATTTAGGGTACTCTTCCTATTGCAAGAGCCTGAATAAGATCAATCTTGTCTGCCTTTTGTTTCTGACACCATCCTTTTCCCCCTTTAGATCCTATGGTTTCTTTTTCTTATTTTCATTAATAGCTACTTAAGTCACTGATGTGAATAGATATCATGGATCTGTTATCAAATCATAAAATAGTTATGTCTAAGCAAACTTATAGCTAACATTTTTGTTTATAAGGGAAATATCTCATACTCAGCAATAATTGAGGAGTGTTTAAAATCCTTCAAATAGTATAGCATTATTATTAAACTTTTTCTTACATTTGTGTTTTCCATTGGTGAAATAAATAGCCCTCCAAATCAGAGTATTCTTCCTAGTAATAAGTGAAAGTACTATACACTTGCTGAATGCTCACCCTATTTGCATTCATAACATGACATGTGTATAACGGTATTTCAGTTACTAAATACTCTGCCAGATTGGATGCTATGCCATGGGATTAATATAACAAAGCTTCCAAATTAGTAATTTACCTGCTGGGTTACACTATTTCCCAACTTGGGCCAATAGTACAGAAAGATCCTTGACCTAGGATGGGTGCTTTCAACAGTTGGTATATCTCACAGATTAAAGACCACAGGAGGGGTGGAGATCCTCAGGGAGGGGTACCTGTAGTTTCCCTCCCAGAATAAAACCAAACATCTGATAAAACCAAACATCATCTGGGGCAGTCTGACTCTGACTGGGGATTTCAATTTTCAGGGAAACAAAAGGGAGAAAGTTCATTTAAGACTGAAAAACTGGAAAGTCTTATGAGATTCATATTGTGTAAACATGTATTAATAGTACTCAGGCAAGGGCACGTTTAGATACTAGAGATTTCATACGTGTGCATAAGCACAGATTACATCTCTAACTGAAGGTTTTGGTATTTGAAAAGAATTTGATTAGGTTGTTTTAAAAAGGAATGCTGGTCAGCTGAGTGTGGCTAAATGATTTGAAGAGGAATGCAGATCAACTTCTGAACACGACGCCACATTCATGTGGACCTACCAGAGCTTCAGACTATGAAATCTATAAAAATGCATTTCATTGATTACTTGTCAATTGTAACTGTACTGTATATTTAATTACATCTGGTCCTATAGGCAACTATGAAGTCTCCTCTCTTCATTTTGATCATTTTACTATAGCATATAATCAGTGTTTTGATATTACTATGATATAAATCGACTTTAGTTGGATTCAGAGTTTCTGTTGTCCTTTCAAGTAATTCACATTTTTATTACCTATTCTAACTCAGGACCAAGGACATGCATTTGGAAATAATTAGATAGGTTGATGCACATGCCTATGAAATGGAAAAAGGGGATTTAGATCTTATGGGGATTAAAGCTATAACTGACTTTAGTCTCTGGCTTTATCTTTAAGCAGCTTTTAGTGGGTTAATAGAACAAAGACTTTTTTCCCTTGGATAAGTTATGCAAAGACATTAGAATTGGTTACCTCTAAGCAGCAGCAGAAAGCTGTCAGTGAATGGAATGCTTAAGTAATTATAATCCCCACTGTTCCAAAGCAGAATAAATTCTATTTCCAAACAGTTTTGGCAAAGAAAGACTAGCTCTGAAAATGAAGTAAGGTTTTCAGTTTTCTTAGATAGGGCTATATTGTGAGTTTGACTTTCTTTTCCGAATTTATAGCTTCCAGTATCCAATTCCCTGGCCTAGGGACATATGGTCCTCTTTAGAAAAAACAAAAAATAAAAAAATAAAAAACAAGGAGAAAAATGCTAAATACATATTGAACTAGGTGAAAAAAAAGCTGATGGCTCATAAAAAAATGTTCCTTGTAAATCATGGGGAATTTTTAAAAAGTGGTTTGTGGCAATAGAGAAAGATATAATTGTTGATAGAATAAATGCTTTTAAATTCAAAGTCCAAGGTATCCCTGTAGTGTAAAGGGATTAAGCATATTGACCTAAGAGTCAGACTCCCTGGGTTCAAACCTCAGCTTTACTTCTTACTTTATCTTCAAAGTTATTTAATGTGACCAGGCTTTAGTTTCCTCAACTACAAAATGGGATGCTAATAGGCTCTACTTCCAAAGATCATTATGAGAATTAAATAAGCTAATATTTTAAAATAATTTATAATTAAACACATTAAGAGAATTGATGTGTTTGTTAGCCAAATAAACTCTACAAAGCCTATGGCACCTGGGTGAATTCATTGGCAATATGGACTCTGGAGCTGAGTAACAGCTAGTTGGCAGTAAATGTCTCTATTTCTCTACTCGTATCATGGAATTAAATAGAACAGAATTCTTTGCTCCTTAAACCAAAATAGTAGTACATCTTGGATTCTTATGTGTTGTGTGTATAGTTGTTCACAACCCTACTTTTATTATAATCACTTAGATTATGTGAAATGTTATTTGAAAAACCTTTTAGTTCATGTTTAAGTATTGCCATTGGTTCTCTGGCAATTTAAGGCTTTTTAAAATTTGGATCTTCCCATTTGATACTTAACTTTGATTTGTAAACAGCATTTAACATTCTACCCAGACCTCCAACAGTGATTTGACTCAAGGAAGAATTTTCAAAAGTAAAACATCTTTAATGAGAGGTGTACCATCAGCATTTTTAACTCTAGGACTGAATTTATTAATCATAAGATTTTGATATGTTTGCCATTAATGTGATATAACTGGAAAAATATGCTTCTTGGGAAAATACAAAGTACTTTGTTATGTGTTTATTCAGCAGATATTCTTGAGCACCTTCTGTGCACTGGGCACGGTGCTAATTGTTTAGGATACACCAAGGTGAACACAACAGACCCAACAGACTGCCCTTATGGATAATAAGCAAGTATATTTCAATGTTTCTAAGACCTATGAAGGCAAAAACAGCCGTGGCAGAAAATAAGGACAGGATTTAATATAACATTGAGTGGTTAAGGAAGACCTGTGAGTTTTGAAGAACCAGAAGAAGCCAATGATGTGAATGATAAACAGGAGTATTCCAGGGAGAGGAAGCAGCTTGTACTGCTGAATGTCTATCCACTCGGAAGCCAAAAAGGTGTTCAGAGTATTTCTCAAATAAATAAGGGATTTAAGGAGGATCATATGCAATCTACCTCTTGGACTGAGAAACACACACACAGAAACAAAAAGAATTGTCAACACCATTACCGTTAACCATGGATGCCAGAAACACGAGTGGAAATGTTGATATATTAACCACTTGGGTGCGGCGCTCACCGGCCGCGAAACCTCGCCCACAGCGGCACTCACAGTGCGCACGGCAGTGTGTGCTGCGCATTGACCACGCATCCGTTCTGCTCTTGTGTGATGAGGGAAGCTTTACAGCACTGAAAGCTTGTTTTACTTTACAGGCAGCTTTACTTGTAATGTAAATCAGAATAGGTAACATATACATATATGTTTTCATTACGTTATTTTAAAATGTTCACAATTTTATTTTGATAAATGAAAAATTAGAAAAGTCATATCACGGCTGTCGGCTAAAGTCGCTGTGCGCGTTCATCTGTGGCTGTCGGCTATAGTCGACGCCGGTACCGAAGTGGTTAAAGTGATTGCAAAGCCACTGTGCTATCAACGTCACTGCATGTTGCTCATCACTAGAAAGCAAGTCTTAAGAGAAAGTAGAAGCTCCTAAGACGTCCTCTCTGGTGTGAGGATCAAGCAGTGCTATTAGGAATGTGTAGCCAAGGTACAAAGGAGATTAATTATCCCCAAACCTCGGGTTATTGAGACTAGAACACAAAATAAACTTGGCAGCAAGTCAGGTAGCAGCAAATCATGAGGTGATGAAAAAGTCTATGAGAATCATAAATAATCAGGTAGATACTTTAAAACATTTTCATTATCTAGTATGGAATTTAACTTAAGAATTTTGATCTGGAAATTTGGAACACTTCTCTTCACCTCTAACATTCCACATTTTCTAAAATCTGTCATGACTTTGGAAATGGCTTTTAGTAGCTGTATTGACTAGCGGAAAAGAACTTGGAATTTTGGTACACATGTGAAGAAACAAAGATTAAAAAAAAAATTGCTATGTTCACAGCATCCTGAACTACTCAGAACTCTGTGGTATTATACAAAAGGACCATAAATCCATAGCAAATACTTGGACCCCACATAGTCCTTCCAGGGCCGCGCTGTTTCACACAGTAGCTGCTAGCCGCATATAGTTATGGAGCATTTGGAAGTTGGCTAGTCCAAGTTGAGACACGCTATGAAGGTAACATATACACTGGATTTCAGTGTCTTAGTAAGGAAAAATAATGTAAAATATCTCATTAATAATTGTATAACATTTAGATAAATTGAATTAAATAAAATATTTAAAATTAGTTTCACCCGTTATTTTTATTTTTTAAAAAATCTAGCCACTAGAAACCTTAAAAATGACATATTTCACTCACGTGGTATTTCTATTGGACAGCTCTGCTCTTGGGAATGTGAAAAATCATCCCCGTCATACCTGCTCCCTTAACGTCCACCCCAAACCGTTCTGTCAGAATGACGGCAGCGTGGTTAGAAGGGGAGAACGGGTGGATGACCATCTACAGGTTCACAGGGACAGTGACAGATGGAGGTGACAGCTACGCACTATTGGAAAAATGGATGTTTAGTAGAAAACTCATCAATAAATGCCAGGAGGAAATTACTGATGCACTCTGTAGATGTTCCCAAAGAAGGAAACTGAGAATATTAAAAATAAAACAAAACCGAACTATTTTATGCTTGTGCTCAGTGACTGAGAGACTGCAGAATATATTGTCTTTCGGATCTATTTTTCAAATAGAAGGAGAGCATGCGTGATTCTCCAAACCTGTACTCAACCTCCCCTCCCTCTCTCTCTCTCAGTCCAAAACAATGAAACAATCAGAAAATAAGCCTTCACAGTCAGTGGGTTAAGCAGTGTGTATTTCGCAAACTTTATAAAAATAGTCTCACTCCAAGTAGACTATGCAACAGATGTTGATGTTACTTCACATGAGCTGAAGACAGAAAAAAACTATCGTATCTTAATACTTGGCTGGAGGAAAATCTTTTCCTTTTAAAAGATCTGTGTAAATGTATGCCGTTAGCAAACTAGCTAATATGTCAGGCTTCAAAGTGACTGGGCTGTACACTTACTGTTTTGCTAATCCTCTGGCTTCCCCTGTTTTAAGATGGTTACAGAAAAGTCCATTGGGGGATATTTTCCCCTTGGCTTTCACACTTGGCAGAGGAGTTCACTGTCCTCTGCTCTTCCTCACATTAGTTATAAAGCTGTTTGTCATCTCCAGTATCCGGAACACCTGCTTTTTAAAGGACTGCTGGCTCAGGAAAGAGAACATAAGTTATTTTTATGCAATAACTTGCCAGCTCAAGACTTTTTAAAACCCTATCTGAAACAGTGTATTTTCTTCCCCCATCATCAAATAAGGTATCTTAAAATCAGAATTTTTCATTTTACCAGAATTTCCTTTTGAGATAAATCACCGAGAGGCAAGTGACAGGATAGCTGGGCAAACCAGAGAAAAGTGAGAGAGAGCCTTTTGCTCATAACAGGATACACAAGGGTACAAAAACACAAAAAAACCATGTCTTCTAATCCAGTGAGAAATTTTTAGGAGAAATTATGGAAACCGTAGGCAGGGAAACTTTCAAAACTTTAGGAAGACTAGGAAAATGAGGGTGGCTCTGTTACTTCTTCATATGAAATGAGACACATTTAAAATCCCAAGTTTAAAATACTCTTCTAGACATTGGCCTAGGCAAAGAATTTATGAAGAAGACCCCAA
>VBSM01002608.1:58429561-58446337 GCA_008086735.1 Cheirogaleus medius | reverse complement strand
AATGTTGGCGTGGATGCGGAGAGATAGGAACACTCCTACACTGCTGGTGGGCCTACAAACTAGTTCATCCTCTTTGGAAAGCAATACAAGTCGATCTACCATTTGATCCAGCAATCCCATTACTGGGCATCTACCCAAAAGGGACAGGCCATTGGTTGGAGCTATTGAAGAAGAGGCATTCTTTCTTGTTGTCTCGGGCCTGTTAGCTCAGAGCACGAGCTAAGTCAGAGGCAGCTCTGGTTGCCGTCTTTGCTACCCACAAGGGACAGGCTGGTTGAGAATGAAATCAATATAGAGACAAGTAGCACTGAAAGGTGGAAAAAGAAAATCTTGAAAAAATTTAAGCCCCTGTATTTCTTGCTTATATGATCACAGAATTTCTACCCAGTTTCCCTTTTCGGCATAAACTAGTTTGAGTTGGGTTTCTGTCTCTTGTAATCAAAAGATTCATGACTAATACACAATGTCTGAGTACAGATAAAAACTGTGATAAAAGAGAAAGAAATGAAGGAAGAAAAAAGAATAAGAGCTCCCAAAGTGGGGTAAAAAAGAGGAAAAGTAGAGATGATTCAATATTTTCTCTTCTTTCTATGTGATAGCAGAAACCACACACACACACACACACAGAAATTCTAAAGAGAAAATATCAATCTTAACTTATCCACTAGAATCGAACACGAACCAATTACAATAAAATTACTCCTGGCAATGCAAGTGGTCTGCAGACAAAAGTGCAAAGTTTTTGCACCTCTCAGCTCTTTCCATATTGTTTTTCTATTTCACCATTTCCCCTTTTTAAATAAAAAATTAATTGGCTATTTTTAAAAACTAATAAACTAATGTGTACTCATTTCTAAAAATGTAAATGACAAAGAAGTCTATTCAATGGAAACTAAAAATCCAAACCTTACTCTTAGCAAGCCCATTCCACAAATGCATCCTTGAACATACTCCTTTTCCTTGCATATATCAAAACATATTTTTTAACAAAAAATGAAATCAAAATACATACCTTGTTCCCAATTTAACTCTTTGTATTTTTAACAATTTAAGGTATCTTATGTACATCCTTTTATGCATAGACTTATAGACCTCCTCATTTTATTCAGTGGGTGATTAGTATTTCAATGTATTGATGGACATTTAGTCTGGCTCTAGTTTTATGTTTTCTTTTGTTATTGCTATGAAATCCAGTGATATATAAATAAACAGCCTTCAATATATTCTTATAGTTTTCTCTTTTTAAAAATTATGATTACCTATATTATTGTTGCAGCAATTTTCTAATTGCAAACTATGAGCTAATGATCAAGACAAGGGCCAGTGCAAACCCTTCATCTTGCACACATCCTTATATACTGGGTGTGATGAAATAGGCAACCGCCAGTGAGGCATGATTTGACATGTGACATGAGAAGAGGCATCAACATGAATTATCTGACCCGGGATCAGTGGGTTCTACACCCACAGTCACACACGCACAGCCACCTTCCCTTGTGCTCATGTATAACATTCAAATCATGCTCCGGGCTTACAGGTCTTGGCAGATGAGTGACCTCTTAACCCACCTCTCTGCCGTTTTCTTTGTCAGCCGCCATCAATTACCACACAAGACAGTTAGTAAAACAGTTCCTCACCTTCAGGCAGATGTCTGTTGTCCATTTGTCTAGATCAAGTGGCTTACAAATACCTCTAATTCTGAATTCCGTGGGGCGTTTGAGTTCTGGAAGGACTGACAATACAATTGCCGCTCTTTAATCAGCCTGGTAGACAGGATTCATTTATTTTACCTTCTTCTCAGAATTCCTTTCCGAGGAAACTTCTAGAGTGTTAAAACGGTTCAGTCTTTTTTGTTTCTGTATCATTATTAAACCTGCCGGTGGGACCAGCCCTCTTTGGGGGTGGGAGTGGGTGGTATATGACATTTGAGGTTACTGGAGCCCAATCCAGTTACCTCTAATATTTTCCTCTACCTTCTTCAGGCAAGAAAACTTGAAAAAACAATCCGTTTTGGTGGTGGTCTGTCACCTGGCTTAATTTTTTTACACTGGCGTTTTAATGCTTGACTGCAGTAAGATAAAATGTGGTGACTGATACTGGCCCTCTCCTTGTTTGTCCAGGTAACCTGGCTGGTACAGGATGTGCAGGTGACTGGCCTGTGACACCAGAGACACAGCAGGGCACACGTTCATTTCTGGTTTATTGTTTTTCTCAATTCTATTGAAAGTAAGAAAATAACATAGTAATGTGAGACAGTTTTGTAATGAAGTCTCCAAATGTGACAGACTATTTGGCCAAAAAACACTGGCCAATTAAAACAGCAAGCCCTGTCTCTGTGTTGACAAGGAAGATAAACTCCTGATGGCAGATTCCTGTTCAACACCGACATTCAGGAAAGAGTCAGAAGCCCACACCAGCCACACTTCTGTGACTTCTTCTATTTTACTTTGTCTGATAATCAAACATGAGTCATAAGTGGTTGCCACCAAAGCTAGGTCCCCTCAAGGCCAGCACTTGACTGCAAATTTGTGGGGTAGCAAAGTTTATGTTGGGTGCCAACCACCTCACTTCTCTTTTCAGTTGCCCTCTATCCCTCGAAGCAGGCCCTAAGCTCCCTTGCCACTAGAAACCCACTGTTCTCACCCGGGGCCAGGACCCACTTTATTGTCTTTATTGTTAGAGCTGGGATGTGCCACTTCTCAGACTTTTTGTCTCCCCCAACACTTGCTGTCACCATGTGAAACCCAACTGGTAAGCCTAAACGAGTTAAGGCCACTAGCGGGTCCAATTCTCGGGTAAACTTTGTATAGTTAAGAGGCTCCTCCTGGGTCCGGTTAGGATCTCCTTTATGCGAAAGGGATAACTTCATCGTGGGACTTTCAAGCACCTTCTTATGGAAGGTGTTTGGTGACAGAGCTGCTTTCAGAAACCCCTGCAAACACACTGGAGGCAGCTCCCCTGCCCCACAGACTTAAGGCCTGGCCTTCTGCCATTTGACAGGAAACTCCACTGAATGTCCTAACAAAGCTGCGACTGTAGCCCAGCTGTCCTTCGCTCTCCTCCCCACAGCAGGGGAGGAGAGGTCTGCCAGGCAACATGCTCCGGCACCAGGCAGCCTCTCGACGCTCCACAAGAGAGGTAGTGAAAGATCTTGTGGTTTGAAGTGTGTCAATTTCAATGATTACTTTCCTCACGCTTATATCTCATTTCCTTCATGGCTCACCTGCCCTTGTCTGGGTGAGCAGGTGTGCTGATTGCTTCTCTGGAACCTCCTGTCAGTGCCTACCACATGTTGTCAACGAAGGAGCTCAAAAGAGACACATGTTGGGTCAAGTTGGGATAAAGAAGACAGCATTGTTTCAACTGACTCAATTATTGCTTTTGTCTCTTTTCACCTCCATCCTATTAATATCTTTTCTCATACCTTCAAGTTCTCCGTTTCATACTATGATTGTTTTTTCTTTAAATAGTATAAATTCTATGTAATATTTCAATCATATATTCCAAGCAACTACTGAAACTGCAGTATGGGATGTAATTTTTGATTAAGATAATAGAGAAGTTAATCTAAGGTTTTTGTAAAGAAGGTTGTCTATTTCTCTGTATTCCTTAAATATATGTAAAAATTCATTTCACTGACTATAATAAATAAAATCCTCTAAATATTTCCCTAAATTCAATTGATAATTAGTTCTCTGTTCAATCCCTGTACTTCCATTTGTGTCCTTTTATAAGATAGTCTGGAAGCGCCAATTAATATCCCATTAGCAGGAGCAGATTCTCCCGGCTACTTAACTATTTTGGACACGATTCTATCTAAATACAATGCTTTCTAATGTTTCCATAGGTAAAGATCTTTGTTCAGTTTACTTAGCTTTAGTCCAACATAAGGAAAATTTATAAGTACAACATTAGTTAATTTTATATTCAGTGAAGTAGCTATTTAAAGGATTAAAGAATAATTGAAGACTTTGATTTGGATTGCAGTAAGCTCTCATGAATCAGTTATAAAAGGAAAATTTATTTACTTTTCACTCACTTAATTAAATATGTATTTACCAGTCATGTTCAGCAGAGAGGAATTAAACAGTGGGGGAAGAGTTCACATCTCAAGAAATATAATAAAAATGAGATTGCAGTTATAAATCCCTAATCAGGAGATCTTAATGTTGATGACAGGACATTAGGAACAAGCTAATTGGGAATGTACAAAAGACCCAGGGTAGGAGGGAGATTTTCAAATCAATTGAGTAAACAATTGGCTAACATTGGATAGATAAGAGAAACTCGTTTCTGAAAGCTGTGTTTTCCCCTTGCTCTCAGTCTGGGAGAGGCAAGATATATAATGTGAAGTGGCAAACAGAAATGAATCCAAGGGTTTTCAGGTTTTCAGCTTGAGGCTTTGCCATAGGTCTAAATCATCTGTACGGTCTCATCTTATCCTTCCCTCCTTTCTCCTTAAGCCATTTGTAAAGGCAGTAAAAATACCTGTCAGTTTAGTATGTTGAAGGCAAAAGGTTTAGGAAGAAGATGGAATTCCTTTTGGATTTTTTTTTTTTTTAAAGAAAATACCCTAATGGTCTAAGACTATTTGGCTGTGAAAGTTGAGTCCCTTCCCTCCCAATACCTGGCCTAAAAGCTTTCCCCACCTAGTAATGTAATTAACTCCCCCTTAGCCACACTGCCTTCTGTAGATTTCTGTTACATATATCAGTCTTGAGTTAATGGTGATTTGGCAAGTGATAAAAAAGAGGGTTTTTGTTGTTGATGTTGTTTTGTTTGTTGTTGTCTGCAGCTGCTATGTAGCTTAGGTCGAAGGACACCATTTCCTCCAAGCTGTGCCCTGGAAGATAGCTTTCTCATAGACTACAAAGGGAGTGCTGCCCCCTACTGTTGTGCAATGACATCAACCTCAGTGGTGCTCCGTAGGATATAGAGGAGGTGAAGGACGTAGGCTGCACAGGCACAGGAATTCAGACAAAGAGACATCTGATAAACAAATCCCTCTGGGAAATCTGGGAAAATAGAGGGAAGGGCACTGGGACTGGGGTACTGATCCAGCTTGTTTGGATAGTAAAGAAAGGGTGGCTCCAGAAGGTTGTCAACTCGGGGACAGTTCCAGGGCAGACATTTCAAATATGCCTCCACAAATACACTTCATTCTGCTTTCCCTGTCAACATAGGTCACAGATCTATGACTCGCAGAGAACCTGCTCTGAGAAGAGCCTATCCAGAGTGAAGGGGACTCCACCTCTCTGAGCCTTGGAAAGGAAACCAAGAGGCTGTCCAAGAGTCATCACTGATAAATCTGCTTTCCGTAAGTTCTCCCTCCCTTTCATTAATCTCAGAACAAAAAGCTAAAGAGTTGGTCCTGCTATTTAAGATCACAAGTCCAAGAATTGAACACTATATGGAGTTAATTCAAATGTGTATATAAAGAATTTTAGTTAAATATTTACACTCTTAGAAAAGGATTGAAGAATTAGGTGGAAAAATCAGTTGAACATATTTGGGCTTTCTATAGGCAATTGTTTTTTTCTTTTTAGCATAATTTTTCAAAAACACTTTAGTTTTTTGTGTCTTACATATAAAACTGCCTAGACCCTGGAAACATAAGATAATCAGAAATAAAAATCACTGAACAATAAAGGTGATGAACTTGGTATTAAACTGAGATTAAACGTTTTTGACTCCTTTTGCCCTATAAGAAGCCCCTCCCTATTTCAATAAAAGTAAACAAGTCTTTTTTATTTTAACTTAAAAGATTGGAATTAAGGTAGTCCAAGCTATTGTGTATCTGATTTCAAATATTTTGCATGTAAAAGAGCCAAGTGAGAGAAGGGCTGGTTCAGCTGCAAGAATCATGTGACACCTAAAAAGCAGGCACTTCAGAGAAGGGAGTTTTTCCTGGTGCAGCAAATAGGAAGCAGCTGGGTCTCCAGCATTCCTCCTCATCCCAGACACTCCACGCCCGGGAACTGAAGTGCCAGCTTTATGTGCATGGCGCAAGGGCTTATCTTTAAATAGTCTTTCTCTTGCATTCATCTTTCATCTATTAATAGGAATGCCCCCGCTCCGATTGTCAACCCTTAAACACACAAAAGGGGCTTAAGACTCACTGATGAAAGAAATAGTGGAGAATCCTTATTCTCTCGTGCTTTGATGACTAGGTGCCAGGACGTGCCTAAATCACCATGAAGAGGTATAGATCTATAAACTGTGAAAATACAAATCTGTGATAATATTGGATAAAAAAACTAGGCAGTTCAAAAACAAATGCCTTTGAAACACAGAATGCACCTAGTGAAGGGATTTTAGCACAAGCCAAAAGATCTGGAAAATTACGTCAGGAGCTTGTCTCAAATAGTACCAGGATATAAATCAAAGGCCAAGCATGTTTTATGCACAAGGAAAGCGCACAGGTCTGAGAAAATGGGAAGATGTTTTAGATATTGTAGCATTTGATCCTGTTAATATTGTTTGTTACAGCACAGATATATTAGCTGGTTGTCAACCTTCTATACATGCTGTACAGGGTTTAAATAGAAGTGAGTGCAGGGACAGAGGATTTGAGGTTAGATATTAGGTACAGTTCAAACAAGGAATACATTTTTATCCCATTTGTTGTGCAGCAGATGTAATGTTGCAGCCTTATGTGACAGCAAATTGTATTTGGGCTTCCTAAAATGCTCCATCTGGCCAACCTACCCACTGCAACAGGAATTTTTGCATATGTATGTAGACAGAGGCTTAATCTGTGTGAATTATGGCAAACAGATTCGAAGAACAACTTGGGAACTTTGTCATTTATGCTGACTGGGTATGACCCACAGAAGAAAATTTGTGCTCATTTGTGGCAAGAGTAGGGATGAGTCATTGTCTATCCTCCTCCGCTCACACCCCCAGTTCACAACTGCCACATGGCCAGACCTATTGCATGCACTGTCCTATATAATAGGAAAGAATGGCCACGGAAAGATCATTCCAGCTTGGGGAATGAGGACAATCAGCCCAGATTTTCAACAGACCTCTTTCCACTTTTCAAGATAATGTGGAGCCATATACTCTTCTCCCAGCAGTAGGGAAGGTGTGGGTCACACTGTAATCTGCAGGTCTATACAGGGTGGAGTGGGGAATGAGGCAAGGACCTATGATTGCTATTGGCACTTGGACCATGTGATACCACCCCACACACCTGCTCATTTAGGGACTGCTCTTTGCTGCGTATCCTGGAAATTCATGTTTTCCTAAATGTGCCAAACATTTCTAGTTCTGACATTACCCTGATGATGAACAGCCTGAGTCATGAGTCTACCTGACCAAAACACATTTTGAAAAGCCAAATATTTCCATCAGTACAAAATGAACATGCTTGCCAAAAACTATAAACTCACAATTCCAATCTGTTAACACTTGTAAAAGATAGAGATCCTCCCAGAACCATCAGTTTCCTTGGATTCTTTAGTTTCCTATATTGCCTTTACAACTGTTTTTAACTTCCTTTCAATTCCTATCTGGACATCAAGGCAATGGCAGATTTTTAGGAGAAAACCTAAGTGACAGGATAAAGAGCTACCAGTCTGGTCCTTGAGGGTAATTGTCACGTATGTTGGTGTGGTGATTTGTCCAATGTGAGCAATTCATAATTTGAAACCAGTGCTTTAAAATTTTGCACTCAATAATGCTCAAGTAGCCATGTATGCTTTCAAATAATTACAACTACAGCTATTCAAAGAAACTCGGGCTCCACAGGTTTCTATATTAAGTATTATCCAAGGAAGAAAGCTCTGATCTCATAGTCATGGTGTAATGTGTATCAGAGGCCAGTTTATTCAGGTGAGTGAACTAGACCTTCACATGAAGGAGAAGACTCATACTGGATATTTTTGTACGGTTTCTGGTATTTGACATTACCACATCAGCTTATAAACTATTGTTTTCTTTGGGGATTCTTCATCGTGCGACTGATTACTTGAGAAAATGTACATCCATTGTTTTTTCGATTCTGAGTAGAAAGAGTTCAGACATCTTGTTTATAAGGTTAACATGAAATCCACTCGTCAAGAGTTGAGGGTAAGCTCCATGGGGCAATGTAGTAATTAAACTTCCCTGTGAAGTTGTGGGTTCCTGAATGGCATGTCTCCCAAGAAGTTCAGTCCTGCAATCTTGTGATTAGAAGAGCTTGCTTTGTGATCATCAAATGGGTAGGGGTGTGTGTATGTGTAAGCAAATGACTCTTAAATCTTCTATCTGCATGGCTGTTTGAAATACAGCTCATCAGGCTAAATTAAAAACACTCTGTTGATCTGAATATGTTTCTTTTTTTGAAATGTGCTGAGGGAAACAAGTCTGTTATATAAATTCACAATATCTCTAAGGAATTAGAGAGCAGGAATGGATATGAAGGTCCTTTGTGTTCACGTTTCAAGACTTTACATATTTTTATGTCACCCATTAGTCAGATTGGAGGTGGAATATGATGAAGTCCAACTATTTTAATGTTTAAAAAATTTTCAAGATCGAAGCCTGAGGTTTCAAAAATTATCTGAAGAAACTGATAACTCAATTATATTTGTGACTTTATCAACACTCACAGACAAACCAAACATTGCTTTACAATTGTAGAACTCATTAAATTTGGTATTTGCTACTTTTTACTAAGATGAAAATCACTTTCTAAGTTAATGGAAGCTGTTCTTAGAATTTCAAGGAAATTTAAGATCAGTTTTTCAATAGTTCATATGTGGCTTGATCACCTTCCTTTATCACTCCTTCTACCATCCCCTCTTCAACAATCTCTCTCTCTCTCTCTCTCTCTCACACACACACACACACACACACGCGCGCACAGGTGCACACACACACACAGAGCAGGGTGTCCAGACTCAGGGGGAAATGGGAAAGAGAGATTTCAATTTGTGAGCAGATACTTTGCCTGACATTTAGACTCTACGAAGTGTCTAGTATGAAAGCCTATGTATGAACATCAAAAAAGACATCTCAAATCAACCAATATGTTAATGGAAAAATCCCAGCACCTTTCCTAAGCTCTTCGGAGGATTAATGACAAACATATACCCTTAAATTATTTATCAACCTGAGCTTCGCCAGGCACAAACAACCATGAATTGAAAGAAATTCACATCTGACAAATTCTCACACTATGATGATGAGTATTAATTTCTCTTTTTCGTTATATACCACCTCTAAATCCCAGACTTCTCTGGTACAGCAAGTCCTCACTCAATGTCGTTGATAGGTTCCTGTAAACTGGGACTTCAAGCAAAATGATGTGTGTATAACGAAACCAATATTAACAGGGGATAATTAGGCTAATAGATATACACAAGAGTTAAGTTCCTTTGCCATATTTCTCATCACAGAAACATCATCAAACTTCTAAGTAAAGACTCCAAACACTTCAAATGTTAAACATTGAAATAAATGTGAGCTATACATACATTTAAGAAAGATTAATAGAAATAATTATTTACCCAGTTTTGGGGGAATCAGTGAGTGATGGCAGTTGTAGTGGCAGTGAGTTAAATCAAAGAATAAATGTTTGCGAAGTGAAAATTGTAGGGAACACTTCATCTCCCCACATAGTTCAAAAACAATCACAAATATGGTGGGCTGGCTAAGCACTTTCATACAGTGTTTATTGTTCTGCATTTGGCTGATTATCAGGGTCATGGACGGCCAGAGCCTATCCTGGCAGCTCAGGGGACAAGGCTGGAACCAGCCCGGGACAGGACACCGTCCCATCACAGGGCACAGGCACGCGCATCCACACTCTCTCACACGGGGAACCATTTAGACACGCTGATTCACCTAACAGGTACACCTTTGGGATGTGGGAGGAAACCAGAATACCTGGAGAAAACCCACGCGGACCTGGGGAGAGTGCGTGCAAACTCCACACAGATAGTGGCCCTGGCCAGGAATCTATTTTTTTCCTCATAAGTGTTATAATTAAACTATGTTGAGCGAAATGATGTTATTTGAGGACTTGTGCTTTAATGCTATCATCCTCAAACCCTAAGCCCACAGAATTCATCCTTGTGAATAATTTCTTATTTGACTGCTATCCTTTGTGTCAACTTTTTCTCATTCTATCTTCATTGTTAATTAAAAATAATAAAATATCTATTTATTTAGGCACTTAAGATATTTGTAGTTCCTTAACTTCTGTAAATGTTCCTTTAGCTCAGCATCCACACCAGCATCTATTGTTTTTGGACTTTTAAATAAAAGTCATTCTAACTTGGGTAAGGCGATATCTCATTGTGCTTTTAATTTGCAGTTCCCTGATGATTAGTGATATTGAGCACTTTTTCATATGTTTATTGGCCATTTGTCTACACTCTTTTGTAAAACTTCTGTTCATGTCTTTTACCCACTTTTTAATGGGGTTGTTTGTTTTTTTTCTTGCTAATTTGCTTGAGTTATTTGTAGATTCTGGTTATTAGCTCTTTATTGGATATATAGTTTACAAATATTTTCTCCCATTCTGTAGGTTGTCTATTTGCTCTGTTGATTGTTTCCTTAGCTGTTCAGAAACTTTTTAGTTTAATCAAATCCCATTTATTTATCTTTATTGTTTCTGTGATTGCCATTGGGGTCTTTTTCATAAATTCTTTGCCTAGACTGATATCTAGAAGAGTTCTTCCTATATTTTCTTCTAGAATTCTTATGGTTTCATGCCTTACATTTAAGTCTTTTATCCATCTTGAATTTTGTGAGTGGTGAGAGATATGGATCCTAGTTCATTCTTCTGCATGTGGCTATCCAATTTTCCAAGCACCATTTATTGAATAGGGCTTCATTTCCACAGTGTACATTGTTGTGTGCTTTGTCAAAGATCAGTTGACTGTATGTGGATGCTTTTATATCTCGGTTCTCTGTTCCATTTTGTTGGTCTGTGTCTTTATTTTTGTGCCCATACGATGCTGTTTTGGTTACTATAACCTTGTAGTATAGTTTGAAATCTGGTAATGTAATGCCTCCAGATTTGTTCCTTTTGCTTAAGATTGCTTTGGCTATTCAGGCTCTTTTCTGGTTGCAAATAAAGCAAGAATTATTTTTTCTAGATCTGTGAAATATGACATTGGCATTTTAACAGGGATTGCATTGAATCTGTAAATCACTTTGGGTACTATGTACATTTTAACAATGTTGATTCTACTGATCCATGAGCATGATATGTTTTTCCATTTGTTTGTGTCCTTTGCAATTTCATTCCTCAGTTTCGTAGTTCTCTTTGTAGAGATCTTTTCCTCTTTGGTTAAGTATATTGCTAGGTATTTTTTTGTGTGTGTATCTATTGTGAATGGTATCGGTCTTTGATTTGACTCTCAGCTTGACTCTTATGGTTGTATAGGAATGCTACTGATCTATGTACATTGACTTTGTAACCTGAGACTTTGCTGAATTTGTTTATCAATTACAGTAGTCTCATGGCAGAATCTCTGTGGTTTTTTAGATATAAGATCATATTGTCTGCAAACGAGTGTTAGTTTGACCTCTTCTGCCCCCATTGGGATGCTCTTGATTTCCTTCTCTTGTCTGATTGCTCTGACTAGGACTTCCAGCACTATGTTCAATAGCAGTGGTGACAGTGGGTACCGTTATCTTTTTCCAGTTTTTAGTGGGAATACTTTCAATTTTTCCTGATTCAGTATGATGTTGGCTATGGGTTTGTCATTTATGGCTTTTATAATTTTGAGATTTGTTCCTTCTGTGCCTACTTTGTTGAGGGTTTTTATCATGAAACAGTGCTGAATTTTGTCTAATGCTTTTTCTGCATCTATTGAGAGAATTATATTGTCTTTGTTTTTGCTTCTATTTTATGTAGTGAATCACATTTATTGATTTACATATGTTGAACCATCCTTGCATCCCTGGTTGAAGCCCACTTGGTCATGGTGGATTACTTTTTTGATGCACTGTTGAATTCAGTTTGCTAGTACTTTATTGAGAATTTTTGAATCTATATTCATAATGGATATTGGTTTGAAGTTCTCTTTTTCTGTTGTATCCTTCCCTGGCTTTCGTATCAGGGTGATACTGGCTTTGTAGAATGAGTTGGGGAGGATTCCTTCCTTCTTGATGTTATGGAATAATTTCTGCAGTATGGTACTAGCTTTTCATTGTAGGGCTGGTAAAATTTGTGAATCCATCTGGTCTAAGGCTTTGGTGTTGTTTTTGTTGAAAGATTTTTTAATTACTATTTCAGTATTGCTGCTTGTTATTGTTCTGTTCAGTTGTATTTCTTCCTGATTGAATGTTGGGAGGTTTGTGTTTCCAGGAATTTGCCTATTTCCTGTATATTTTTGAGTTTATTTGCATAGAGACTTTCATAGTATGCTCAGATGATATTTTGTATTTCTGTAGTGTCAGTTATAATATCTTCTTTTTCATTTCTGATTGAGCTTATTTGGGTCCTTTCTCTTCTGTTTCCAGTTATTCTAGCAAGAGGTCTATCAATTTTGTGTATCTTTTCAAAGAACAAACCAACTTTTTGTTCCATTAATTCTTTGTATTTTTGTTGTTGTTGTTTTCTTTTTTGTTTATTCTGCTCTGACCTTAGTTATTTATTTTCTTCTATTGGCGTTTAGTTTGGTTTGTTCTTCCTTTTCTAGTTCATTGAAATGTGCAATTGGATTGTTAATTTGTGATCATTTTTTTTGTTGTAGGCATTTAAGGCTATAAATTCACCCCTTAGGTCTGCTTTTGCTGAATCCCACAGATTTTGATAGCTTGTGTCTTCTTTGTCATTCAGTTTGGGGGAACTTTTGATTTCCATCTTAATTTAATTATTGACTCAATAATCATTCAGCAGCAGATTGTTTAATTTCCATGACTTTGTGTAGAATTGAGTGTTTCTCTTGATTTTTGGTTTTATTCTACTGTGGTCTGAGAAGATATATGGTATGATTTCTATTTTTTTGAATTCATTGAGACATATTTTATGGCCTAAGATGATCAATCTTGGGGAATGTTCCATGTGCTGATGAGAAGAATGTATATTCAGTAGTTTTAGAGTAAAATGTTCTGTAAATGTCTGCTAGCTCTATTTGTTCTAGAGTTCCATTTAAGTTAAGTGTTTATTTATTTTCTGCTTGGATAATCTGTTGAGTTCTGTCAGTGAGGTGTTGAAGTCCCCAGCAATTATGATTTATCTCTTGGCTTAGATCTAGTAGAATTTGCTTTATGAATCTTGGAGCTCCTGTGTTAGATGTATAAATATTTAGCATAGTTATGTCTTCTAATTGAATTGTCCCCTTTGTACCATGGTATAATGACTACCTTTGTCGTTCTTTACCATTGTCAATTTAAAGTTAATTTTATCTGATGTGAGAATGGCTTCACCTGCTTTCTTTTGGTTTCTGTTTGCAAGGAATATTTTTTCCCATCTCTTCATTTTGAGTCTGTATGAGTCCTTGTGGGTTACATGTGTTTCCTGGAGACAGCAGATATTTGAGTTGTACATTTTCACCCATTCAGCCAGCATTTGTCTCTTGAGTGGGACATACAGATCATTTGCATTGATTGATAGAATTGATATTTAGGATGCTATTCTCTTCATCCTGCTTGGCAGTACTTTATTGCATTATTTTATCTCTTGTGATTTTTTTGTATGAGCTCTGAACTTTAGCTGTTGGGTGGTTTGACACTGGTGCATATCTATTATGTTGATCCATGTATAATGCAGTTCTGAGTATTTCCTGTAGGGCAGGTCTGATCTTGACAAATTTCCTCAGTGTCTGCTTGTCTGGAAAAGTCTTTATTTATCTTTCATATATGAAACTTAGTTTTGCAGGATACAAAATTCTGGGCTGGCAGTTCTTTTTAAGAAGACCGAAGGTGGGGCCCCAAACCCTTCTGGCTTGTAATGTCTCATTTGAGAAGTTGGCAATTAGCCTGATGGGTTTTCCTTTGTAAGTTACTTGATGTTTTCACCTCACAGCTGGCAAGAGTTCCTCTTTCATATCGACTAACCAAGTCATCCATCCAAAACCTAGACCACCACCAAAGCACCCACAAGCAAAGCCAAAGGTTCTTACTCAACATATGCTACAGACATACCCTTACGAGTATGTGTGTGGGGGGAAGCGCCATCTAAACAAAAGAAAATCCCCAAAATAAGAAGTAACAGTTTCTCCAGATGTCAAGGAATCAGTGAAAGAACTACAGAAGTATGAAATATCAGAGTGAAAGAACACCCTCAAAAGTGAACATCAGCCTCTTGCCATGGATACCAACCAAAATGAAAATATTGAAATGACAGGTAAAGAATTTTATACATGGATTATAAGGAATCTCAATGAAAATGGAAAGCCAACTCAAAGAAACCAGAAAAACAATTAAGGAAATGAATGAAAAATCACTAAAGAAATCAACATATTAAAAAAATTAAACTTCTGGAAATGAAAAATTCATTTAAGGAAATAAAAAACACAGTGGAAAGTTTTAAGAATAGACTAGACCATGCAGAAGAAAGAATCTCAGAGCTTGATGACAATTTTTTCAAATTAACTCTGTCAGTCAGAAATAAAGAACCAAGAATTAAGAGGAATGAACAAAGCTTATAAGAAATATGGCATTATGTAAAATGGCCAGATATATGAATCATAGGCATGCCTGAGGGTGAAGAATAAAATGCCCAAGGGCTTGAAAACCTATTTGAATGAATAATTGAGGAAAACTTCCCTGGTCTTCCTAGAGATTTAGACATCAGGTACAAGAAAATCAATGAACACCTGGGAGATTCATTGCAAAGAGGCAATCACCAAGTCACGTGCAGTTTTAAGAAATAATACAGAGACATCCTCTGTACCCTTTACCCATTTTCTCTCAATGGTAGTATCTTCAAAACTGTAGTACAATATCACAACTGGATGTTGGCATTGCTATAGGCAAGATACAGAACAGTTCCATCATCACAAAGATCCCTGCTATTGCCCTTTTATAGTCACACCCACCTACCTTCAACCCTGTGCAGTGGCAACCAGTAATCTGTTCTCCGTTTCCATAATTTTGTTATTTTAAGAACATCATATAAATTGAATCATACAGTATGAAACCTTTTAGGATTGGCTTTTTCCATTCACATTATTCCCCAGAGATTCATCCAAATTGTTGTAAGTATTCTTGTTATTGCTGAGTAGTATTCTGTCATATGGATGTACCAGTTTGTTTAACCATTCACCTGCTGAAGGACATGTCAGTTGTTGTCAGTATTTAGTTATTATGAATAAAACATCCATTACAAATTTTTGTGTAAACATAAGTTTCCATTTCACTAGGATTGCTCAAGCATGCAATTACTACATCATATGGTAGTTGCATGTTTCGTTTCATAAGAAAATGACAAACTGTTTTCCATAGTGATGGTACCTTTTTCATTTCCTCCAGCAATGTATGAGTGATTCAGTTTTTCTGCATTCCTGTCGTCATCTGTGTGCTATTTCTATTTTTTATTTTAGTCATTCTGACAGGTATATAGTGATATCTTATTGTGGTTATCATTTGCATTTCCTGGCTATAAATATAACTAGCTGATATCTTTTCATGTGCTTGTCAACTATATATGCTCTTTGGTTAAATATCTATTCATGTCTTTTTCTATTCTGATTACTCATTTACTGTTGAGTTTTGGGGGTTCTCAACATGTTCTAGACACTACTTTTTTGTCAGACAGATGGTTTAAAAATATTTTCTCCTGGTCTGTAGTTTGTTTTTTTATCCTCTGAAAGGGATCTTTCAGTGAGCAAGATATAAATACTTCGATTAGGTCTAATTTATTAATTTTACCTTTTATGTATTATAATTTTGATGTCAAGTCTAAGAACTCTTGGATAGACCTAGATTTTAAAATTTTTCTCCTATTTTTCCTAAAAATGTAATAGTTTTATGTTTTACATTTAAGTCTGTGACTTTTTTGGGGTTAATTTTTGTATAAGGCATGAGATTTAGGTTGAAATTAATTTTTTTTCCCTATGATGCTCCAGCCCCATATGTTGAAAAAAGCTACCCTTCTTTTATTGAATTACTTTTGCATCTTTGTCAAATATCAGTTGTGCGTATTTTGTATGGGTCTATTTCTGGGCTCTCTACTGTTTCCTTGGTCCTTATGTCTGTCTTTCCACCAGTATATCATACTATCTTGCTTAGACTATACCTACATAGTAAGCCTGAATATTAGGTAGAGTGATTCCTTCTACCTTATTCCTTTCTCAAGATTGTTTTTAGCTATTCTAGGACCTGTGCCTTTCCATGTAAATATTAGAATAAGCTTATCTTGTCTATGCCTATAAAAAAAACCTTACTGGAATTTTTATAGGAATTATGTTAAACCTATAGATTAATTTAGGGAGAATTGACATGTTTACTATGTTGAGATTTCCAATCTATAAATGTAAATAGTATGTCTCTTTATTTATTTAGGTCTTTGATATCTGTCATCAGCATTTTGTAACCTTCAGCACACCAATACTGTATATGTTTTGTTATGTTTATAAGTATTTCATTTTCTTTGGAAAGACTATTAATGGTAATGAGACTTTAATTTTTGTTTCCACGTGTTCTTTGTTTGTATGTAGAAATGTGATAATTTTTGTGTGCTGACTTTGTGTCCTGCAACCTTGCAGACCTTACTTAATAGTTTTAGCAGTATTTTTTGAGGATTCCTCAGAATTTTCTATATAATCATGTCATCTGCAAATAGGAATAGTTTTATTTATTCCATTCTAATATGTATGTATTTAATTTCTT
>VBSM01002608.1:58419435-58429551 GCA_008086735.1 Cheirogaleus medius | reverse complement strand
GTCTTACTGAAGTGGCTAGTACATCAATTACTATGTTACTATGAACATAATTACTATTATAACAGTGGTAAGAATGGACATTTTTGCCTTGAGTCTTTCACTACTAAGTATGCTATTAACTGTAGGTGTTTTGTAGATGCATTTTTACCAAGTTGAAGAAGTTACCCCTCTATTCCTAGTTTGCTGAAGATTTTTATTATGATTGAATGTTGGATTTTGTGAAATGTTTTTTTCTGCATCAATTTATATGATCATATGATCTTTCTTAGTTAGCCTGGACATATGGTAGATTACTTTGATTGATTTTCAAATGTTGAACCAGCCTTGCATACCTGGAATAAATACCACTTGGTCATGGCATACAAAATAAGTTTTATATATTGCTTGATTTGATTTGTTAATATTTTGTTAAGAATTTTTGCATCTAAGTTCATGACAGATATTTGCTTATAGTTTTTTTGTTTTGTCTTTTTCTGATTTTGGTATCAGGGTCATATTATTTTCATAAAATAAGATTGGAAGTTTTGCTTCCTCTTCTATTTTCTGGATGACATTGTATAAAATTGATTTTAATTATTAAAATATTTGGTAAAATTCTGCAGTGAAGCCATCTGTGCCTAGAGGTTTTTTTCAAGAGCTTTTAAATTCCTAATTCAATTTAGTGTCTGTAGGATTATTTAGTTTGCCTATTTCATCTTGGTTGAGTTTTGGTAGTTTGTGGATTTTCAAGTTCATTTCTTCTGTGTTTTCAAATTTATGAGCATAAAGTTGTTTGTAATATTACCTTATCATTCTTTTGATGTCTACAGGATCTGTAGTGATAGTTTTTGTTTTATTCCTGATATTGGTGGTTTGTGCCTTCTGTTTTTCTTGTCAGTCTTGCCAGAGGTTTATCAATTTTATTGATTTTTTTTTTCAAAGAACCAGCTTTTTTGTTCCATTGATTTTCTCTGTGGTTTTCCTGCTTTAAATTTCATTGATAAAAGCTTTTATTTTTATTATTTCTTTCTTTCTGTTTGATGATGTTAGAAGTTTATTTTTCTATATTTATATTTTCATTTTAAAAGCTGATTATTTCTGAATTAATATGATAGTCCATAAATATGATTTTAATTGTGTTATATACTAAAAAGGTCTTTAAACTGGTAATAATGTTTCATATTTAACCAGATATAGTGACCAAAAAAGGTTACATAGAAAATGAAAATCAGTTAATTTGCACATAATAGGTTAAAGTTGTATTTAAGTTTCCATTTGAAGATTCTGGGTATTTATAAGTATTAACTCTCAATCTAAATGATCCTATCTGAGAAAAAATTACAGCACATCTCTAAATCACTGTGCTCAGGTATGTTGAGAGCTAAGAAAATTCTATAAAGGATCTTTCTTCCATAGAGAGACAGGGAAACTGCAGAGTAGAAAATAAACTGGAAAGAAATGAATTACCCACACAGGAAAGAAGGGATCTTTTAGCTGAAATATAGCTGGAAAATTTAGGTAGAGGTCTTGGTGAGGGGGAGAGGCAGAAATGTCTGAGTGAGAGAAAGATCGCTCCCTAAAGAGAAGTGAGCTGCCAAAAAGAGCAGGAGCTTGCAACTGAGCTACATTGTGAATAAATGTAGAGAGAAAAGAAGACCTTGCTTTAAAAAACATATATAAGTTTTTAAAGAAATCAAGAGCAGGATTAGAGGAAAAAACACTAGTTAATTAACCTTCAGGAATAGAGTCCCTGCCCTCTTAAAGTTTGCAATCTAGCCTGTTGATTCTGTTTTATTAAATTACATTAAAATATATTACACTTAGAAGTGTTCATATATTAGTTTATACTTTAATTGCTAAAAATAAATAGTTTTTAAAATTACAACTTTTAAATTTATATGAATCCCTGAAGTTTAGTCAATGTTTTTGCCTGAACTATTGGTCCCATTGAACTATAGTGAGTTGGGTTTTTCTATAAACTAAAAAACGGATGAGAAGCTAGATGCTCATAGCTTATGTCTCCTGGAATATAAGAGCAACCAATAGGTAATTCTATTCCATTCTTAAAAATAGCTCTGAATATTAGTTTCTCCCAAGTCTCCGAAGATGCCCTATTTCTATTTTATTTCTCTTCTTTATTTGGCCCTCTAAAGGTAAACTTCCCTCAATGTTTTGTCTTCATGTTGTTCCTCTTCTAATCCTAAATTCCACCACATCTCATTTTGAAATGTCTCTCTCCCCAAAACCAGCTCAGAAGTCACTGTCTCTAGAAAATCATCCATTAACACTGTTTCCCTACAGAAATCTTTCTATTCCTGTATATACTGCTTGTGCCACCACCTGTCACAGTATATTGTACTTTATTTTATACTTGCCTTCCTAACTAGTCTTGATGGTAGAATTGGATCTTACGATTCTCGTATTCCAAGTCCCTAGCACAGGAAAAGTGCTTGATAATAAACACCATTGAATAAATGAATACTTTTATATGCAAGCAAGCAATGGCTATTTAATAGCTTTTCATTAAAATAGTTTTAACTCATCCACAAAGTATCTGCCTTTTCCAGAGTATTTGTCCTCTTCTTAAGTTATAAAAAGTTAGTTTAAGGCTATTTTTAATAATTTATATGCTTCTATAACATTGATTCAGTGCTAATCAATAAAGCTTAACTTTAAGAAAGAATAAAATCTAAGCAAGAAATGATATCTTTTGCCTTAAAAAATGACTATATATTAAGAAAATGAGATTAGCCTCAAAGACTATGAGAAAATATTGGCAAAAGACATATCTGATAAAAGACTGTTATCAAAAATATACAAAGAACTCCTAAAATTCAACAATAAGAAAAACCTGATTGCAAAATGGGCAAAAGAAACAAAAACAGAACAGAAACCTCACAAAGAAGATATACAGATGCCAAATGAGCATATGAAAAACTACTTGACATCATCTGTGATTAGGGAATTGCAAATTAAAACAATGAGATACCACTTCACACCTATTAGAATTGCCAAAATCCAGAACACTTATGGCCCCAAATTCTGGTAAGGATGTGGAGCAAGAGGAACTCCCATTTACTGCTGATGGGAATGCAAAATGGTACAACCACTTTGTAAGATAGTTTGGCAGTTTTTTTGTTTTTTTTTTTTTACCAAAGTAAACATGTTCTTAGCATATAAATTAGTAGAAATATTCTTTGATATTTACTCAAATGAATTGAAAATTTATGTTCACACAAAATCTGCATGTGGATGTTTATAGCACCTTTATTCATAATTGCCAAAACTTGGAAGCAACCAAGATATTTTTCATTAGGTGAATGGTGTATTCAAACAATGGAATATTATTTAGTGCTAAAAAGACATGAGCTATCATGCCATGAAAAGACATGGAGGAATCTTTAATGCATATTACTATATGAAAGAAGCAAATCTGAAAAGGCTACATACTCTGTGATTCCAACTGTATGACATGCTGGAAAAGGCAAAGCTATGGAGACAGTGAAAAGATCAGTGGTTACCAGGTTAGACGGTAAGAAGGGATGAAGAGACTGAGCACAGAGGATTTTTAGGACGGTGAAACTTTTCTGCGTTATACTACAATGGTGGATACATGTCATTATACATTTGTCAAAACCCACAGAGTGTATGACACCAAGAATAAACCCTAAAATAAACTGTGGACTTTGGGTGATAATGATGTGTCAATGTAGATTCATCAGTTGTAACAAATGTGCCACCCAGGTGCTGGATGTTGATAATGGGGGAGGGGTGGAGGGGGTAGTGTAAGGGAGGCAGAAGGTCTATGGGAAACCTACTCAATTTTGCTGTGAACCTAAAACTGCTCTAAAATATCTATTACAAAAAGTAATATCTGCCCTACACTTTTTTTTTTACTGTGAGTAATTTAAAAAGCCAGCACTACCGCACAGCACAGTGCGGGACCTTGCTACTTGAAGTGTGCCTGAGGACCAGCTGCAAAGACAGCACCCACGAGCTTGTTAGAAATATAGAAGCCCAGGTCCCTCCCCAGACCTATTGAATCACACAGTCTGTGTTTTAAAAAGTTCCCCGGGTTATTTGTATGCACATCGGAGGTTTAGAAGCACTGGTGTAGAAAATGAAGAATTAAACGAGAGCAAGAAAAGCCAGTTCCTTTTCTTACCTCATCTACTCACATGTTGTTTAGCATTGGGCAAAGTATTGAAAGTGCAGGTTTCTAGTCTGTAAAACAAGAGGGTTGGGCTAGGTCAGAGGTCCTCACGGTGTGGTCTCTAGCAACATCAGCATCACCTGGGACATAAGGAAGGGAAACGCAAATTCTACTGACTCAAAAACTGTGGGTGAGCCCATGATCTGTGTTTTAACAAGCCCTGCAGGTATTTCTGATGCAAGTTGAATGTAAGAACCACTGGATGACCCCTAAGTCCTCTTCAATTAAACATTTTGTGATCATATGAAAAAATTTAAGTGTCACAAGATCTTAAATACATGTATATTTTTTACTTGAAACTGAATACTTATGCACTTTAAGCAATGAACTGGCATCCTTTCATTCTCAGATTGTACCCTTATCTATTTAAAAATATTTCTTATATTTTTAAAAATATAAATTTCTATTTACATATAAATATATAAACTGTTAAATTTTTCAAGCAGCAAACGCAGATTCTTTGGACACTGACACAAAGAGAACAATGGATTTGAAGACACCCTTCAGACAAAGAAACTCTGAGCTTTGTGCTTGTTAACAGATGAAGATGTTAATCTGACATAATAGAAGTTTTTTTTCCCTTTCTGTAATTAGCAAACCACACATATTCAGTGCCAGGATGGCTGGCTAGGGTCATTTTCATTATCTTAGTTCCCATTGCATGCTAAGGATTTTTCTTTCATCCAAGAAGAAAATCTAACAAAGCAGACAAGGTAAACTTTAAATTGTGTTAATCACAGATAAGAATGCCATGATCACATACTAAATTGTGAATCATGAAACAGCTGATAGGATTCAGTAAGAAAAGATGAAAGCAGTAACTTCTTGTCTGGCTCAAGCAGGAGAGAATTTGGCGCATTTGAAATTCTGTCAAGAACAACACCGACAAGCACTATTTTTAACTCTTACTTTTGCCATAAGAGAAGAATCCAACAGTTTGAATTTTGAAAGGGGGGAACAGTGGGTACATAATCTAAAAGCTCAGTTTTCATTATCAGACAGCTGTATTATTGTGGGGGAAACGTCTGCATTCCAGAGCTGAGAATGCGCAGGGCCGTGTTCACATTCACTCCATGAACAAAGCACCATTAACACAGCTCAAAGGGCTTTTCCCCTGGAGTCTGAGGGTGGACTATTTACAAATATGATTAAACATATCGGGAGATGATGTATTTGCATGCCTTAAGCATATTTTACTTTAACCATTTCGTTTCTGATACGCGAGCCCTGGTAACCTATCGGTACTATCAGTTGCTGGCTCTAACGTCTTCTATCTAAACTATTAAGATAGCAGATGCAGCACTAGGGGCGAGGGGGTCCTTCTTCTCTTAAAGATTTTCATTCTCTTGGTCTTTCGAGTCTTGATAAATGGAGCAATTCCACCAACATTTCTGGCTAGATTTTCAAAGGAACAGCATCCAATTTTATGAGAGCAAATTGGCTTTTTACCTGTTATTTTGCAGAAAACAATTTACTGGCTTTAAGCATAAATCAAAGAGGCAACTTAAAAATAGGAAGCTCTGAAAAAGGAGGGCCCTTGAAAATCTGGCCTGTATGTGTTACTGATGCTAATAAATCAGTAGGGTTTGATTTTTCTGTAAGGTGTTTACCTCTGTAACGTGCTACCTCCCCAAAGGGAATGATGTGTTTGGGTTTCAAAGGGTCAGTATGGGCATGTGTTGGGGCAAAGGACGGGACACTGAGGAGAGCTGCTGAAATAGGCTCTACAGAGAGGCATCCATCCCCAAAGTATCCATCCCAAAGAATCCCAAAAGATTACCCCAAACAGATGAGAGAGAGAGAGAGGAGAAACAGAGAAGGGAGGGTATGAGAAAATAAGGGTTGGGGAGGAGGAAATGGGTAAAATAGAGCAAGAAATAGAGAAAAAAAAAAGGAAGAAAATGACATGGGGAAAAGAACAAGAGAGAGAAAAGAATAAAAAGGAGAGAAAGGAAATGGGATTCTGAGGATGAGCCCCAGATAGAGAAGAGGCAGAGAGGAGAAATGGTAAAAGGGAGAGGCTGAGGGGAAGGTGTATGTATCTCGGGAGGGTCCTCCTGGGTGTGGCCCTGGAGATTTTGTCTGATGAGGTTATGATAATTGCACATTAGACCGTCTACGGGCGCTGCTCCCAGCATTTATCTGGCAAACGCATCACTGGCCTGGATGAAGTGAGCTGAGAGCCAGGGCTGTTCTCCTGAGGTAGGGAAAGTCACAAGGTGAAATTTCTCTGCTATAGTCACTGGAAACTAGAAGTACAGTTAGAGGGAGGATTCCACTGTAATATTGTCACACCCCAATTAACCTAGAAAAATCCTCAGCTGCTATCTAATTGTTTTCCCCATTACTCTTCTTGAAATGGATTTGTGTCACTGCTGGATGTGCATGTCCAGCTTTCCCTTGTTTAGGGCTCGCGAGAGTGCCCCTGATGGGATGCGGAGATGCCTGTCACAGCCTTGCTCATAGCTGGATGGTTTTTATTTAAAATTTTTAATTAAAAATTTTTTATTTTAAAAATATTTGACACATAAAGATGGTATGTATTCAAGGTGTACAATGTAATGATGTGATTTGCATATAGATTATATAATGATGATCACAATCAGCTTTGTGTTTTCTACATGATATATGTAAATTGTATTTTTCTACTATTTATTTTTAGGACATAGACCTGGTGAGAGATTTGGAGAAAGAAGTCCAAATATTTTCTTAGTTTTACCTATGGTGTTATAAAATTGAATTTACATCTGTTCAACCTGATCATGAAGTTTATCTTATATATATATACTAATCTCTGTTATGTTTGGGTTATAGATAAGTTCATTAAAAACAATGGGGTTCATCATTTTATATGTTTAATGATATTATCAAATTTCTTTCCCCAGCTATTTTATACCTGTTTAAGAGAAAGTCTTTTATTGTAATGAGCTTGCTATTGCCTCATGTAATAATATTTATTTAATATTTATATATATAATAGTTATTCCACAAATAAAAATATGCCTATTACTTTTCTTTTTTTTACTGCCTTATAAACTCTAATTTAGTATCACTGATTGTTTTTTAATAATTATAATACCATTATATTTTAACTTGTTTTCAGACATTTCTCCTGAAGTGCTAGAAAATAAATGATTTCCAATAAAGCAGCCAGTTAAATAAGTCCTTAAAAGCCTTTGTTTGATTTTTGTTAGAAGGTGTCCTACTTAGGCAATTTGGAATGTGTTCAACACAAGTGTGAATCATTGGAACATAATCTTTGAGAATATGTTGAAAGAAAAAAGTCTTTGCAGAAGAGAAAGTATCTTAAAATAATCTTATAGCATCTGGTTCACACCTGGAAAAGTAAATCATATAGTTTAGCACTGTGATCATTTTAGAAATCTAATGTGAACTGTCCTTGATTTTATCTTTCCTTTTTGCAGACTATTTCCATGACCCAAACTAGTTTGACTGTTTTGAGCCTTTTTGTGCACACCTAGATACCTGAAATAAAAAGTTACAGAGAATTAATTAAATTACACTGTTCTCTCAAATACTAGTTAGAGTTAGTGTGTGTGAATATGCAAGTATTTACATGTTACTGTGATGCTCAAAAGTTTGTCTTCACCCTCTTTAGCCTATAAAGTCTTTAGCCTAAAAGCATGAACATACCTACTCTCAGATTTGCATGTAAAGCCTATTTATGCATTGGAGTAACATATAGGGTGCTTTCTAAATAGTGCAAAAAATGTTCCTGAAGGGCACTATAGGATGGGATGGCTTTTTATTCTTTTTCTTTCTAGTATTGTCATGGTTCCTGAATGTGATTCTAATTTATTCCTTTATAACATCAATTAAGGTAATATGAAGGCATTCAGCAGCTTTTTTTTTCTTTGCATTCCCCTTTTGTCTCATCAGTTCTTTTTTGTGCATATGATAATTTTTTGAAAGGTGAGAAATGTCTATATAACAGCGAATATTTTCCAGATGATGTCACACAAACCTGCATATCTAATTTTCACATTATCTTTATTAATGGTGCTCCTCCTCTCCATCTCTCCTTTCCAAACTCCCTACTTGCGTTTGTTTTGTCCACTCGATTCCCTCATGTGTGTTTGCTCATGTGAACGCACAAACAAGTCTACACACACATGTCGTATATATACACATAACTAGATATTTTGCAACTAGCTTCAGACACTGTCTTTTTTTCTGGTCATTGTTTTCTTGGTATTTTTGATCCCCATTCTACTACTTGATGACTGGGATCAAGCCAGGTGATGTGGCAAAGGAGGCCAGGTTTGGACTAAATATTCCCCTTTCTTTCATTGTCATCTCTGCCATCTTTCCCTCTTCTCACTCATTCAGTGCTCTCATGCTGCACCCGAGGGCTCTCTCTTCCAGCTTTGTCTCCCTGCACAAGCACATGTTCTGGGCAGCATCTAATATTTCTTTTTTTTCTGTTACAAATTATTTTTGTGGAATATATTAATTAATTTTAGAGAAAATTTTATGTCTTTATAATGAAAGCTCAATGTTTTTAAATAATTATAATGTATTTTAAGTTAATATATTATTTTATTATCATTGAGTTATTGGGATTAGTTCTGGGAGGCCATACTTTTTCTATTTAAATTTTTGCCTGTATATGAAAAGCACTTTATATAAATGATGTCTGATTAGACTTGAGTTTATTAGCATTAATTATTTGTATGTTGGCACTTGGACAACTTGCAAAACCTTGGTGCTGTTCTAATTCTCATTCCATTTTCTTAGCTGTGTGGCCAGAATCTGATTAATCCTTCTGTCAGTGGCTTTCTAATTTTTACCTATTCATTTCATAGCCAAGAAGTTTCATAATTCTATATGAAAATAAGAAAAGCTGTCAATGGAACAGAATACAGAGCCCAGAAACAAATTCAGACATATATAGTCAACTAGTTTTCAACAAGGGCATCAAGAAGACACAATGGTGTTGTGAAAAGTGGATATCCACATGCAAAAGAATGAAATTAGACCTCTTACATTATATACAAAAAATCTATTCAAAATGGATTAAAGACCTACACACAAGGCCAGAAACCATAAAACTCATAGGAAAAAACATGAAGGATAAAGCTCCTTGACAATGACTTTTTAGATATGACACAAAAACACAGAAGCAAAAATAAACAAATGGGAAAACATCAAAATAAAAAGCTTTTGCACAGCAAAGGAAACAACCAACAAAATGAATGGACAACCTACAAATTGGGAGAAAATATTTGTGAACCATATATCTGACAAGCGGTTAATCTTCAAAATGTATCAGGAACTCACACAACACAGTGGCAATAAAACAAATTGCCAAATTAAAAAATGGGCAAAGTACCTGAATAGTATTTCTCAAAATAAATAAATAAATAAATAACATAAAAATGGCCAAGAAGTATTTGAAAAGGTGCTTAATATCACTAATCAATGGGGAAATCAAATCAAAACTGAGGTGCAAATCACATGAGATATCACCTCCCACCTGGTAGGATGGATATTACCATAAAGAAAAGAAATAAGTGTTGGTGAGAGTGTGAAGAAAAGGGACCCCTTGTACACGGTTGGGAAGGTAAATTAGTACAGCCATTATGGAAAGCAGTATAGACATTCCTCAAAATATTGAAAAATAGAACTACCATATGGTCCAGCATTCCCTCTTCTGGGTACATACCCAAAGGAAATGAAATCAGCACCTTGTAGAGATTATCTATAGTCCTATGTTCATCGCAGGATTATTAACAATAGCCAAGAAATGTAAATAACCTAAGTGTCTGTCAACAAATAAATGCATCCAAAAATGACGGGATACTGTTTATATGGTGGATTACATTTATAGATTTGCGTATGTTGAACCATCCCCAAAGTGATCTACAGAGTCAATGCAATCCCTATTAAAATACCATCATCAT
>VBSM01002608.1:58361308-58419335 GCA_008086735.1 Cheirogaleus medius | reverse complement strand
TAGAGGCAAGGTTTGGGGGTGAGAATGGGGAGATACAGAGCACCACATATTTCGGAATCTTCCTTAGTCCTATAGTCCATCAAAATGCACCTTTTTTTGGTCACAGGGTCTTGCTCTTTGGTAGATGACAAGAGCAATAATGAATTAATCATAAACTACCCCATCAGTGTGAGAGTAAGGTAATGCAGTCACCTGTGCAGAGAGCATAAGGTTTTCCCAAAGTGTATGCCTCTTTCTTACCCTCTAAGACTCTATTCATGTGTCACCACCTCCAAAAGACTCTCCCAGACCTCCCTCCTTTATTCTGTATTCTACCACTGTTTATTTCCTTCACAGATTTTAAAACTTTGTATCTGAGTATTTAGTGTTTACAGAAAAGTATATAAATCGTGACTTTACAGCTTGATAGATTTCTACACAGTGGCACACCCAATCCCTCCAGGCAGATCCAGAAGTAGAACATGACCAGCATCCCAGAGACCCACCTCATTCCCCCTTTGGACCGTTCCTCCTCTTCTACTCAAAGGTAGCCACAATCCTGACACCTGCACCATAGATTGTCTGAATGTTTTCGAACTTCATGAAGTGGAAGGTGCTTTTGGTGTCTGACTTTTTTCATGCAATATAGTTTTATGATATTCACCCATGTTGTTGCATGTAGTTGTGGTTCATTCACTCTCATTGCTGAACTTCATTTTACTGTATAAATATATCACAATATATTTATTTTAGTTTTGATGGAAAATTTGATTGTTTCCAATGTGGGACTATCACAAATAATACTGCTACTAACATTTTTGTCCATGTGTTTTGACACATGTATGTATACATTTCCATAGGCTATATATCTAGAAATGAAATTACTAGTTCATAAAATAAGAATTTTTCAAGTTTAATATATACTGGAGATAAGTTTTATAAAGTGGTGGTATCAATTACATGTGTACCATCAAAGTATGAGAGCTCCACATCCATGTCAACACTATACATTGATAATAATTTTTAAAATTCTAGCTATTTTGGTGAATATTTTGTTATATCTCATTGTGGTTTTGACTTGTGTTTCCATAATGACTAATAAAGTTTAGCACATTTTCATGTTTATTGTGCATTTGGATATTCTCTTTCACAAAATGCCTGCTCAAATTATTTGTCCATTTTTCTGCTGTATGGCCTATCTTTTTTCTTACTGATTTGTAGAGTTCTTTATATACCCTGGAGATGAATCCTTGTAAGATGTACATATCACAAATATCTGCCACAGTCTGACAATATTTCCCCCTGTTATTGATATCTTTTGATAAACAGAACTTAATTTTGATGTATTCCAATTTATAAATCTTTTTCTTTCGGGTTAGTGTTTTTATGTTTCATTTTGAAAATGTCTATTCATCCCTCAAAGTCAGAAAGGTACTTTCTCATGCTATCTTCTAGAAGCATTGAGGCTTTGCCTTTCACATTTAGATCTACAATCCACCTGAAGTTGATGTGTGGGTTTGATGGGAGCTTAGAATTAAATTTCATTTATTCTCATATTTAGATAGCCAATAGACCCATCATCATTTATTGAAAAGACTTCCCTTTCCCCACTTCTGGGCAAGGCCATTTTTGTCATAAATCAAAGGTCCATTTGGGTGTGGGCCTATTTCTAAATCTTCTACAATGTTCCCTTGATTTGTTTCTTCTTTTTTCAAATACCATATTGTTTTAATAATTGTAGATTTATAGTATGTCTAGATATCTTCTGGTGTAAATCTTCCTACTTTGTCCTTATGCAATATTGTTCTGGCCAATCTTGGCCTTTGGCATTTCCATATACATTTTAGACTTAGCTCCTTCATTTACAAACACACACACACATGCAAACACACAAAGCTCCTGCTGAATTATTTTTTATTGAGAATTCAAAACCTGACAAGAGCATTATAATAATGAAAAAAATGCATTTCATGAACATATAATCAAAAATCTAAAATAAAATTTGACAAACCACTGTACCCAGCAGACTTCTATATAAAAATGTGGTCTCTGACTGACACTCACATATGTGGGCAGCCTGCCTAATGTTTCTGTGTCTCTATTCTGTATTTGGTAGTTCTCATTTATTACTGTTTCATTATTTCAAAGGAAATAATGTATGTAAAGCACTTGTAAGACTGGCACATAGGGAGCCAGTGAAAGTTGGGCATTATTGTTATACTTCTATCATAGCACTCCTTCATTTAATTTCCTACTATAATTCATGACTTTTATGTCTATTGCCCTTGCTAAATTATAAGCTCTGTGGTGGCACCACTTGGCCTGAACTGAGCAAGAGGGGCCCACGACCCAGAATCCATGCTTTGGTGAGTCCCATATATTACAAACATCAAAAATCTACACTTTAAAGAATGCATCAATACTTGAGATTCACCCCTGATCATTGGCACAGTTTAACTTGTCATCCTAAAACACCAGCTCTTGTGACTAAACTCTTCAGGTCCAGGGAAAGTCTAGTCCATATTTCTTGTCTTATGTCCTCAAAACGAAGATGATTGCACTTGAATGTCGTAAAGGTTTGTTGCCTGTGCCATTGCCCATGTTAGAAGCAAAAGCTCTTCCCGAGTAAGAAAAAGATCTGATGGGCAGAGGTACTTAAGAAAGAGAAAAGACAAAGGTATTAACTGTCAATTTTTCCCTTTTACATAGCATGAATCTAATATAATTTTATATAACAGAATCATTTTTCTGTAGTGCCAAGAGTCTCTTTTCCTGCTTATTTTTGCATTCCAGTTTGTGGCTCTGGTGGTATGATATTCAACAACAGTTACCCATAGTGGTTGAGGGACATTTTTAAACATTAAATGATTCATATGTGTAGGTCCAGACATAACACGCATGGAGTATGTTACTAATTCTTTATATTGGCAATGAAAGGTATATTCATTCCTAGAAATGCAAATAGTTTTATTTTTATAAAAATATTTAGTGACATTTCATTGTTTTCAAAACTCTAACCTTTTTAGCTTGACAAATAATTTTGATTTTAAAAGTTAAATTGTAGCTTTTAAATATTTAGACATATAGTATGTGGGTTTCCATTTGTAAATCTTGACAGGGCGCCGCAAATTTGAGGCGGGTCTCTTTTTGAAATCAAAGAACATGCCTTGTTCACCCTTCAAGCCATCTGTAAATGCCAAACACGAAACTTGCCTACCGCCCCCAGATGTTTAATTAACACATGTATCCTTGTTGAGTGAACTTATGATGGGGCTATCAAGTATTTCAGAGCTGATAAGCCTTTTGCCATCTCTAAATTATAGTTTTAGATATAACGATATTTAGCCACTCTCTGCTCCCGCGTCGAGTAAAGTCACTGCCTGCTCAGATACTCTGCCAAGAAGTGTGCTTCTTCCTCCTTAACCACTTCCTTCCCCAATAGCTCAGGCACCACTCGGAACCCACCTCCTGGGAATATCAGATTAAACTGAGCAGGAAAACTGGTAGAAAGGTTAATACGATTGGATCCAAAACTTAGAATAGTTTAAATTCAAGGGTTTAGTTGCTAATTTTAGTCCCAGGGTAGGATATTCAAAAAGTAGACTGTGCCTCTGTTTAAATAATCTTCCCTAATGATGATGTAAAGTAACATAAATTAGTTTTAAAATGTCCTGGAGACAGACACATTTATCTTTTAGCTTTTTGGTGCGTGCTTATGCCCACTCAGACTGGGTATAGAGGAGCATAGCCGTTTAGAGTTGCCAGTTTAGGAAAAATAGACAAATGTAATTTTGGATTTATTACAAAATTTAAAAAATATGATATAGACCTCCCACTGAGTTGCTCTGAATCAACTTAACCAATTTTTGCTTAACCACTGTGGCCCTCTCTTTCTATAATCCTTCCCCCGCCTCCATCCCTGCACCCTCCCCCACCACCCAGAAAAATGTTTAAAAATAATATAAGAATAAGAATAAACTTTATTCTAAATATCTTAACTTGTTTTAATACTTTAGCCTGAATCTTCATTCAGGTTCAACATCTTCTTGCCATCCTGGCACATGGGATGACGTTCATTTTGGAATTATAATCCTTATTTAGTTAAACTCTTTCATACACATAGCTCTACATGTGACACCTTCTTTTCTGAAGTAAGTAAAAATTCACTCTGCATGGCTTCAGCTCTCAGAACAAATCCACTTTGGGGTTTTAATAGCCTTTCTGCTTTCCAGCAGCACAGCACCTTGTATTATGCAAGATGTGCTTTAAAAGCCAATAAATAAGAACAATAATTGCGTTCATGTTTATCAACTCAGACTCTTTCAGCCTTGTCTTCATCATGCATTTTGCCACTTAAGGCAAAATCAAGGACTTGCAGTTTGCTTATAAATATAAGCAATCTGTTGCCTGCCAAATGTCCTCTGCTCTGCAACTCCCCAGCCCCTGCAAACCAGGATAAGACAAGGAGTTTAAATTATTCTTATCTGATGACTTTATTTGGTTCTTTCATATTTCCGAGGCTTACTTTTCATCCATAAAATTAAAAATAGAAGTGAAAGTCATCTTTGTTTTTATAATTAAACCCTCATTTAATTAAATAGGATTTCACTGGCAGGACTTAAATGCATAAACTTCTGCTTATTATCACCATTCTTTGTGATTCCTGCAGTCATTATTTCTGTGGCAGATGATTGTGGTTTATGCTTTCTTGTTGTTTGTTTTTTAAATATATGTCCCTTACTATTCTTTAGAAAGTGGCCATTGTTAACACGGAGGTTCTTCCACACTTCCAAGTTTGTGTTTGCCAGATGCTTTAGAATATACGATTATTCAAAACATATTTGAATCATTCTCCTTTTCTTCCATAGCTTAAACTTTGTATCCAAAAATCAATGAACTTAAAATATAATTTTCTTCTTATAAATTTAAAACATAATCACATTGCATATATGCAAGAGTCTTTTTTTTCTGTCTAAAGACAATGCTACGGCCATTAACTCTACAACTCCAGGGAGGTCCCCAGTAACTTGATGGGGAAATGGTGCATCACCAAAGTGTCTGAGGACAAGAGAAGGAAGTGTAAGAGGAATTGAGTCTCTGTTTCTATCATCGATGCGCCAAGACTAGTGGCTAAACCTTCACTTTAGGACTTTGGCTGCCTGTACCAATGGTCAACCCAATGTCCACCATCAAACAAATGTCACTATTTTATAGTAAAAAGAACTTGTTTACCATGCAGATGCGTTTAAAAGGGAGATATTTTTGGTTAACAAAGCTCTATGTCTCTGGCGAAATTAAATGTATGTTGTTGTAATATTTTTCTTTATCAATAAACTTTTCTGTTCTCATAAATGTCTCTGTTTTCTTTACAAGTGCCAGTAACTTTCACAGAGGCATAGCCAAACAAGTAAGAATGTGAAAAATACCTACCCAGCGGGTGTCTGTAGGAGCCAGGGAAGAGGCAGATAGTTACAGGTGCTGGGTACAGTGTGAAAGTGCAGCTGAGAAATCTCCCAAAAGACACGGTAACCTGTGTATGCAGTCGGGATAGCAGCAAGGGCCCAGTGGGGATCACATCATGGCTTACCCAGCAAGCAGAAATGTAAGGCAAGTGAGGCGCTTGTACATAAGTAAAAATGAAAGCAGAGCTACTGCTTTGAAATTGCCTGTGAGAGTCCCCAAAGCAATTTTGGCTCCAGGGGCAGGCTGAAAGAAAGACACCCAAACCAACTGAAGCAAGAAGGAAGGTGTTTCTATTTTACACACACACACACACACACACACACACACACACACAGGCACATATGTACACACACACACGCACATGTGTACACATGCATACACACACATTTCTCTTATACAAAGCAGACTCTTGCTCTTGACCTTGATTTCCAGATTCCATTCTTCTTAGCAGAGCCAAGAGGGACTGGCAAAGGGCCTAGAGTTGGAGAGGGTATATGAAACTTGAAAACATAAAAATTATTAAAAAATGTTCATAACCCAAAGTGAATTCATATGTAGCCACAAAAATTGGCCTTTGACAGGCTAAATGGCTTGAATCTTCAGATGGTATTGGTGTTGAAAGCTGGAGCTAGGCTGTGTCTGCTGCCCAAGGTCATAGACCCACAGTAAGGAGGAAGAGTCACCATTGTGCACGTGGGAATCTAAGTTTTAAAATACTTTTTCTCCAAGAGACATCCTTAGCACCTTGCTCCTTTTGCTCTACAAATTATACTGGTTGACAGCAATAAAGTAAACACCCATGGCTCTTGAGTTTTCCCTTGACATAGCACACTGTCAGATCTCAAACAACAAGGATTTTCTGCACAATCCCAGGTTAATTCAAAGTTGAATTGAGTAATCTTTGGTTCCAGAACAAGAAAAATAGCATTTAAGACAGCAAAAAAGCATTTCTTTTTCTTTATGGAATAATGTAAAAACAGATTTAAGATTTTATATTAGATGGTGGGAAAGAAAATTGAAATATCTACCTTCTTTTAAGATAAGATAATACAGTCAAATATTATTGATTTTGCTTTATTTATCCCCAAATAGAAAAATAGTAGCATACAGAATTAAACCTGGAATAGTTGAAAGTATATTTTAATATATTTCTAGTTTTAATAAAATTATGTAGACTATGGCTGGTTCAGTTCTTTACTGGATAGATAGGAATACGTCATACAAACCCGTGCTTTTCAAAGTATGGTCTGTGGAATTGCAGCATTTGCATCAGCTGGGATCTTACGAGAAATGACAAAGCCTGGGCCCCAACATGGACATAGTGAATCATAATCTGCATTTTATCAGATCTCTAGGTGACTCACAGACACCTAAGAGTTCTCTAGGCACTGATCTAAGTTAACCATTCACCAAAGGCAACATCATGTAAGCTTTGAAAGGCCACTCTTCCCTCAGTGACCACACAGAGACTTGCCATCAGAGAAAAAATTATGTTTGCTATGCGAATATAACTTCAAGACCATTTCCCTAAAACTCTCTTCAAACATTCCAGAGCCACCACATATTTCTTTACTTCTGCTCTTCTTTCTGTGAAATACTTCCTACGGTAAACAATTTCATGTTTTGCATGGGATTCTTTTCCCTGTAACTTCAGAAGTTTGAATAGCAGCTATGAAAGATAACAGAAATAAGTAATCCTGAGAGGTTTGTATGAAAATAACATACGTAAGTGAAAGACAAGGTAGAAACACAAAAGAATAAAAATAGCATAAAACAAATATCTGTATATTGTATTTATATTGAAAATAGATTTATAATTTATCTAAATATAAAAATGATGCATGCTAATGGTTTTTCATAGTTTTTGCTAAGTAAAAAAATAATGGTAAATTCTCAAATAACAAAAACAAGTGGGGGGAAAAAACAGTATGCCAAGAAACAACATCATGAAAAGATAAATTTCTTCTATTCTTTTAGTAGTACAGCATCCACTTATCTTTTTCCAGGTAAGAATACTGCCAGTTTTTCTTTAGGGATACTCCTCCTCCCCTTAGCCCACCCAACTTTCAGGCCACATGCCTGAAAGGATAGGTAACATCCTTCAGGGTTGGAGCATGTGACACAGCACTCTAGTCTAAGCCAATTATGATCTTACATTCTCTAGAACACAGTGTTGATTGGGGTATGGGCACATGTCCCAAGGTAAGTCAGCAAGGCTCAATGAACCTAGACCTTTCAACTGAATAGTCAGGAAAAGGTTTCTCTCTTTCTTGCTAGTGCTGAACTAGAAAGGAAGAGACAAGGACTGTGGCAGCCATCTTGGCACCATGAGACAAGATCCTGTTTTGAAAACAGAGTCACCATAGAGAAAGCAGGACAGAGACTGAGAAACAAAGAGAAACACTGGCTCCTTTTGATGACCCTGTCTGAAGCCCTGAAAAAGATGTGCCTGAAAACAAATACTCTATACTTTTCAGTATCTAAGCCAAAAAGTTTTCCTTATACTTAAACTAAAAGGGGAGTTGTGAGGGCAAAAGGTATCTAATTTAAGATTTTATACACACTCCCACACTCTCCTTCAGAAATACTGCATTGAATTGCATTCCTGCCAATAAGACTTAGGTGTTTCAGTGATCCCCACAGCCACATAAACATCTACTAATTTCATGAGTGGAAAATGATACATAGTTTCTTTTCCATTTCTCTATTGGTAAAAGTGACTATCTTTTCCACATGTTTTTCAACCCTTTTTATTTCTACTTTTTTGAACTGCCTGTTATTTTCTTCACCCATTTCTCTGTTGGAGTGGTTGACTTTGTCTCATTGATTTGCTAGAACTCTTTACATATTAAGTCTATTAACTCTTTTTCATATATATCCCAGTTTGTATGTTGTTTTGGGATTTACTTTAAAAGCTAATTTTATGATTAGAAATTTTATATTATTATGTAACCAAACTTACCAAATTTTATCATGGATCCTGAGTTCCCTATACTGCTTAGAAACACTTTCCTGTTTTAAGATTATAAAATTATTCAACCATCTTTTTCTAGTATTTTATAGTTTCTTTCTTTTTTTTCCCTTTCCTTTTTTCTACACATTTGAATCTTTGATCCATCTGGAAGTTATTTTCCCATAAGGGATTCAGCTTTCTTTTTTCCCAAATGTCTAGCCAGTAATCTCAGTGTTATTTATTGAAAATTCAATTCATCTTTTTACCAATTCGAAATGCTATCTTTATCACATACTTAACTACCACATATCCTTGGGTTTATTTCTAGCTCCTTTTTTTCTGTTTCAATTTAGATGATTTCTGTGCCTCTGTGGCAGTTCTGTTTTGAATATTGTAATTTGTATGTTTTAATATCTGGTAGGACAAGTATGCGTATATTCACAGTTCATTTTTAAAAAATTCTTCCAAATTTTCTTGACTTTTTCATTGGTCTCTTTTTGAAATTGGTTTTAGAATAATTTAGTTCCTAAAGAAGTCTTGCTTTAATTTTGAATAAAATGCATAGATATTATAGATTACTTTGAGGAAAATGAATAGATGAGTAGTCTTAAAATATTGAGATTTTGTAATCAAGAACATAACATGTATTTTTATCTGTTAAATTACATTTAATATTCTTAATGTTTGGTAGAATTCAGCTGTGAAGTAGTCTGGTCCTGGAATTTCCTTTTTTAGGTTTTTGGTCACTCATTCATTCCCTTTATTTGTTACTAGTCTGTTCTGGCTTTCTATTCTTCTTGACTCAATTTTGGTAGTTTGCATTTTTCTAAGAATTTATCCATTTCATCTAGGTTATCATGATAGTCACTTATGATTCTTATTTCTGAAGTGTTTGTTGTAATTTCTTCACTTTCATTTCTCATTTTATTTTTTGAGTGTTCCTTTTCTTAGCTAGACTAACAATTTGTCAATTTTGTTTAAAAATCTACTCTTACTTTTATTGATTTTTCTATGGTTTTTCATTCTATATTTGATTTATTTCTGTTCTGATTTTTATTATTTCCTTCCTTCTGTTAATTTTGAGTTTAATTTGTAATTTTCCTAGTTTCTTGAGGCATAACATTAGACTATTTATTTGGAATCTTTCTTCTTTTTTAATGTAGGCATTTACTGCTATAAAGTTCATCCTTAAAACAGCATCCAAAATGCTGCATCCCATAGGTTTTGGTATGCTGTGTTTCCATTGTCATTTGTCTCCAGATATTTTTAAATTTCCCTTTTGATTTCTTCTTTGATCCATTGATTGTTCAGGAGCATGTTGTTTAATATCACATATTTGTGAATTTTCAAGGTTCATCCTGTTATTATTGATTTCTAGTTTCACACTATTGTTGTCTGAAACAATGCCAGATATGATGTCAACATTCTTAAATTTGTTATGACTAGTTTTGTGGCCTTACATGTGGTCTATACTGGGGAATGTTCCATGTGTGCTAGAGAAAAAAATGTGTATTCTGCTGCTGTTGGAAGGAAGGTTCTGTATATATCTGTTAGGTCCATTTGGTCAAAAGTACAATTCAAGTCCAGCATTTCCTTATTAAATACTTTTCTGTTTAGTCTATCATTGAAAATGAGGTATTGAAGACTCCTACTATTAATATATTACTATCTATTTCTCCCTTTATGCCCATTAATATTTGTTTTACATATTTAGATGCTCCAATAATGGGTGCATGTATATTTACAGTGATAATATCCTTGTGATGAATTGACCCTTTTATCACCAAATAATGATCTTTGTTGTCTCTTGTGACAGTTTTTGACTTGAAGTCTATTTCATCATACATAAATATAGCTAGCCACACCTGCTTTCTTTTGGTTACTGTTTGCATGGAATATCTTCTATCATTTCACTTTCAGCTATGTGTGTCCTTATAGTTTAAGTGGGTCTCTCGTAGGCAGCACATAGTTGGATCTTGTTTTTTTTCAATCCATTCAGCCACTCTAAGTCTTTAAATTGGAAAATTTAATCCATTTATAGTCAAGGTATTATTAATAGGTAAGGACTTACTACTGCCATTTTGTTATTTGTTTTGTGGTTGTTTTGTAGCACCTTGGTTGCTTTCTTTCTCTGTTGTTGTCTACTTTTGTGATATGATAATTTCCTGTAGTGCTAAACTTTGATTCCTTTTTGGTTATCATTTGTATATATGCTGCAGGTTTTGTTTTGTGGTTATCTTGAGGCCTACATGAAACATCTAAGTATAAACGCAGTTAAAATCCTTTCACTCTTTGTATTTTTTTAAAGATTTTTATTCCTTAAATGTAAAATGACTGCCTAATTTTTTATGTAAATTTATTAAATTCAAAGAGAAAAAAAATCTTCTAGTTGTAATCTGCTACTATAAGCTGATAACAACTTAACTTCTATCACATGCAAAAATCCTAGACTTTTCTTCCTTCCACATAATTTATGTTTTTGATTTGACAATTTATATCTTTTTATATTTTGATTTCCTTAACAAACTATTGTAGTTTTAGTTATTTTTGACTGTTTTGACTTTCAACCTTCAAACAAGAGATATATAGGATTTACATACCACCATTGCAGTATTGGAGTATTCTAGATTTGACTATGTATTTGCCTCTACCAGTGAGTTTTATATTTTCATATATATTTATGATAGTAATTATCATACTTTCATTTTTGCTTAAAGAACTTTCTTAAGCAATTCTTATAAGGCAGTTCTGATGGTAATGAATTCCCTCAGCTTTTGCTTGTCTGTAAAAGACTTTATTTCTCCTTCACTCTGAGGGCTGGCTTTGCTGAGTATGGTATCCTTGGGCACAGGTGCTTGGAGCAGCTGTGGAGCCAGTTTTCTGGGCTCAGGGTCTTGTGAAACTACTGTAGCACCTGAGATGTGAGGTGCAGGTTCACTCTCCAAGGCACAGGCAGATGTAGTTCTTCCACTGAGCTGGGGTCTGTTGCCCTGAAGCACACCACAGCAGCTCAGTTCAGGGGGTGGGGTGTAGCTGTGCTTCTGATCTGATAGGCAGGGCACAGCACTGACATGGTTCTGGCAAAGATGGAGTGCTCTGGAGGCTCAGATCCTGGGGAACAGGGCACCCCTGCAATTCTGGACCTAGAAGCAACAGGGCACAGTGAAAGAGCAGGCTTTGGGGCAAGAGGGACCATGCAGTGCTGACTCTCGTCCCTGGGATGATGAGGTGAGGCAGTAGTCTAGGCTGTGCGAGGCCAGGTGCAGCAGCAGCAAGGATTCAGGAATGGCAAGATGCTACTGTAGCTGGGGCCCTGGGGAGCAGGGAGTAGTGCAGCAATGACTCCACGCCCCAGAGAGGCAGGGTGCAGCTCGGACTGTGGGGAGCTAGCCCAGTTCCAGGCAGGTTGGGCAGTGTGGCTATTGGGTAAGCCTGGAGGGCTCAATACAGTACGGCTTGGCCAGGGCTCTGATTCATTGGGACACAAGGTGTAACATCTGCTCAGCCCCAGAAAGCATGGCTACACAGGTCGTTGGGGCCTCTGGATCTCTGGGGGTAGGATGCAGCGTCCGCAGTGGTGCTGGAAGGTGCAACTGCTCTGGTATGCCAGAGACTCGGACCCCAGGGGCCGGGGTGCTGCCTCCCCTGTGACATGGCAGGGCCTACTGCTCTGGTGTGCTGGAGGCCTGAGGCTGCTGGGGACCAGGGTGCTGCCATAGCTGTGGTGCCTGGGACATGACTGCTTCAATAGTTTGAAGATCCAGGTCCCCAGGGACAGGGTACCACTTCATCTCAGCCCTGAAGGGAGGGTGTACCCGTGACTGGGAAGGGTGGAATAAGGTGGCTGTGCAGTCACTTGGCCCTCGGGAGGAGGGCACAGCCGCAGCTCACAGCAGCAGCTTGGCTCAGAGATGGCACCTGCTGGGTGGGCGTGCGCAGTGCGGCTGATCCTCAGGGATGGAAGGATCAAGGGCTACTTGTCCCCAAGCAGCATGCGTGCTAGCAGTGGCTCTGAGTCCAAGATGGTGCGGAGCAGGAGCAGCCTTGGCTCTGCCTCGGTAGCTCAGCACTGCGCTCTGGGGAGCTCCCTCGCCAGCTCGGCGCCTGGGAGGGCTGCAGGAGCCCACGGCGGCGATGGCGGATGCTGGGGTTCTCTTGCTTACCTTTGCCCCACAGGGAGAAGTCCCTCTTGGTTCTGAGCCATCCCGACTTGGGGAGGTTGGGGGATGAAGACAAAGTGTTCCCTTCCCTTGTCTATGTGGCCACCCTGGGCTTCTGCGCTCTACGGGATTGTGGCTTCCTTTTTGCTGTCCTTTGGTGCTCTCTTTTAGTATTTTGGTTGAAATGTAATTGTGTACTTGTTATTTTGCGGGGGTTGTGGGAAGAAAAGTGCTAGGAGCTTCTAGTCAACCATCTTGCTGACATCTCTTATTTTTGTTTGTTTGTTTGTTTTTTGAGACAGAGTCTCTCTGTCACCTGGGCTGGTCTAGAGTGCAGTGCTGTGATCATAGCTCACTACAACTTCAAATTCCCCTGCTCAAGTGACCTCCTGCCTCAGCCTCCTGAGTAGCTGGGATTTCAGGCCTGTGCCACCACGCTCGGCTAGTTTTTCTATTTTTTTGTAGAGGTGGGCTCTCACCCAGGCTGGTCTCGAATTCCTGGCCTCAACCAGTCTTCCCGCCTCTGCCTCCCAAGGATTATAGGCATGAGCCACAGTGCCCAGTCTCCCATGGTTCTTAATATATCAATTTTGAATCAAGATGTAGCTATTTCTCCTCACTTTGAGAAACTAGGAAATAAATATTAATTTTGGTAATCATAATTTTAGTTTCTATTTGCTTACTCTCATCTCTCTTGTTTAAAACCTTAAAAGACTGATGCACAAACTTTTGTTATTTTGTGCTGTGATTGTACCCCTAAATTGATGATCTCAGGAAATATCTACTACACTGCTAAAAACACAACCAAGGAACTAGCAGCCCACAATGATTGGTATAGGACACAAAATTTAAAACTTAAATCTCTAGTAGACCACTTTGTTTCCTTACCTTGAATGACAACAGAGAGACTGTTTCAAAGCTGAAAATTGCTAAAATGAAAGATCCACTTTTGAAAACCATCTCACCTTCAGTGACCTCAACTATTATGTTTTAGTTTTAATGCCCCTTCTCATTAAAATGCAAAAGAGCTAATAACTGTAGTCAGTCTAAGTCCTGTACAAACAACAGGAAAACACATCCACTGGAGACGATGCTCCATTCCACTTTGGCAGTGGAAACCTGTCTTATATTGATTAGGCAATTGTATAGCCTAATTTTTTTCTTATTTTTGAATTATAATCTCTTATGGCATTATATTAAAAATTGGCCCATGGCAAGGGAATAAGGGAGGAGAATAGGAATGAAGTATATTTTCCCACTCACAGGAATTGTGGCCAACTGGCAGAAAATAGCAAACATGTCAGCATATCACCCTGCTCTCGCTCAGAAGGGAAATAATAGCCTCCATTCCCATCTAGTCCCCAGGCACCAGAATGAATTCTGAGAATCACACCATTTTCTCCGCAGGTTTGCCTTCCTGGCTGTGTGTGTGTGTGTTTGTGTGTGTGTGTGTGTGTGAACTGTCATCTCATGCACAGTCTCCAGCAGGCACAGAGTCTGCTGGACACGGGTTGTTTCAATCCCTCCTCTAACATGTGATCCTCAATCTACTGTTTTCTTACAACGGATTGTGCAAAGTGAGCCTTTGCAGTGCCCTGCACATGCTTTAATTAGCCAAAGACGGAGGATGAGCAGACTCTCACTCTTCCCAGGGCCTTCGCAGGGAGGCGTGGCAATGAGGTTAGCACGGCAGCAGCATAGTTAGGGACTCTGCACTGGTTTTTCTCTCTGCTTTGGAAACTGAGAGTGTTGTTTTTCTTTATTTTTTTCTGTTACTGTTACATTTTATTAATAACGTATAAAGTATTAGAAATCTTTTGGATTTGATCATGATTTTGGTCCAGAAAATGTGTAATCCTCAATGAAGAATATATTTAAAAAAAAGCCAACTCCTTTCCAAAACTGTACAATCAGATGTTAGTATATGAATAGCTTATGGCTTGGCTAAGAAACTTGTTCCTTCACCCAGCATTTTTTTTTTACTTAAACCATACACTTTAAGAGGAATTTGTTTCCTTTATCATGTCAGTCAGGGTCCTTGCAAGAAACAACTGGCACATTCAAATTAGCTAATTGGAAGATTGTATTTAAAAAGAGACCAGTTACAAAGGTGTGGGCAAGACCACAAGGGGTTGGTTGCAGTCCTTGGGGTAAATAATAGCAGAGAACCACTTTCACTCTAGGCCCAACAGGACGAGGGGAGGAAATTGTTACTGGAACAGAGAAAAAGAGAAAGCTGGGTGAAGAGGCCCCTCATAAGAACTGGAATCCTCATTTAAAGTACACGGGCAGCCCACAGCAACCAGCAAAGAGGAAATGAGGGAAACAAATGTCCAGACCTCCTGCTTCTCCTTCCCTGGGTCTCCTACGGGGGCTCCCATTGGTCAACTCTACCGAATCTCACAGGGCAAGGGGCCCAATGAAGCTGCGCGTTCGATGGCCTCCTGATGTGCAGAGCATGGTGGGAAGAACAGATGGAGCAACTGGAAGAGATCTAGCATATTTCTATTAAAATCAACTAATATTTCTTAACAACTACATTTGAGGAATTTCTCATTTCCAAAATTTCATCATACACATACATGAATTGAAATCCAAGAGTCTCTAGGTTGTAAGGGACTGCTATGATGAAGTGTAAATACCTTGAAATTTGCTGCCATGAGATGTGTATTCCAATACTGGCTTCATCATGTATGAGTTGTATAGCTTTGAATGAGTCATTTCTGATCCCTGGTACACAACGGTATCTAGCAGAATGGTGATGATAGGCATATCTTTTTTACTTTTGTCACAGAATTGTTGTTAGTATAAAACTATCTAGAGGATGTGAAAATACTCTATTAACTATAAGAAACTTATTTGCTTTGGAAAAATTTCTTTCAATCTGTGACATTTTCAACTTCTTTACATGTCAAACTTTCTTCCTTGAAAAGGAAATATCATTGTCAAAGTTGTTCAGTCATATAATAGTTTACAAATCTGTATTTTATGGAAGTAAATGAGTGCTCAGAGTGTATACAAGGACTTTCCCCAGGGAATTTCCAATTTTCACATCAAGTATATCTTACAAACAATGTCTCATACAGAGAGACTGCTTTGCTCATCAATTACATGCTGTTAGCTTCAGAGGGAGGGTCTGACTTGTCAAGTGTACTGCTGATCTGGATTTAGCTAGGGAAGCAAAGAGATGATGCAACAGGCATTATGTTGAGGACCTTTGGGTATTGTCTTCCTGGCTCTCTCACTCTGGAACTCTGAGCTGGTTCCAGAGGTTATGAAAAGCCATGGAAAGTGCAATGCATAGGTACTTTGGGATGCATGTTCTGGGGCTATTCCAGCAATAGGAAAGGATTCTAATTTGGGAGACTTTAGCAAACCTCTCTCAGAAATACAAGTAGAAAAAAATTATGATCATATAGGGGGTTTGGAAAAAAATAATATGTTTAAACAGATATGCACTTATAAAAAGAACATTTTCTCAGACATATAAGGGCCATTCACAATAATAGATCACATATTCAGCTAAAAATAAAATATCAATAAACTTAAAATATCAGAAACTATAATGTCACATCTTTAAACCAAAATGCAGTAAAATCAAATTTTAAAAATTCTTAAAGGATAGGTAAAAAGAGAGAAACCAAGACAGGAAAATCAATTCATTTGAAAATTTGAAAACATAAAAAATGATAATAATAAACAAAAACTAGGATTAAAACTGTTTAATAAAATAAAAATTTAATTTAAATGAACTAAATAATATAAGCTAGACAAAGAATGAAGAAAACACACCCAATAAATGTAGATGATTCAAAGAATTTTTAAAACAATAAAAGAACATTTTATACAAAGTAATTTTAAAAATCAAAATGATTGACTTTCCTAGAAAAATATAAATTAATGGGATTGTATCAAGAAATTAAAAAAAGAATAGACCAAATGTAAAATACAGTCAAAGCCCAGGCCCCGGGTATTTTATCAGTGAATTCTACAAAATCAGGCCAGGATATTAAAAGAAGAGAACACAACAGACCTTTTCTAAAGCCAGATGCAAAAACCCTAAATAAAGTATTAGCACTTTTAATGAAGAACTTCACTAAAAGAATAATATATATCATGATCAAAAAGGGTTTAACATGGTACTATTAAGTATTGGAAAAGTAATAAGCAAATAGGTCAGTGGAACAGTATAGATCATGCAGAAATATGTGCGTATAAACAGATACGGTTTATATTAAAAGAAGTCATTTCAAATCAGTGAGAAATTGATGGATTATGCAAAAAATGGTGGCAGAACAATTGACTAACCATTTTAAGAAAATTAGATTCCTGCATCATACAGTATTTTTTAAAAGTTATTTTATTGTGATGAGAGCAGTCAACATGGAATCTACCTTCTTAAATTTTTAAGTGTACGATGTAGTACTGTTGACTATAGATACAATGCTATATAGCAGATCTCTAGAACTTACTCATCTTGCTTAATTGAAACTTTACGCCCATCGATTAGTAATTCCCCATTGCTCTCCATTCCCCATCCCCTGGCAACCACTATTCCACCCTTTGGTTCTGTGAATTTGACTATTTTAAATACGTCATATAAATGGAATTATGCAGAGCAACAGGTCCTCAAGTAATGTTATTTCATCCAATGTGGTTTCCTTATAATGTTGATGAGAAAAAAATCAATCCCCAGCCGGGGCCACTGTCTGTATGGAGCTTGCATATTCCCCCCACGTCTGCCTGTGTTTTCTCTGGGTGCTCTGCTTTCCTCCCACATGCCAAAGATGTGCCCTAATCGACATGTCTAAATTGTCCCAATAGGAGTGGCTGTGAGTGTGTGTGTGAGTGCACCTTGCAGTGGGTGGAATGGCGTCTTGTCCATGCTTGGTTCCTCCTGCCTTGCACTACGAGCGGCCAGGGTAGGCTCTGGCCACTGTCAACTCTGAACAGTAATAAACAGATTGGGAAATGAATAAATGAATGAATACAAATTATTATAAGTTAAAAATTAATAAGGTCTACAATAATTATACAAATGCACAACAATAAATAATGCAGTATAAAAGTCCACCATATTTGTTATTGTTTTTGAACTGCATGATGGGATGAGCTGCTCCTTGCAATTTTTGCTTTGCAAACATTTATTCTTTGATTTGACCCACCACCACTAAAACTGCCATTACTCTCCGATTTACCAAAAATTGGGTAAATAATTATCTTACATGTTTTTATTAAGCACTCTTAAATATATGTATAGCTCACATTTATTTCAATGTTTAATATTAGAAATGTTTGGGGACTTTATTTAGAAGTTTGGTGATGTTTTTGGGACCAGAAATATACCGTAGGAACTTAACTTGTTTATGTCCATTGACCTATGGTAAAATTGGCTTTGTTATACATCATTTTGCTTAAAATTGAATTTTCCAAGAATCTGTTGATATTAAGTGAGGCCTTACTGTATTTGCTTTTCTGTGACTGACTTATTTCAATTAGCATAGTGTCCTCCAGATTCATTCAGATTATTGCATATTGCACAATTTCCTTCTTTCCAAAGGCTGAATAATATTCTATCTCATGTATCTACCATGTTTTTTCAATCCATTCATCAGTTCAAGGACATTTAGGTTAGTTCCATATTTTTGCTATTGTGACTAATGCTACAATTAACATTAGAGTGCCAATATTTCTTTGAGAGTCTGATTTCAATCTTTCAGATAAATGCCCAGAAGGAGGATTCCTAGATCATATAATAATTTTATTTTTAATTTTTTGAGAAACTTCCATATCTTTTCCTCTAGCAGCTGCATCATTTGTCATTCCCATCAATTGTGTGCAAGGATTCCAATTTCTCTTCATCTTCGTCAACACTTGTTGTCTTTTGTTTCTTGATAATAGTTATTCTGACAGGTATGAGATGATATCTCATTGTCATTTTAATTTAAATTTCTCTGATGATTAGCAATGTTGAGAATTTTTCATATATTCCACTTATATCTCCATCTCCACTTATTTCCTAAGTGATTTTATCTATATCTTGGTTCTCTAATTTATAACTTTAACACAGACTCTCCTCTGTATTCCAAATTCATATACCCAAACTTAGATGTAGTATAATAGGCATCTTATATTTAATTTGTTCAAAAACTAACTTTTGGTCTTCCCCCAGCTCTTCTCCGAGTTCTCAACTCAAAATGGACTTTTTATACACCCAGTTGCTCAGGCCAATATCCTGAGAGTTTTTTTTTTTTTTTATCCTTCTCTTCTCTCGGACCTCATATCCAAATGCAACCCATTGGTAAATCTAGCCAGCTCTTTCTACAGTATATAAAAAAAATTCTTTCCACTTTCACTACCATCAATTTGGTCCAAGTCACCAACATTTCTCCCTTTAACTACCTGCCATAGTCTCCTGGCTGGTCACCCTCCTCCACTCTTGCTTCTTTATAGTCTATATTCAAACAGGAGATGGAAAGATTCCTTTAAAGTAAAAATATGATCATATTTCTCCCTTGTTCAAAATCCGCCAATTGTTTCTCATCTCATTGCAAGAAAAGTCAAAGCCTTTACCATGGTCTGCAGGGTCCTGCCTGATCAGGTTCCCGGTTACCTCTTCTACCTTATTTCTTTTTTCCATAGGCTTACTCCTCTCCAGACAGCCTGGCCTTGTAGTTCCTCAGTCAGGCCACACTAATTCCTGCCTTAGGACCTTTGCAATTGCTGCTCTCTGTGTCTCAAAGTCTTCTTCCCCAAGTCTTGAATGGCCTCCATTCTCTTTTTTAAATTCTATGCTCAAATATCTCTTTTCAAGACATTTCTCTGACTATCCGATCTAAACTGAATTCTCAACATTCCCATCACTCATTCCTTTATCCTATTTTGTTTTTCTTCACAGAAAAATATTTACTTTTATTTCCCTCTCCGTCCCCTCAATCAATGAAAGCCCCAAGAATTAGGGAATTTTACATTTCTCATTTACTGCTGTATTCCCTCCCAGTGTCTAGACAGTGTCTGGAACATGGTAGGTCTCAATAAATACTTGTTTTCTGTTGGTTTAACACCAGCACTATTTATTTTCTAAAGAGAATTATGTAATTCACAGATATATGGTATCCGCCCTGTGGGAAGATTATAGATGCTGCCCATGGAATTCAGACACAGCTGTGACACCCTCTCTAGGAAGAAGCTTTAAGAGCCTGAGCGTGGGTCACCATGTCTTTGCCCCCCTCTGCCACAGTAACCAGCAACGTTCCAGACAGGGCCCGTTCTGTCAGCCTGAGCCCCAGACAAAAAGTTCTGGAGCAAAGCCACAGTCCATCACAGCATATGTAATAAATACACTTTGCTGTATTAAGCCATTGAGATTTGGGGACTGTGTGTTTTCACAGTAGAACCTAATTTATCCTGACTGGCACAAGCACTTAGGCAACCATGGACAAAGGGAGGGCCCGAGCGTACCTAGGACACATTTGACATATGACATAAGTTTGCTCGAACTGGCTCTTCCTGAACAATCTTGTGCTCTCTCACCACATTTACTCGGAAAAATAAAAAATTTTTGAAAAGCACTAGGATATTTATTTTGGCATGATCAAGGGTAGCTATTTTATTTCCTCATATTTTTTCATGAAAACACAATGTAGGAAAAAGTAACTAAAGTATCTTATGGATTTAAAAACTGTTTACCAGACATGGCATATCTTAAAATCAAATGAGAGACATACAAACAACCCTGATTCCAAAGATGTGTCTGAGACTGGCTGAACTTGAATCTCTGGGGCCAATGTCTTCAAATCTGTATTACCCGTAAAGTTCCCCTACTGACTCTGATGTGATTGGTTCAAAAATCAGTAGTCGAGGTAAATATTTCTCTATTTAAGACCCTAGGAGACACAGTGATATACAGACCAGCAAGAGCCCCTGCTCTACCCCATTTAAAAACTCATCCAAGTATATAACTTCTGTAATCTCCACTGAAACAGAACACTTCAAATTGTCAATGGAAACTTTTGCATATGTCGGATAACTTTCTATAGAAGAAAAAATTTGCTTTAGTTTTAGCTGCAATTAAATGGAAATAGCTTACTCTATACAAAATTCTTAAGGCAGTGTCACTTAGATGCCCCCTTGTAGAAACAGAACTAAGAATGCCATCACAGTGCGATACGACTGTTCTCTGTTTAGGCAATGTGAAACTGACTTGGACCCAGTAGGGGAATTTCCTTCATTAATACAATATGAGGCAATTGCTTACATTATTTTACAAGAGGTAATTCAGATAAAGTAGTAGCAGTCACCAAGAATCTTACAGGAAACACCAGGATTTTATTATTAGGTGCCAGAAATAGCCTGTGTTGGATGTAAAAAAAAAAAAGAGAAATAGAACACTGTGTGTATAAATGCAGGCAATATCAATAAAAGTCTGCTTCTCACATGAAAAGACCTTTTAGCCCCATTCATCCCTTGCCTGGGATTCCTTCCCTCACCAGGATGAAGACGTGGATGAAAAGAGCTGAAGCCTTTTGGAACTTTTTGATCTATTTGATCTTGATGGCAGGGGGGACGATGTCATAAAGTTAAAATGTTGAAGGAAAGGGAAGTTAGAGAGTTGGAGAAAACACAATCATCTAACAATGCTCTGAAAAGAAAGCAGAAGTTTTATAGCAATTTGTAATGCATTTGCTTTTAGGAGCAAGAGGTGGTCATATTGAACAATCCTAGTCCAAACTGAGCTGTGTAGTGAGGGTGACCAAGCCAGAAGCAATAGCTGGAAGCAATGCGGTTTGCTGGGTAGCAAGGATCAGTTCTGTGTGCCTTGGCGGAAAGCCTGGGCCTCATGCAGATACACACGCAGCATTTGGGGGAAACAGATAAACATCTACCATTGCCACAGATGAAGAGAACTGGTCTACCACATCTTGGCTTCTTCGTCTTCTTTTTTAGTAATGCAAACACAAATGAGATTTTTCTTTCCTATGAAGTAACTAATTACTAGGTAAGTTATTTCAAGTCCTAGCATTACTACAAAGAAAAATAAATTCCTTCCTGGCACCATCTTAAAAGAAGAATTTCAATTGGATTAGGCCCCTTTAATCTAGATGAACATAATAATACCTTCTTTTTTTCAGCCATCCCTCAGTCAAATGCCTCCCTGTTCCATCCTTCCTTCATTCCCACTTGAAAATAACCTTTACTATTCGAATTGTATGACTATATCTTGCCAAAAATAGGCATAAGCATAGATCTTAGTAAATTATCTGCAGAATTTGAAATAATTCAAACATGAATGTGTGTTTGACAGATGGCAGAGCGGCGGAGCTCTGAAGCCCGGTCTCGAACGGGCCACGGACCGGTCCGGTCTGCAGCCCTGGGATTGGGGACCGCAGCTCTAGAAGGCCAGTTGATCCTGTCTGTTTTGTACAATATTTTTTCTGCTCAAAGCAACCCTTTGAGTTGAATGAAGTCAGAGTTGTCTAGAAAATGTTGTAAGTTTCTGTTTTTCTGAAAGTTTCATTTAAAATGTTTATAACTAATTATTGCTTTATAGGTACTTTTCCCCTCTCATTATTTCAACTGGCTTATTATAAATTTAATGCTGAACAGATGAGGTGCTTATCATTGCAGGCTGTACTCACCCAAACGTAGTCTAAAATGGTGCTGAGAAAAAAAGAGAAAATTCTTTCACATCTTAAGTCTACCTTACTGTTTCAAGAAGTGAAGTATGCCTCTTGTTTTTCTCAGATTCCCCCCAGCTTCTAATTCCTACATGATAGCCAACAAACTTCAACTTTTCCTCAAAGACTGTCAGTGGAGCAATGTTTTCTTTCTTCAGAGAGATCTTCATGAAACCTTCCAAAAATCCAATTCACCCAGGAGAAATGTTACTTTATTTGGGTAAAATTGTGAAGAACACATATTTTAGTTCTTAATTCTTGTTTACCTGCTAGATACAAGCTGATAAAAAAAAGAAAAGAAAAAAAAGGAAAAGAGATCTTGATTTCCCAATTGTTCAAAAAGTTTTATAGTGTAGTTCTTTGTTAACCTTTGCTATTTTTGATTTTTCAGAATTTTAAAAATCCCCCATTATATCTTTTCATAGCATGCTTCATAGTATTTCATGGCATTTATTTTCTTCATAGTATTTATGACTTATTAAATAATTTTTGTATAATTATTTTTAATATTTTCTTTTCCATTAGTCTATAATTTCCATAAAGGCAGGTGCTATGCCTCTCTTATTCACCTCTGTGAAAAATATTTTTAAAGTTAATGCATAAATTGATTTGAATAAATGAATGGATCAGAATGACTGGGCCAATCTATACAGTGGGAGCAGAAATAACTTTTATGTTCTTGCTAAACACAAATTATCCTAGCCTTTTACAGAGACTGAATCCTTATTCAATGTATTAAAGATCTGGTAACATTTACAAAGTGATCTGAGGGTTGAATGCTTTTTTTTCCCAACTTTTAAGAAGGTTTCAGAAATAAGGATTCAAGCAGAATGCTGATTGAGTGCAGCCGTCGTTACACACCTGATAGAATGAGTTTCTGAGAACTCGGGAAAGCGGTGGGGCATCATGAGCAGTTTGCTATAACATCATGGTGGTCAACACACAAGGAAGGCTTGTCAGGAGTTTTGTACATTAGCAAGTCTCTTGGGATCATTTTAAATTTGGAACTATGTATCAAGAACTGGGAAAGTTCTAAACTTTTAACTTACATGCAAACAAGTTAGATGGCCACAGTTTCATGGCTGCTGGCAAAAGACACAAGACTCCTGAACAGAGATGAAGAATAGTTTATTACACACAGCAGTAGCAGGAGCAGCAATTCTCTGCTGGTCCCTGAGCTCCAGTTCCTCCAGGTCAATGTGAGGGAGCCATAGTACACCTGCACTCACAGTGGGTTATGTTATAGGGCAGGAATCCAGAGCTCAGGGAACCTGAAGCTTTCCTAAAGGCAGTAAGCATGCTTGCCCTTTGCTGTAGAGAGAGACACTCTATCTTCCATTACATAAACATCCTTTAAACTCTGACCCAGAAAAAATGAAACCAGTACATTTTTTGCAAGAAATATGAGATATTATACTTGGAGAATTGCCCCCCAACATCATGTCTCTGGAAGGTGTTTTTCAAGGGCTTTTATTAGTTGACACACAAAGATGTGCACAAAGATATCCTCTAGTGTTCTACATGGCTCCCATACGTGCTGAAGACAGGAGGGTGGAATAAGTTGAGAGGAGGGCTAGCAAGCCAGTGTCCAGCTAAGAAACAGAGGGCAGATGACAAACACCCCTTCTATCAACCAGCTCTGTTGCATCTGTTGGTAGTTGAAGATTGATGCAGCAATCAAGGATAAGAAAGACCCCCAAAAATGCCATTTCTCTCTCCTGTCAGAATATATTGTCATTTGGGGCAAACTAAATCATTTCTCTGTACTTTCATTTATTCTTATCTAGAGATCATGAAAGCCAAAATAATCCTTTCAAAGGCTACTTAGTCTCTGCTTAAACGGAGTGCCTTTGTTAACCTCAAAGGCCAGAGAAAACGTAAGAGCAAGAGTTCAGGTATGTCAGGGGTTGCAGGGGTGAAGGAAAAAGAAGAAAAGCCATTTGTCACCTGTCATGCAAGGACCCAGCAGTACTGACATGGAAGTCCTGTGAATCCGGGCTTACTCCTATTTTTGCTAATACATTTATGCTAAAAGTGAACAGTATAGAATAGAATTTCAAGGTATAGAATAGAAGAGAGCCTTTGTTTTGCAGGCCAATTATGCTTGTCCCCCGCTTTTTTTTAAATAAAAACATTCTCTGCCTTTGTTCTTTAGAGTGAGTATCCTTCCCGTACAAAAGGCCCTCAGGCACACAGATAGTAAGTGTAAAGGTTCTTTCAAGGAATGATAAAAAGATCTTGAGGATTTATAAACTGTTTCATCTGTCAGAAACTACTTATGAAGATTTGGCACTTAGAATGAATTATTCTATTTAAGCAAAAATTGAGAAAATTGCTTAAGTCTCACCCAAAGGTACCTGCAGTCAATCAGATACTGAGACATCCCATAAGCTATAAACTTAAGAGAAAAGAAATTGCATGTCAGTATAGATGTCTGTAGTGAGATGAATGACTCCAAAGAGAATGTATCCTAGTTTTGTTCCCCGGGCTGCTTGTATTGGGTGATTTTTTCATTCTAAGCCTCTAAGGAACTTAGGGTGGACTTTTGCAAGGACTGCATTGCAAAGATAGGTGTTCCTTTCATTCCTCCAGTGAGAGGTCTCCCTGCACTATTTCTACCATCATCTAGCGGTAGAGTGTCAGGCATTATGCAGAGCACTCTACCTGAATTATTTTTATTAATTTCCACCAATGATCCCATGAGATACCGTACTAACCTCATTGTACAGATGAAACTTAGGGGCGGAGAGATTAAGGAAACTAGCCCAAGTTCCATAGTTGTAGTGATTGATAATGGGATGGAAAGTCCGGCACCCTGACGCTAGAACAGATTCTTCTAACCACTCCATAATGCTACATTGTACCTCTGCTCTCAGAAGTCACGGGGTCACCTGATTCAGTTTGAGTTACAAGGGGATTTTACCAAGCAGCCTTTCCTCACCATGGCCATTCAGCAGACTCAGTTGTCCTAATTTGCTCACTTACAAATTTTAGTCCTTTTTTCCCTTTGTCTCTTCTACTTTCCCCTCATCTTTCTGAATTCAGAAAGCCTTACCAGTTCTAATTCTTCATAAATTTGCCGAATGCACCCCCTTGCAGTGCTTGGCACATGGCAGAGGCTTAAGAAATGTTTGTTGACTGAGCATAGAAGGCAGATAATTCCCACCCTACCAGACTCCTTAGTGTCGAAACCATTCACTGCACACATCCTGCCTTAGGATGTTGCACCTTTGTTCTTTCCTTTGAATAAATAAATTCCCACATTTCTGCCTTAAGCATTTGCTCCATCGGTCTGGGGTCACCAATACAGCATGCCAAGCTCACTTGAACCAATGGCCCTGTTATGAGAACATTTTTGAAGACTCACCTTTTTCCCAAAGTTTTTATTTAATTGTTCAATCAACACTTCCAGAACTGCTCCAACTAAAATAATCATTTCCCGAGACTCCATTGACAACATTTATTAGGTTTGCATGTAGTTTTTGTCAACTGAGCATTATAATAATAGCAATTGGCATGTAAGACATGATGTCCTGGCACTCCCAGAGTCATTAGCACCATCTTTAAGACAATAGGTAAGAAATCAAAATAAGGTTAGGAAGAAAGAAAATGTCTTCTCCTTAGTCTAGAGAAAATATCTTACATATTATATAGCTTCTGTCTGGAAAAGTCACCATGTCAAATGATTAATAATGTTCATTGATCAATATTTATCATGGTTGCTCATGTCTACTTAGCTCCTCTTGGCTGTCTGCCCTGGCTTCTGTTTCTCTCTCTCTTTCTCTTCTGACAGAACGCTCCTGTCAGCTGGTTTTTAATTCTGTGGCCAATGCTACCCCTGAATGCTAGGTCCTGACTGGTAAGGATGAGGCTGCTGTGGTGAGCTCTCCATGGAAGGATGAGGTCTTCTTCCCATCGCTCATTCCTGCACAATCCCAATTCTGTGTTGTGAAAGGTCAAAACATGTTAGGCTTTTCTTCAAGAAACCAAAAATTTACCCTTAATTCTGGCTACTCCTCAAACTCATCTCTAGTCAAATGATCCTACTTGAAGTAGAGCCAAGAAAGGAATTTTACTCCCTTTTGTTCATTAGCCTCATAGCTCACAGTCAGCTCTAAGAGGACTTGGAAATAGTAGACACATTCCAGGCAAACACTCTGGGGTCTAGACAGTGGAACTGCACTCAAGTGCTCCATAGACTGTCTAGCAGAATTCTTGAAAGCAATTTCTGCCTTTCCCAGAGTAGGATCTTTGCCTCTAATCCTCCATGCCATTACCAAGCCCAATCCTCCCTGCACTGTCGTTCTCCTCTTCAGAAGTCATTAGTAATACTCTCTCTCTCTTTTTTTTTTCCTCCTGCTCCAACAAGCTTAAGCTTTTCCTGGCGTTTGTGACCTTCCATAAATTTGTCTCATCCTTACTGTCTGTTGCAGAGATTCTGAGGCAGAGATTTGCATGCAGGAAGTACTGAGCCCACTTTGGGAATTCATGGCTCTGGGGAAATGACAGAAGCAGGATTGGGCAGAGACAAGTCAGGCTGTGACACAGTCACGACAGAGTCCTTTGATGATCCTGTGGGGGGCCCTGGAGCTGGGATGGTCCTGCAGGACTGTCCCTCTAATAAGGCAAGAGGGCACAGCCTTTATACTTTAGCATCAGTCGGTCATTGGATATGACTGTCAGGTGGCTCTCTTCAGCTGAGGACAGTTTCTGGAGTGGTCACAGCTGAGAGACTTCAGCAGCCAACAGTCCCAGCTGCTGGGGGAATGAGGATTTTTTTTGTCCAGAAGGTGGAAACCGTGAAGGCAAAATGCCACCATGGTGTCCACCATCCAATTATTTTTCTTTTTCTTCTCCAGTACATGTTTTTCTTCCAATCTGGCCCTATTTCATTAACATTTTTAGTCTCATGTCCAGAATGCTGAGTTTTTACTTTCGTTATTTCACTCCTAACCGGGGTCTCTGTCTTTCACTAACCTATTGAGATATTATCCTTCTTCATGTCCCGGGTGTTTTCAGCCCTCTGAGCACTCTGTCATCTGCATATCTTCAGTCTGTGGCAAAAATTAGCATTTAAATATAGTGTCTCTTAGCTGAAGCAGCAATGTCACTGGTTTGTGTACCTGGAGATACCGTAGGAGTGGGCAAGAGAAGAGATGGGTGTCTTTGTCTCTTCATTTTGGATTATATTCTTCTTGAGGGCAAAGACCATGGTTTTAATTTCTTATGTTCTCTACAATTTATGCACAGTGCTGTGCATATTAAAAATGTGCAGCCCCTTCACAAAAATATATATTTAGGCACTTATTTTGTGCCAAGCACTATCTTAGATACTGGGGTTTTAATAGTAAATAAGACAGATAAAGGTTCTGCTCTTAAAGGAAGTTACATTCTGGTTATTAAGAACTAGAAGTCAGTCTACTACTTATTTTATCCCGACATTTTGTTAGTCATTATCTACAAATAACAATATTGTACATATAAAGAAACTGTCAAATCTTACATCTTCCTTACATAGTGAAACTAAGTTGTGGTAATAAATTAGCTCTGAAATCTCAAATAATCTCAGTAACTTTACATAACAAAAGTTGATTTCATACCCTGATGTGGGTTGGGTGGCTCTCCTCCATCTTGGAGCTATATCATTTGCAACATGTGGCCTCCGGATCCTCCTCATTAGGGAAAGAGAGCTCAAAGGCACTCTGGATTTTTGTCGTTGTTGTTGTTGAGACAGGTCTTGCTCCCTTACCCAGGCTGGAGTGCAATAGCAGCACAATTGTAGCTCACCGCAGCCTCAAACTCCTGGCCTCAAGTGATCCTCCCACCTTGGCCTCCCAAAGGGCTAGGAATTGAGCCACTGTGCCCAGCTACCACTTTGGCTCCTAACTGCTGTAGTCCATCTGCTCCAGTTCATTGGCTATAAATAGGGCATGGCCTTAAACTAACTGTAAGGGAGGCTGGGAAATGTAAAAGAACAAATTAATAAGCAGTGAGCACTGATTTTCTCTGTCAGTAGCCAATATTTATTGGATACTTCTATGTGACAATACTGTTCTAAGTGCTTTACATCTATTAATCTCAACTCTATAAAGTTAATACTAATATTGATCCCATTTTACAGAAAAAAACCTGAGGTACAAAAAGAATGGATCATTTACTCCAGATTTCATGGGTAGTAATTAGTGGAGGTGGAATGTTAACTCAAGCTCTAAGCTCCAAAGTCAATTCTGCTTCCACCAATAATGCTTTAAAAATAAAATAAAATAAAACCCCTAATAGAAATGCCTGTCTTCTTTCTCGACAGATCTTTGAGAAACATCCTATAGAATCATCTCTTCTTTTATTTTGGTGTGAATTAGAATACTAAATCAACCTGTTATAGAAGTTTCTCTCTTCCAAATTTTCCTTTTAAGTGGCACCTCAGTTCTCTCTCTTCTCTGCATGAAAACACTTGAGAGTTTTAAATTTTTCATCTTTTAATAGTCGTGAATAGTTCAAGGATTTCAGTGAGCTCCCTTTGAGCTAATAAGCCATACCAGTCTCCTAAGAGCCTTACCATTACACGGAAAGCTACTGATGATTAAAATTGTATTGTCCCTCCTCAACTAAAAAAAAATCCTTGTGATGTTTAACCTGTAAAGAGGCTACTGAAACACACACCTTCTTTATGAATAGGCATTTTCAGTGACTGGGGAAAGCAAAGCCCTTCTCAAGGGCTCAGATTTTATGTACAAGCTTTCATTCCTTCTACTCCACCCTGACTCCTCCTACCCTTATTTCCATGAGAACAAGGGGACCATAGATAATTGAAATTATGTTTGCCTTAATGATGGGTTAAGAAACACAATAACTTAAAATGCCTGGACAAGAGGGAAGAGAAGGGCTTCTATTGCCACCTGCTGGGCTCCATGTTTTTTTATCAGACTATCTAGTTCACCATTTCTGATTCCGAATCTCTGGCTTCTAGCTTCTTTTGCAGGCTAACTCACCTCTGACATTTGTCAATCTTTCAATTCCAGTTTGAATAAGAAAATGCTAATGAAAAAGAATAAAAAATTTTAGCTTTCAGCATCAGCTACTCTATAAACTCATGCTAATTCATAAACAAGGATAGTAACTAACCGCTTCACCATAACACTCAGTTGCTTACAAGTGTTCTTCATTCAACCTTCATAAAACACTCCCAGGATGAAATTTTAAGGGACTGTTATTAATCATATGCTTTGATTAGTCTTAGATAGTACAGTAAGTGAACAGGCTGAATAAAATTATTTTCTTCTTTCTAAATATTCTTATTTTACAGAATGGGTATTACTGAAGGTTTTGGTTTCCTAAAAAAAAAGTGAGCTATGTGGAGTGATTTTTCAACTGGATATTGATTTGCAATGATGCTTGACATTGAATTTTATATGGATTTATATTTTAATGATCTGATTATAGAGGAAATATTGATATGGATATCTTCAGGGTCTAAGGCAAAACTTTTCAAATCTTTTCTAGAGCACTTAAGAAAATAAACAATTCAACAACATAGATTTAGGAAATGAACAGAAGCTCCTAGCAGTCAGAAAATTTTTGAATATAAACCTTTTACTGGCTTCAAACTGTCTATTCCCCATGAATTTATTGCTGCTCAGAGTTATCTGAGAAACACTTATGGCTGTAAAAAAGGAGATGCCAAGTGTCCCACAAAAAGTAGAAAATGTGCAAAAAGATTGAATTATTGGTAAAAAAAAATTAGCATGATGGGTGAACAGAATTAGGATTGGAGATTTAGGATTTAAAATATAAATTGCTTACTGCATTCCTGAATGGAAAGGGTCTATATTGTAAAAATGCTGATTCTTCCTAACAGAATTTATCAATTTGATTCAATACAAATCAATATCCTCACATAATTATTTATGTTATTTGACAAGCTTGATTCTAAAATTTGTCTAGAAAAAGAAATGAATAAGAAGAGTCAAGAAAATTTTTGGAAAAGAAGTTAGCCTTTGCCATATAATATCAAAATATATTCCAGATATATGATCACATAAGCAGTGTGATAATGTTGCAGACATAGGAAAATAGATTGATAGAACAGAATGAAACATTCCAAAACAGACCTATTTAAATATAGAATAAACTGATTAATAAATGATACTGGAAAACTTCATTAGATACCTACTATGCAAAATATAATAATAAAATTGCAGGTGAATTAAGAGCTAAATATAAAAACTAGAAACTGTTAGAAAAAAACTTAAGAGATTGTATAGCATTGGGAGAGGGGTTGAAAGGCTGTTTAAGCTGGACATCATACTCAGAAAGCAGAAAGCAAAGGTCTAACATATTTCAGTACAGTGAAGGGTATAGCTGGCTATATGCCTTCTGATAAGATGACTTTTCTTCCAGATACAACGTTGCCTACAGTGGGATTTAAGGGTGGCCTGCAAAGCTCCCTTTAATCCAGCACCACACTTTACAGCACATCTAGAAAGGAGACGACTGAGCACCCACTGCCCTGAACCTGAGTGATGCCCCGTGTGCTGCGGCGTAAGCCTCCTGTTCTGGACCCACAGAAGTGCTCCCGGGACGCTGCCTCTCACCAAGCACCCCTCCTCCCAACCCCCGACCTTATCCTAGAAGGAAGCTTTAATTAGAATTGATGAATCACTCCCTACATAATTTGCTGGGCTTAGAGCAAAATGAAAATGTGGGGCCCTTTGCCCAAAAATTATTAAGAATTTCATGATTGTATCAGCAAAACATTAAAACAAACATTGGTCCTTCCGAGTACGGAGCTCTGCATGACTACCCAGGTTATGCACTCATGAAGCCAGCCACGCTGCCTACCCCTCACCCTTTCTTTATTGCCTCGAGATCTGTTATCAGCAAAATCCCCTGTACCTTCAACTTCCCTAAATGTTCAAAGGAATTCTGCTTAATCTCATTAAAATTTAGCTGTTCCCTGAGGGCGCTGTCAGATTGTCACGTCCCACCTACCACAGTGCCTGGGCATGGAGTAGGTACCTTCCTTATTCCTCATTGCTTTTCCTTTTTCTGAACTTTTTCTTTCTTCTTCAAAAATCCAGTTTTTGTCAAGCCCATGCCACCATCCATATAACCTGGCATCTCTCCTTGTTGCTGTCATCTGCATCCTCCCCATCGTCCGGCCAGTGCGCGACACCTCATAGGTGCTCACTGAATATGTGTTGAGAAAGTTAATGAATGACTTGTACAGTTATTTTTTAAATACTGGGTAAAATACTAATTCTACTTGCCCAACTGCCTAATAAGAGCAGGCATACTTTAAGCAAAATGCCTGTTTTGCCTGAATCACCATATATTTTCTGCTCACAGTATCTAAACATTTGTACTCTATGTTCTGGGTAAGTTTTTCAGAAAACTAGCCAAAATGTGGCCTGTTATTAAGCCAAGTTGTTAGCTGTATCTTAAGTATTTATGATTATTCCTTTAAAAAGTTGGGAGGGGAGAGATGAAGGAGTCACTCGACATGTTTTCAGAGGTAAATACACGTACCTTCTATATTTGATACTACAATTAGGGGTGGAAAAGGACAGAAAAAAAGAAAAAAGAAAAAGAAAAAAAGAACCACCTGCCTGATAATGCCTCCGCCTGCACCAGGAGGATTTCTATGCTCATTGCTTCCAAATACTGCCCTCTTCTGGCTGGAGAGTACTGATCAACAGAGCTGTCTGCAATGCGCCCGCTTAGAGCATTGGAATAAATGGAGATAGAGATGATATTGTGAGAGAGTGAAAATCAGGAAAAAACAAATTTGGAATAAAAAATAGGAAAGGTAGACTTATAACCTTTCTAACCTTGATGCCCACTCATCCACGTTTTTCCTGTAGAGGTCCTCCTGTCCAACACCCTCCTGAACAAGAACAGGAAGGCGTACAACGCGTCTGACTTGCTCTAGTACCCATGGAAAGCTGGGGCTGAAAGAAATGAAGCCGAGACTGCCTGGATCTCCTCGCTGGCAGCAGCCCCTCCTCCTTGCACACACATCCTGCTCCCGCCCTTTGACCTTGCTCCAGCCGCTCCTCTGACGTGTCTTCCAGACAGCCCCCGCACACAACACGCCCACTCGTACATGTTCCAGGAGCCTCCTCTGATTACCCCAGCTACACATGGGGTTTCTTTCTACCCCTCGTTGCTAAAGGGGATATGGAATTACTTTATCACCTTCTAGATCTGAGTTCTTCAACTCTCTGGAAAATACCGCATTGGTGATAGAAGTTGAACAGATGTGTGTAAAAGAGAGAGGAAGAGAAACAGTAACTTTAGCAGAGCAAGTAACTAAAATATTAAGTTTGTAATTTCTTTTAAGTGATCCACAAACAGTTGGGGTCCCACTTCTCATACAGTCTGGAATGCGATGTGTCTTGTCCTCCCCATGGTCAGTGTCACTTACCAGCGCATAGGCTAGAGAGCTTCCCACTGTGTCTCTCTTTACAGCACACCTAGCAAGTGCTAATACTACACATTAGTGTTGGCTAAAGAGGCTGCTTATAGCCAGAGATGACCTGCACAGGCCCTGGAAGATGGCTGGAGAGCCCAAGGGATTAGTGTGCTAGCACATCAATAATGGGCACATTGATTACGGAACTGTGGACTAGAAAATACAACAGACTGAGGCAAAGTAACATGCCCTATCACATTATTAGGAAATCCTGTGGACAAACCCCAGGGAGTAACAAAGAAAAACAGGTCAATCAGAGTGGCAACAAAACATATCTAATTCTGCAATCTTGGAGTAGCCCACAATTTCTGTGGGGCTCTTCACTGAGGTGTCCTCCAGTGCCCCTGCTGCCTCTGCCTCTTCATCCTTTCAGGGCCGGCTTCAGCTTCCCTCTGCCACTAGGTTTTCCTAATGACTTCAGTCCTCCTGTCTGCTTCGGCTGTAGGAGTTAGAGCTTATACAACGCCATTTGGCTTATTTTACACTCAGTCTTGTGCTGTTTGCTGATGTTTTATTTGAGCATGTTTAACCATATTTCCATGTTCTTTGGTATGTCCAGGGTTAGATACCCCTTTGCTGGCCCAAACTCAAGATCCAAACCCTTATTAGATGATGTAAAGAATCTCAGTTCTTTCCTCAGACGATTCTGAGGATCACTGCAGAGCAACAGTCCCCAACCTTTTTGGCACCAGGGACTGGTTTCATGGAGGACAATTTTTCCATGGCTGAGGGCGTGGGGCGGGGGCAGTGAGGCAGAGCTCAGGCGATGACGTGAGCAACAGGGAGCTGGTGTAATACAGATGAAGCTTCGCTCACTTGCCCACTGGCACTTACCTCCTGCTGGGTGGCCTGGTTCCTAACAGGCCATGGACTGCTACTAGGGGTTGGGGGCCACAGCTGTAGAGTACGCACCTGCCTTGGCTGTTGCTTGCCATCTCTTGCTTCTGCTATTTTGCTTATTCTGTGAAGTTTCAATGGTTTCTTGGCCTATTTGTCCATGTGTAGACATTAGCTCCCCTCTTATTACACAACTCACTCCATACCCCAGCACAGATGATAACAGGCCAGAGTGAATAATGAAACTTTACTCATAGATGGAAGATAACATACAGAATTAGAATTAGAATGTAGGAAAGGAATGTTTAAAGTTTGGTAACAATGACCACTGCTCTTAAGTCTACCAGCCTTATCCTTACCTACAGCCTCTCACCTCAGTCTGTCTTGCTGCCATGTTGCTAGAGTTTTAGTCCCTTCTCATATAGGTAGGACCATCCTTTGTCATATAGGTGGGAGTTCCCCTTGATCTAGTGCTTAGTCCAAAACCCCAGTTGCTTTTTTGTCTGACTCTAGCCAAATGATGAAAAACCAGTTGATTAGTACTCCATAATAATTACCCAGATTTGGAGCTCTGCCCACTATAAAGGTCACCATTATTTTGCAAAAGGGTCTTTCAACTCTTTGCCCCAATGACTCTTATGAGACTAAACCGAGGACCAAACTTTGCACATGAAAAACAGCCCTAAAGTGTTTTCTCAAACAAATAAAAAGATTCTTTCCTCAAAAAAAAAAAAAAAAAATTCGATGCTGCTGCTATTTCTGATATGTGAAAATGGTTGCAATTTTTAAAAGTTTCACCTTTTTTTAGTCCTAATTTCTCAAACTTGTCTACCTTGATGGCAAGAACAATGTCTTGTCCCCCTGGAGCTATGCCCACATATTGTTGATTTTCCACAAGAAAGAAAGTGGTCCCCCAACAAGAAACCAGGACTAGATTTATGTTTGAGCTGCATGGAAGAGACTATCAATTGTTCCATCAAATCCCTGTTCATCTCTTCTTTTTGCTGCTGCAGTAAGAACACAATTCCCAGCCTTCCTTGCACTTGGTACAGCCCTGTGGCTGAGATTTAGCCAATAAACGTTAGTGGAACCATGAGCACTTCTTCCAGGTCTGGCCTGTCCAAACCTGACAAATGGATAACTTCTTTCTCTCTCTCCTTCAGGTTGGGCTAAAAGGAGAGGACCCTTATCCCCACCCTGAGGGCAATTTTTGAGTGCCACAGGTTGAATGTTGAAAATGGCACAGGCTTCATTAGCCCAGGGCCCTGAATGATTTAATGAAAAAGGGATACCTCACTAAACTACTCACTTGCCCAAAGCAAGAAATAATCCCCTATCTTTTTTAAGTTATTGTACTGTTTGGGGTCTATTTGTTACAGCAACTAGCTTACTTCAATACACGCTGTAAATGGATACCTGATCAGTCCGAGACACCCCTACTCAGACATGGAGTTAGCAGAGGTCAGAGTGATGAGATGAGGGACACTAATGGTTAAGGAGAGATCCACTTCCCACGCCCTCTCGACCCCCATTCCAATAGTTGTCTAAAATTCTACCACATGTATTTCATTATTTTGGTTGAAGACATAATACTTCTAGGAATCCTCTTTTAAAAAAATTATATCACCTGAAAGAGCACATTCAATCATGATCTTCCATGAACCCCTTAGCATAGATGAGTTTCTCAGATTTCCTTCCAATGAAATACTTAGTGGAAAGTTGAGAAAAAGACACAGGTAGTGAAATGCTGCAGGGCAGACTGGGGGAAATGGAGGAACATCTGGATCGTGGAGCGCTTGAGGTTTTGCTCCAAGAGAAGCAGAAGTCTGGGCAGTGGTGGGTGGAAGGTGGGAGTTGGGTGGAGATCATAGGAAAAACCTTAATGGGGGACGAGGGCAGGAGGTTCAAAGACAGGATAAGAGGGTTTTGAAGGCAAGTTTCTTGCTTGGTAAATTAGCTGTATTTTGGTCCTTAAATCGGGTGTTTTTTGTCTGCCTTTTTTCTACCCTTTAAGCAAGTTATGATGATGGTCCAGTCTACTTTTTAGGACACATCAGTCCTCAGGAAAGCACTGGTGAAAATCATAAGAGAATTTTGGAATTTGTTCAAAACATGTCTGCACTTTCAGTGTTTGGATGTTTTGGTTATTTTTCAGTCAGTGCCTTATTTAAAGGTTCCTATAACAACAACTACCTACCCTTTCAGGTTATGCAGTTATTTCCTTTCTGCAGCTCATGGAAAAAAATATAACTTCCAGTACAGACGGGTGGGCAGGGCAAGGCCACGGGGCTATTGGTGCCAAAAGTCATCACCAAATAACTCAACTGCATCTGCCCATTTGTTATTATTTTTAAAACAAGTATGTACATATGACAGAATCGGTTTTATGGTTAAAAATGTCAAAGACAGTATTTGCCTTAGCAGAACATCAGAAATATTCACCCAGAATTTATATATATTCTGGATATATATAAAATAGTCATGTATGCAAGGTTGAAAATCTTGGAGCCAGTTTTTCTTAGGGTATCTTCTCCTACTGAATGTTGTCTGCTTGCTCTCTTGAGAGTCATACCTCTCAGATCAATAAATTGTATCGATCCTATCTTATGCCACATAGATGCATCTTGTATTAGTTTTCTGTTGTGGCCATAACAAATTACTACAAGTTTAGTGGCTTAAACAACACAGATTTTCATATAGTTCTGTAGGGTTAGAAGTTCAATTCTAGACTCACCTGATAAAAAGTGTTGGCAGGGCTGCTTTCCTTTCTGGAGGCTCTTGGGGGGCAACCTGTTTCCTTGCTTATTGATGTTGTTGGGAGAATGTAGTCATTGCTTTGTGATATGGGAATGAAGCCCTAGTTTCCTTGCTATCAGCTGAGGGCTACCTTCTGCTCCTAGGGGCCTCTCTTGCTCCTTGCACAGAGCTTCCTATATCTCAGAAACAGCAACAGGGTGTTAAATCCTTTTTATGCTGCCTCTCTCTCACCCACCCTTCTGCTCCCTTCTACTTTTAAGAACTCTTGTGATTAGATTGGGCTCACCTGGATAATCTGGGATTATCCCTCATCTTAAGGCCTACAACCTTAATCACATCTGCAAAGTCTCTTTTGCTGTGTAAGGTGACATTATTTTGCCTAACATATTCTCAACTAAGAGACATCCGAAAAACCTTGGCTTTTAGGGTGATCAGTGTGCATCAATGATAGGGTCTAGCACCATGATGCCTAGGCCAGGTTTCACTTTTTTTTATCATACTTGCAGTTAAGTTTATACCCATGCTGGCTTCATTTCATATTTCCATAAATGGGACTGAAAGGTGTTGTCAGAGACACCCTGGAATCTTGGGATCTCAGCACCTCCCCCTGCCACCTCCATTGTCCTTTTAACCCAAAAGAGTAGTAGCTGAATTTTAAACCATTCAAATTCAACCTCAGTGGGATGCCAAGAACTAAGTTTCCCTGGGTGTAGAGAACATGAAACTTCATCATACTTTTCTCCATAAGTATATCTATTTTATAACAAAATCGAAAAAGAACTAAGAATAAAGGTGTACCATCCTATGATAACTTAGCAGTGTTTTTCCTGGTATGTATTCTGTTTACACCACCCAGTTTGGACTCTATTGGACACTTGACTTCTCATTAGTGCTGTTTCTTCCAAGTGCAGGAAAACCTTGTTTTTCATCTCTTGCCACAACGCCCACAGAGAGGGCCCGCAGGAACAGGCACTGCAGTTTGTGCGGGCCAGACAGTGAGTCAGTGTGAAAGTCATAAATGATAAGGGAAGGTGGGTCACTGCCAGAGAGGGGAAAGGACCCCTCAGCAGGGGGGAAGGAAAGGGCTGAACTTCCTGCCCTGACCTGATATGGGACTCAGGCCATACAAGTTGGTCCTAGACATGGAGTATAATAAGCAACGCTGCTCAGGACAGAAGCAGAACAAGCACCCAGAGAGACCATGCTGTTTTCAGGCTTTCAGGGGCAAGTGGACTTTGCACATCTGCCCTCTGTCTTTGCCTTGCTCACAAATGTCCCCAGTTATCAATAGCAGATTCTTTTTTGTAAAGAGGCTCAGACCCGTGTTCCCTAAACTAAAGCAGTGAATCAGGAAGCCATCCTTGAGACCCCACCCAAAAATACTGGAAAATACTGTGACGAAGCTGCCCAAAGACCCGCATAAGGGGCTGGCAGATTCACATGCTCACTCACTGTAGGAGCTTCCTCCTCTCCACGCCTCTGACTGCGATGTGCTTATTCAGTCCCCTTCTGGTTGGACAAGGCCTGAAACTTTCATGTGAATTCAGTGTGCAAATGAGCATCAAGCACTCCTGGAATTCTTCCCATACCCTCAATGAGAGGGGAATTCAATTAAAGTGTGTGCAGCCCCAGGTCACAGAGCGGTGAGGGAACTGCATTGTTGTTGACGCCTGTGACAACATTGCATCCCATGCCAATAACTGCCTGGGTCAGTGTAGACTTCTGAGTACCTTCATCTGGGATCTGCTCCTCATCATCTAGGAGATCATCTACGGGAACCATTTTAAGGTTTGGATTCATGGCTCATGGAGGTGCCACGCGTTGTTAAAGACATTAGTTCCTTTTGAGAGTTACAAAGATCTGCACAGATGTGAACTCATTGCGGGGAGGGCAGTTGGCAGAGGCCACTTGAACCCTTTCTTATGAATGGCGAGGCTCTGATAACTTGCTTCGATGATGGACCAGAACTCTTAGATTGATGTCTTTACAGCTGAGCTTGCTCCAGATTTAATGTCATGGAACATTCGCAGGCTGAGGTGGAGCCGTAAGTGGAATCCTCCCAGTCAGCACCTGACGCACCTCAAGCTGCCTCATGCTTCTCCGAGGACGTGATGGTCTCTACAAGAGCTCTTCCTTTGCAGCCACTTCAGGAACTCACAGACTTAGTGATCCATACACATAAAGATGCTGAGTTCTTTGGGATTTCATTTTTTTCATGCCTAAGGATCCCTTTTGATGACCTTACTGGCAACTTATATCATAGGTGAGGCCAGAACTTTTGCTTTATTTTCCCTGCTATTTGATTTCTGAACATCATTAAAATGCAGAAGTGTCTTTTGAAACCCCTAAGACAATGCAGCTCAAATGTGTTTTCACCTCAGTATAAGACAAATTCCAACCAGCGGCAGAACTGCAAGCATGCTAAGAGTCCTATGTGCCTTACTTACCAGTGTACGAGAATTGTCATTTGCCAAATCATTCATGTTAGTATAGCTAATCTTATTTATTTAGGAGACAGGGTCTCACTTTGTTGCTTGAGCATGAGTGCAGTGACATGATCGTAGCTCACTGCAACCTCAAACTCCTGAGATCAAGCAATCCTTCTGCCTCAGCCTCCTGAGTAGCTCAGATTACAAGCACGCACCACCACCCCTGCTAATTTTTCTATTTTTAGTAGAAATGGGGTCTTGCTCTTGCTCAGGCTGGTCTCAAACTCCTGAGCTCAAGCAATCTTCATGCCTTGACCTCCCAAAGTGCTAGGATTACAGGCGTGGGGCACCATGCCCAGCCAGCTAATCTTATTAATGGTGATATCTGGCATACAAATAGCAGTGGATCACATTGTGGATTTGGAAGTCCAACAGTCCTGAGTTTGCTTCATTCCTCCATCCCTTAACTCAAGTTCAGTATGACCTAGAGTTAGCTATTTAGTCTAGATATCATTTCCTGATCTGTAAAAGGAGGATAATGATATCTTCTTTGTGGGATTGATGTGAGATGTATACAAACAGATGTATATGAAGTGCTTAGTACCCCTAGTATGTATTAGTTGTTTTCATTGTGTTTTTGTTAACAAAATAAAAGAACTAAACCATCAACAGAGAGTCATCAAATGCCATGTCTTTTGCAAGATTCTTATTTGAGGGTATCTAAAAACTTTTTAAAAAGTTCATCTCTTGCTTCCCTTGGAGCAGGCTGGAAAAACAGAATGATTAGCACAATTATCCTAACCTAACCTTGTATAATGAACAGATGTATGACCAAAATATTAGACTGAATAAATTTGCCCGTATAATTTGGTGCTGACTGTGCTGCGTGAGGTCATGAATGTGAGGCTTGCAGGAACCCAGTGGACCCAAAGTGGCCCTGGAATTCAGCCATAAAATGAACAAAGATCTCAAGCAAAACCACTGGGAGTCCAGGCGAAGCAGCGCGGCCTGGGGCAGCAGAATTTCCTGGGCAGAGCTCCTCCCTGGCCCTGACTTCCTCCCAGGAGAGCCCCACCTCGATGAACACAGATCCAAGGACTCTACACTACAGAGCGGTTTCACAACCCACTCACTGTGCATGGGCCTTGGATTGGGAGGCACAGAACTTCCTGGCAGGCTTCTAGACCTCAACAACAATAAAACACCCATAAACCCCTATGAGGGCATCAAGCATTCATACTGGACTTCTCCTACAGAAGGAAGCAGCTGGCCTCCGCCCATTTAGATGAATTATATTGCAGCAGTCTCCTGACACATGAGGCTGGCACTGGCTCGGAAATATCTCTGTAGCATCTCTTGCCATTAGAAAGGGAGTATGAGTTAGATATGGTTCAAGTACTTTAAGTCCTCAGAGTGTTTTTGAATGCCTCTCCTGTTTTCATTTAACAGAAGAAAAGAACCCCCCCCCCCAACTCTCAATAACTCAATTAAAAAACGTCCCGGATCAGAGGAAACAGGGAGTGGCACAGTATTCCAGAAAGCGCAGGGATAGGAAGGAGCCCAGTTCTTCTGGGACTAAAGAGTTTACTGAAGCGGCCTCCAAAGCCCCTGTTGGCTGAATAATTATCCTAATTGTGAGGTTCAAAATCTTGTTCAGGAAAGTAAAATGGAAGAAAAACAGCAACAATTGGCTCTGAAATCTCTTTTAGGCAAAAACGCCGGCTCTGATGAGAAGCAGCCCGCTTGTAATTCCGCCTGACACAAGTGTGAAGCGGTCCCCAGCGTGTCTGTGCATGTGCGGCTGCGCGTTAGGACCGGAGCACGCGGCCCACTGCGCGGGGCGGGCAAGCGGCGCCACTGCCAGGCTGGCCCTGGCCAGCGCCCGCTGTCCTCCTTTCCTCTTCGCGCCTCCTTTTTCTCCTTCCCACTCTAGCCCGGTCTCTTTCAAAGGGATTAATTCCTGTGACACTTCAGTAGAGAGAAAAGGGCTTTACTTGGCAGCTTTGGGTTTACAAGATCGTTGATGAACAATCAGTCTGTCTGGCAGGAAGGTTCGCCCACAGATATTGCAGGGAACCAACTGGCTCTGGGCGCTTGTCCAAGCAGCTTCGTTTAAGGCATCGAGATCATAGAAACCTTTGGCTGGAAAGTTAAAGAGAACAAGGAAAAGGGGGGTGGGGGAAGAAAAAGAAAGAAAAGGGAAAGAAAAAGGTAAAATAGATCAGTTTTGTATTCTGGAGAACCATATTCTACTTTTTGTGGAAAATATTTTCAGGAAATACCTGTTGACTGAGGCTTTTAAACAAATCATATTACTTTTGCCAAAAAAAGGGAGGGTGCTCATTCTTTCAAAGGTTGAATAAAGTTAGCTGTGAACCAGAGACTTTTCACTCTGTGGATTTTAAAAAGGAGACGACATTGTTTTATGTGTCATGATATGCATTCTTCACTAATTATTAACATCTTTGCTCACACATTATTATCTCACAAATATAACTTCTGGTCTTGTTTCAGTTGACTCTAAATATAAGCTTACAAAAGGAAAAGAACATGCATTTGTATTTTACTCTTCTGTAATCCTTCAGTGGAATTTTTTAGAGGCCCAAACTGACAGTTGAGAGTGAATTTAAGATGAATTATATCCTAAAAGTTTATCATCATTTCACGGTCATAAAATTGGAGATTCTTTAAGTAATTAAAATGAAGAGTGCAAACAGAATAATCTGACGACAAGAAATGTCTTTAAGAAAACAACAAAGGCAGCTGAGAAATGTGTAATCTTCATTGGCAGAGCAAGGGGACAAAGGGCATATGGCTCTATTTTAGAGAAACAATGTGAGAGTTAGCTTTAATAAACCTTATTTAAATAGAATGAGTTTAGTGCATTAAATTGACTATGTCTTAGAATCACTCAAAATAGGGCCCCAAAATGTAGCCAGGCACTCAAAAATATATGACTTAGTTTTTCTATCTAATAGTTCATGTGACTACAGTGAACCTTAGATTCCTTAACATGCCTGCTCCTAATAACTTAATTTTTTTTTTGCTCCACAGGAATTTAAACCCCAGCAAAATCTATATTTCTCTTTTGAATAGAGCAAGTGTCACTTTCTCTGTAGAATATGAATGTGTATTTCAAGTGCTTCGAAAACTCTGTTGAGAAAAGAATGACATGACTTTTTTGTTACTCATAAGAGTTTTACTACAGACTCAGATATTCCAGAGTAGTCACTGACTCTCACTTGAAGGTGATTCATCACATTTCCAAATATTTTTGCATACGCCTTTGACTTTGGATTGGGAGGAAGGGTTATTTGAACTCGATGAGTGAGTTATGCCCACAGTGAGTCCTCGGGATAGAAGTTGTAATGTGAATTTTCTTTACCTAGCTAGGAAGGACAACTTCAGAGATAAGAATAGCAGGGACAAAGTAGAAAATTGCAGGGAAATGCAGTTATAGGGCCTACATTTTCCATATACAAGCAATAATAGAATAGTGAATCCACCAAAACTTTCAAACCCATCATGCCTCTCATTTTTCTAGCCTTGTGATAATTATGCTCAAGCAGAGACAGTGATAAAAATTAAAAGAAAAAGAAATAGATTTTGGCACCAAATGAGAATTGCTTGGAAGAGAGTTTCAATGAGGAAAACAATCTCTTAGTAGACAAATGCTCTAATTTCAATTAATGGACGTTTTCATCTTGAGTTCTTTGCCCACCTATATGCAAAGTTCTCCTCTGAGCAAGGACTGTGAATAGTTGGGATATAGCAGCTTCTAGAATTTTATCATACAATCTAGATTCCACTCTGTGGGTTGTTATGAAACTCTCTTCGAGTCACATCTCTGACAAGAGTGCTTTGGACAATTGACACTAAATGACCTCCAAGGTACCTTCCAGTGCTGCAAATATAGTTACATAAGCAGAATGAGTGAATTGAAAGATACCCCTTCTTAAGACCAAAATTTTCCTTTGAGGGGATTTAGGGGATCAACTGAGCAAATGACAATGGTAGAAATATGATAAGCAAGTCTGAGCTTGCATGGCAAAAATATTGTCTTAACTATTTTCACAGCCTAAATGAGTAAGGTCTGCGACAAAGCCACACGTGGCAGTTTAGTTCTGGTTTCATTTGGATTGCACAGTGCTTCACAAACTATGAATTGCAAAAATTTAAAAAATATGAACTTTTCATATAGATGCCTAGATTTCCAGTTTAGTTTCTGTTATTGAAAGATATGACTGCACTGGACTAAATTTCTTAATGATAACACCAGCTGGAGCCGGGCAGCTGCTGTCTCCTTTAAAAAGAGCCAATGGTCTCCCGCTCCTTATATTCCCCCACTTCGCTTTCTTTCATACATGGATCAGCTTATCCAGTTTTGTAACTTGCCTAGTGGTCTTTGTAAACATTTGAGTTTGTGCATCTCCTCCATAAATACCAAGCCACATTCTTACTTGGAAATATGACTCTGGATGTCTCCAAAGGTTTTATTTTTTAAGCTTCATGTTTTTTAAAATATTATGTTTGATAATATATGAAAGTCACTTGTGGGAAATACAGTAAATTCCAGTGAGTTCCTCTCATCTCTCCTGCACGGCGTTGCCAGGACACAGTGTCTTTATGTCTCCGCAGCGGAAGACAACACCTGGGACAGGCATTCCAGAACTATTTTTCTTATTTGGCTGTAGCCAGTGCAGTGGATATTGTTGATATCCGTTGTTTGAACAAGTAAGAAAAGAATACCTCTACTCTTACAAGTTTACAGAGAAAAGTCTCCCCTTACACACGCAAGTCTTTTTTCTAGGAACTTACCAGTTATGGTCCTGACTTCTGGTTTCTTAGGTTCTGGTCTCCTTAGCTCTTTAGGCAACAAGTTGTTTTCATTATGCCATTTCTTCAAGCATTGCGGCTCATGGATGCTGATAGATTTTGTTCCATATTCACGACCACAAATGTAGCAAACAATTGTTGGTGGACGCCTTATCATTGTTGGCTGCTAGTAATATAAAATATCTGTTAGATAAAGTTTAGATTTGGAAGTTATATTTTAAAATTGTAGCCCATTCAAAATTAGCTGGGAAATTAATATGATTCTTTAAAAAACTTCCAACCAGTCTGGTGAATTTAACCTTTTTAGCAATTAAGAGACCAAACTAGGTTATCTGAGTGATTGGGGGTAGGGGTAGAGATGTGGGTTTGGGAGAAAACAAAGAAGAGCTAACCAGAATTCTCCATATCGGTACTGTATAAAATGTATTTTTCATTTAATAAATTTTGGTTGCCTTCTGACTATTATATCCAAGTTACTATGCTGAGAGACTACAAAGATAAATCTGGCATGAATCTTCCTCTCAGTAGCATCAGGCTACTGAGTAGTACACCAATATATATGAGAAACAAAGCAATAAATGTCATTGGAGAGTTTATAACAGGCACTATTATGCCTGCCCACATTCCCTCATCAACTGTTTTCCCTACTGCAAGCATCTGTAATTCTCTGCCTTTCTTTTTTAAATCTAGAGTAGGCTCTACCCACAGGCAGGGCAGACAATCAATTACAGATGAGAAGTGGTACATAAATACCCCACTTCCTCCCCAAGGTTGAGTCCATACAGTCTTTTCCACAAGTCTTCAGTGGGCTTGTACCACAGCTGCTCATTAACACACAATCTAGGCTTTCTTCTTGTGCCTGTGTCTCTTCCCATTCATTTACTGGGGTATCCTGGGATCATTTCCCAAATAAACCTTTTCTTGGTGTTCTTGGTTTCTGGGGGAGCCAAATTTAAGGGAGGGTTAAAGGATAAAATGAAATAAGGATTTTCTCTTTCTGTCTAGGATATAGAAAGGCACAAGAGACATTACTACCACCCAAACAAAGAACAAATTGGATAACCTACAGAATCATAATTTTTGAATCCATTGGAGACTTAAAGTTGCAAGGTAAATTAGTGAACTAAAAGGCCTGTGATGCGATTTGTATGTTTGCCTCCTGTAAATCTCACGTTGAAATTTGATCCCCAGTGTAGAATGTGGGGCCTGGTGGGAGATGTTTGGGTCATGTGGGCAGATCCCTCTTGGATGGCTTGGTTCCCTGCCTGCAGTAGAGATCTTACTTTATTAGTTCATGCAAGGGCTGGTTGTTTAAAAATGTCTGACACCTCCTCCTCTCCCTTGCTCCTCTCTCTCTCCCTGTGACACACCTACTCCACCTTTACCTTCCACCTTGATTGGAAGCGCCCTGACACCCTCACCAGAAGCAGATGATGGTGCTATGCTTCTTGTACAGTCTGCAGACCTTTGAGCCAAATAAACTTCTTTTCTTTATAAATTATCTAGCTTCAGGTATTTTTTTATAACAACACAAATGGACTAATACAACCTGCTTAAGTTTGAGGATGGGTAAGCAGAACCAAGAAAAAACCCTCCAACACTCTACAATCAAAACCATAATGAGATATCACTTAATTCCAGTGAGAATGGCTTTTATCAAAAAGTCCCCAAACAATAAATGTTGACATTGTTGCAGAGAGATAGGAACACTCATACACTCCTGGTGGGACTGCAAACTAGTACAACCTCTGTGGAAAATAATATAGAGATACCTCAAAGAGCTACAAGTAGAACTACCATTTGATCCAACAATCCCATTAGGGGGCATCTACCCAAAGGAAAAAAAGACATTCTATAAAAAGACATCTGCACTAGAATGTTTATAGCAGCACGGTTCACAATTGCAAAGATGTGGAAACAACCCAACTGCCCATCAATACATAAGTGGATTAATAAAATGTGGTATATGTATACTATGGGGTATTACTTAGCCACAAAAAACAGTAGTATGATCTATCACCTCTTGTACTATCCTGGATAGAGCTGGAGCCCTTTCTACTAAGTGAAATATCACAAGAATGGAAAAACAAGCACCACATGTACTCACTATCAAATTGGTATTAATTAATCAACACTTATGTGCACGTATGGTAGTAACATTCACTGGGTGTTGGGCAGGTGGGAGTGGGGAGGAGGGGATGGGTATATTCACACCTAATGGTTGCAGTGTGCACCATCTAGGGGCTGGACATGCTTGAAGCTCTTACTCAGGTGGGGAAAAGGCAATATGTGTAACCTAAACATTTGTACCCCTGTAATATGCTGAAATAAAAAAAGGAAGAAATAGGAATACCATAAAATACAAAAAGCTCACTAAGTTAAAATCATCTTTTAAAAGATATTTCCAATTTTTATACATATATGAAGGTAAATCTTTTAGACTATAGTTTTCATAAAGAAAAATAATCACAATATAGAATTTATAATTTACAATATATGTTTGTAAAGCAAGTTATGGTCATTAAGAGCACAAAGGGTGGAAAGTAAAACCTGACAATAGATTGTCAAAGAATTCTTACAGTTTTTCAAGGATAGTATTTTAGAGATAGAAGCTGATGAGTTAGGGATGCATATTTTAATCTACTCAATAATTACTAATGCACAAAGATATGCAGAGGCATAACTGAAAAATCAATAGGGGTGATAGAATACTGAAACAAAATTTGTTGAGTTACCACCCTGAAAAGAAAGATAGGAAAGGAGAAAGGAGGGGAAAGGAGGAGGGGGGGGAAAGGCAGGGAGGGAGCAAATAGAATTAAATCCCCAAGATGATAGACTTAAATACAAACATATCAATAATTACAGTAAATATAAACAGACTAATGAACTCAATAAAAAAGCAGAGATTGACAGACTAATTGAATCACTGTTTAAAAAGTTAGGTAAAAAAGCAAGACCTAACTATATGCTATTTACAAGAAACATGCTTTATGAACATTCAGACACAACAGGTTACAAGTAAAAGGAAGGAAAAAAATATTCCATGATGTAAACACTAAGCAAAAGACACCAGCCATAATTGGGATTGCTATGTTAGTAAAATGTAACTGAAAATTCAGAGTTTGGAAAGATTTCTTCCAGTTGTGACGATCAGGGAAAGCTTCAAGGATGTATCATTGGAAGAATGGGTAGAATTTAAACCACAATGATATTACTGACTGAGGAAACATCATGAGCAAAACCTCAGGGCTGGGGTAGGAAAATCATGGGTCTAAGGAAACCTCAATGTTTTATTCTGGGTGACAGAGAAGATGGTGATGTCATTACAGAAAGGGGGAAATCATAAAAGACAAATTAGGGAAGGAGAAAAACAGTGATTCTGTTTTGGATCTATTGAATTTAACATAATAGTAGAATTTAAATGTGATTAGGTCCAGCCAAAACAGAAAATGGTCCTGCAATTCAGGATTAATGGATTTCAGAGCTACTCACACAAAAAAAGATGTTTAAAACCATGAAAATTCTATAAAAAGGGAGTATATAGAGAGTATATGTAGAAAAATTCCTGGGAGAATATCTATTATAAGGATATTAGACAATTGCAGCCAGAAAACATAGAGAAAGGTTCAAATTTGTAGTTAAAGAAACAGGGCATGGAGGAAAAAAAAAAGTCCATTCAGAATTCTGGAAATACTTCTGGTTTCCAGAAAGATGACGTTATCAAATTTGTCAAATGCTACAAAGAGTAGTGAGTGGTTGAGAAAAGGCTATCAATTGAGTTACCAATAAATTACATATGAGTGACTTTTGATAGTTTGGTTCCAATGGAGAGGTAGGGGCAAAGACTAAGTTGTTAGAAGTTAAAAATTAGATCAAGGAAAAGAAGAATACACTTTCAAAAAGCTGGCAGAAAAGAAACTCGAGACATGAGAAAAGTGGAAGAAATATTTGCTTTGTTGCGGTTTATAGAATAGTGGTGTCTTAGGCAGAGGATGAGAGATTGTAGTTCCAAGATAAAATGCTATAATCAATAGGAATGGGTCTCAGAGGAGGCAGAAGAAGATGGGATCAAGAGCCAAATTGGAGGTGTTAGCCTCTGAGGAAAGGGAAGAAAGAGGAAATAGATGAAGTTAAAGAAATATGTTTGTAGAGAAGAAGTGAGGAGTTGATGGAGTTCACATAGATGAACTTAGTATTCCAAGTAAGAGGCAAAGTGATCTTCAGAGAATGAAGAGATGTGGATTCTGGGAAGTAGAATAGTGAAAAATTCTGGGATGAGGCACTGTGGGAACGTAACAGTGATTCAATCAGGTAAGAATACTCACTGACTAATGGAAAAGACCCAGTTAAGTGAAACTGCAAAAAATGTTGACGGAATTAAATGATCTTTTTTCAGTATGTTCTTTAGGAGTACCAGGTGGCATGAAAACAGAAACAATTTAAGCAGACAGCATGGTCTCCTTTGGGGAAATAAAACTTGGTAAATGTGTATGTTTTAGAATCAACCTGCTTTTAACTATGACTAATTGAGAGTTACACCCTGCACAGAACAAGATGAAAATCAGAAGGAAGCACATTTATGATTTCTGCCTACCAGAAATAAAAACAGATTCTAGATGAGTAAATTCACAATTAGTATAGACCAAGTAAAATGGAAAAAGGAGTCACTCCCTGAATGATTGAAGTTTTATAGAAGGGTATTATTTGATGTAAAGTATTTTTACTCTATTATTCTACATTAACTTATGCCAATAGCATAACGACATTTATCAAAATAACCAAATAGTTATTTATCTTTCTTTTATTTTTTTATTAGTCATGTAGCAGGTTCTAACAAATGGAAAAGTGACTTTAAAAGTATTTAGGAAATTCAAGACCTAAGAGAAAGTATAAAGCATAAGCAATAATTTTCAACACATCTAAAAATTCCTTACTGTTTTTTACATGTTTATTTACTTGAAAGGTTAATTAAATGCAGGTTTTTAGTTAAAAAATTCTTTTTACTTTGAAAATAGTGAATTAAAATTCCACATGAAATGTATGAGCCAAATCTAGTATTTAACCAAGCATATAAGCAAAATAAATGGCCTGGGTCATAAATGAAGACATTCATGTCACATTGTCAGAAGGTTTCCTTTGAAAGGAAAAGTTAGAAGAAAACAAGCAGACACAGAGGCCGTAAGACACACACAGGACAACTGAAAGGGATGTGGGAGAAAATTAATACCAGAAAAAGGCTAAGATGTTCTATATTTTCCAAAGCTTCCCCCATGATCTAAATCTGTGGCTGAACTTCAGTTGAACCTGCAGCATACTCCATACTCTCAGGTTTTGAACATCTTACTTCTAAGCCATGCTCTGGGGAAGTGCAAGCAGCCAGCCACTGCTGAAGAGAAAGCACACCTCTGTGGGTCTGAATGGAGACAAGCCAACTTATTTTATTTTTCGTTAATTTTATTACTACAGTTGTCAGCCTGAAACTTCCAGAGAAAGCTGAGCGATCTCCAACTTATGGTTATTGCTACTGTGCCAACTGCCAAGGTTTCCCTGTTTGGCCTGTTTCTCCAGTGTTTTTAGACAGACGGGGATGTGGGGGATGGAGAGGACGACGAGACAGAGCTGTGGCAGAACCAGCGGAGGGCCCTTCGTAGCTCACGTGCAGCCCGTAGCTTTCGGAGACATGGGCTAACAGAGCGAGGCAGTGGCAGCGGAAGGTGGCCTCAGGGGTTATGTGAGGGTGAAGAGCCTTGTCCATGTGGGGCTTTGCCAGGTTAGCAAATTCCTGAAAAGTGCAATCAAAGGAAGGTAAAGCGGAAGTCGATAAGCCTGAAGTTTCTGCAGAGCAAAGGATTAGCTCAACAGTTTTCCTGTAACAGTTCAGATAATATTTTGGTGATGTGGCACTACTTTTCTAACATCAGGGTAAAAGACTTTCTATTTTTTTTAAAAATTAAGCACTAAATCTGTGTAAGTGTTATATTAGTGTGAACGGTGTTAGGGGGCCATGAAATGACCTTACACAGAAAAGTCTGTTAGGGCCCATCGTGATTTTGCTTTTGTCCTTTTAGTTTCCTGGGAAAGTTGATTTAGGCTGGATATAGACAGAGGCACTTGAACACTTCAGGGGAAGCTTTCATATGTGTGTATTTCTTTTAACTTGAATCTACTAACTTGTCACATGTTTTCAATCATTTTGCTATTAGAATTGTCATATTATTTTCCACACAGCTTCTTTTTCTTTTTGTTAATGTCTTTCTCTGTCAGGAACACCTCGTGTTCAGTGTTCTACGCCAGCTCTGGGTAACACAAAGAAAAGTGGATACTTAACAACCTTTTCCCTAATCAGTGTGTATGCGTGTTATCCATTTATTTGTTGTTACAGAGTAAAATAAACAGTCATAATATCACCATTAAAGCGAGGGAGAAAGAAAGAATAAGGACCAAGAATAGAGGTTGGTTTGGTGGAGAATCTTAAGGGAGGTACTGATAAAAGAGAAATGGACATAATTTTTTCAGATAACCTAGACTAGGAAACATTTCAAATAGCTTCAAATATTTCTTGACCTTCCTGATAGCTCAAACAAAAAGGAAACCACAGTGAAATATGCAACTAATAGAGAGTTTATATGAGGAAGTATGAAAATTGGTCAGAAGGGAAAAATATTCTTGGTGCTAATATTACTGCATGAATATTAATGAAAAAGATATCGAAAACTGAAATGGAAGTCATGACTAGCACTTTTATAAAAGATCAGAAACACTCCACATTTGTTCATTTCTTTTATTCATCCTGCAATAAATACTAAGTGACAATTCACAGTGTGGAAGCATAGTTGTATAATGCTATTTACAAGGGAGTTAAGGAACATGATCCAAGCATGCAGCTTTTTAGAGACTTGCTGAGAAATAGAAGTTAGTAAGAAATGTTTCAAAGGGGCCATAGCTCCCTTGGAAAATCTGATAATGTTGTGGCCATCCCCTCAGAAAAAAGTGTACATGTATACAGAATTGTGGATATGATTTTCATTGATTGGTGGACTCCCTAAAACCCACCCATTAGTCCCAGGATGTGAGCTAGCTACTGGACCTTTAACCAGAGCCAAATTTTTTCTTCAAATTGATGATTCTTTGCTTTTGCTTAAGAAGCCATTTGGCACCATTTAAATGCCCCCAAAAGTACTGAGTTGAAGCATGAGGAACTTATAAAATACACTACCTCTGACATCAGGGTGATCTTAAAGTATTGCATTGCCTATTATACCTATTGTCTTGGCCAAGTATTAATAGCTCCTCTTTTACTCTCTAAAGCAGCAGTCCCCAACCTTTTTGGCACCTGTTACTGGTTTCATGGAAGACAATTTTTCCACGGAACAAGGGTTGGGGTGTGGTTTCAGGATTATTTAAGCACATTACATTTATTGGGCAGTCAAACCTCTCTGCTAATGATAATCTGTATTTGCAGCCGCTCCCCAATGCTAGCATCACCGCCTCAGCTCCACCTCAGACCATCAGGCATTATATTCTCCTAAGGAGCACACAACCTAGATCCCTCGCATGAGCAGTTTACAGTAGGGTTCATGCTTCTATGAGAATCTAACGCCGCCACTGATCTGACAGGAGGCGGAGCTTATGCAGTGATGAGAGTGATGGGGAATGGCTGTAAATACGAGGAAGCTTCCCTCATTCACCCGCTGCTCACCTCCTGCTGTGTGGCTGGCTGTTTCCTAACAGGCCACAGACTGGTAACGGCTGGGGGTTGGGGACCGCAGCTCTAAAGTGTTCCTGTTTAGTTTAGTCAATTCATTATATAGTCACTCTGTCTCTGATCCCCTTTGAAAATCACCAATTAATAAAATATAAGCAATCAAAAGACAAAACACCACCAACAAGAAAACCTCAAAAATACATAGGCTGTGACTAAGAGAGTGGCAATCAGTCCATTTAAACGTAGATGGCAAAATAACTAAAGAAATTGTAGATAATGGCATACAAAACGAATGCACCTTGACAAATAAAAATACTTTAATATCAAAATTGGCAGAGGAAAAAGAGGTACAAGAAGTTAACAATACTAAATTTCTCACCTTTCATGTCAGTCAATTAAAGCAGTGTAAAATTAAAATATGGAGTTTTCCCCAAATCCTTTAATAATTTATGTTTGTTTTTTGACTTCAGTGGATCTTTTAAAAATTAATTTTTTAGTGAAGATATATTTTTCTAAAGGTCAGCAAAATCACTATTTTCACTTTGGTTATTTTTGGCAAATTCATGTAAAATTAAACATAATATCTTTATTAAAATAACTTGCATGCAATGATCTCACTTCTATGAAAAAATATGCATGTCTATTTATGTATGTCCATGTACATAAAGAGACATCTGGAATGATATTCACTAACATCAAATTAAGGGGAGTCTGGGGTAATTTTTATGCTAATTTTGTACTTTCCTAATGGCTTGAATTTTTATAATGAACTTATATCATTTTTATAAGAATAATGTAGTAATAAAGTAATAAAAAAGAATATCAGCTCTAGAGTCAAAACTTAAGCTGGATCAGGTAATAAAATCAGTCCTAGAGATAAAATCAAGTGTAGCTAAATTACCTCATGAAAATTCCTTAAATAACTCATAAAAGATATTCAAACAATTATGTATATAATAAAGTTTAGTATTATAATGAATTAATAGTTGGAATCAGAATTAATATTGGGAATGAATACAGCTTTGCATAGCATAAAAAGCACAATACTGTAGCATAATATGAAATGCACATTTGTTCTCTGCCCTCAGTTCCTGACACAGAGCTCCCAAAACCCTTGTAAATTCCTGAATGATAGGAGTGATGGGAGCTTTCTTTGGTTATATTTGGTCTTAGTCCCTGCTTCTTGAAACAGGAGCCCCTAAGACCTTTGGAATCTCTGGGAGTGTATGCTAATGAGTGCCTGGTGGCTGGAGTTCCTAGACAGCTTCAGGATGGGGGCTGGTTGCCATAGACACTTTATAATAAACCAGTTACATAAATAGTATAGCAAAGTGTTTCCCTGTGTTTTGTGAGCCCTTATAGCAAATGATCAAACATGAATAGGGGGTCATGGGAAACTCCAATTTTTAGCCAAGGTGGACAGAAGTATGAGTAACCCGAGGACTCACTAGTTGCGATTGGCTTCAGAAGTAGGGGGCTTTCTAACGGGACTGAGCCCTCAACCTTTGGAGTCTGCACTAACTCCAGGTAGTTTGTGTCAGGATTGAATTACAGGACACCGGTTGTCTGGAGAGTTAGAGAACTGGTTGTTAGTGTGGGGAAAAAAACCCACACATCTGGAGTCAGAAGTGTTGTGAATAGAAAAAGGTTTTCTTTAAAATGCGAAGTGAAAATATGTGCAGTATCTTAAATTACATCATTACAGTAATACTATTTTATTTTGCTGTTTATAGTTGAATACACATCGGTTAAATGCTTATATGATGCAACTTAATAGAAGTCCTAGATTCTACTCCATTGCTTTAAAAGGCAGTAACAATGGCCTACAAAAATAACCTGAGGACAGGATTTAGCATGAGACCATTTCCACCATAAGATAATCCTAAATACAGTTCTTCTACATATTTTAATTTTGTTTAGGCTGTTTCCCTGGCCTGGTCAAGAAATGAACTCACAAATGACTAAATGGGGCTGCACGGTGTTAGCCATCTTAAGTGGCAGCCAAAAGGATAATTTAGTAGATGGATGGACCAAGACCATCCCTTGGGTCCTCTATTGTTCATTCTAACTGGACAGACGACAAACCACTATATAATTATCAGCTCCTCAACTATCTCCCTTCCCCCTCCACTTCACTCTGTTTTTTGCACACTTGGCCTGTCTGACATGATTTCAGTAATTTTTGTGGTTCTCCATGGTTACATAATAAAGTCCAAACACTTCATGCTGACTTCAGTCATGACAAACCTTAGCCCCAAGAAACAGATCTTCCAGCCACATCAAACTCAACCCCGTCCCCCAAGCTGGAGGCCAAAGCCCCCAACTTTGCTGCCTCCATGCCTTTATTCATCTGCTCCCTTCGGCACTATGCATTTAATTGCACGTAGCACCTTCCCTGTGCCTGACCCTTAGCTCTCCTTAGTTATAGAGATACACATATAAGTTAAATTATGAGGCAAAATGTGTAAGTGCCATGACATGGGGACATAGTGCCATAGGAGCCTGAAGTATGAAGAAAGGGAAGAGTTTTGACCAGAAGCCAACGAAGTGGACGATATTTGATGTGCGTTTATTGAATGGGTAGAGCTCCCTCAAACAAACTGCTGAACAACCTTTTCAACAACTGTTTACTAGTACTGTAGTATGTTAACGTGAAAGCTTTAAAGTCCATAATGAAAAGACTGGTTAGAGGAAGTGTACAAGTGACGATCCGTCTGTTCAATAAAGGGCTGAATCATGGGTAGTCAGTCCTGAAGAATGTAGTCCAAGGTTGGCAACTTTTCCAAGTGTCCCTCCCCACCGCATGTCGGTCCTGATCCCAGACTCAATCCTCCTGTCCGGAGCTGGCCGTATGTCGATAGTAGAACAGAGATTTGACAGACAGTACTAGAATGGAAAGAGAGCTGCATCAGCCAAGTTGGGGTGTTGTGTTGTTGTGGAAGGCAGAGAGAAAACAACAAAAGAACATGATGAAAAGTGTTTTGGGATTGTGTTGAGCCCTGAATGCAAGAATAAGGACTTCCTACCCTTGAGATAGTATCAGATTAAGAAATGTGCCAGATGGGACAATTTATAATTTTTATATGCTAAAACATCTTAATTATCCTATATTGGAGACATGCAGACTGGTTCTGCCTGCTCTAAAGTAGACAACACTCTGCAGTTGCAATAAAAACATGAATGCAACTGGAAACATCCATGAATAGATCAACAAAGTGTAATATAGCCATTCAATTGGCTAGTACTCAGCAACAGCAACAAAAGAATGACTACTACTTGATGAAAATCAGAATCATTATGCTGAAAGAAGCCAAACACAGAAGAGTACATACTTCATGATTCCATTTATACAAAATCCAAACTAATGTATAGTGGCCAAAAATAAAATCAGTGTCTGGAGGTGGAAGGCAGGATAAGGGAATCTAAGGAATTTGGGGGGTGATGAAAATGTTCTGTATCTAGATTATGGCGGTGATATAACAGGTATATAAAACCATCAAAACTCACTGGATTGCATATGTTTAATAGGTACAGTTTGTTGCTTGTAAATTATTTCTCAATATAGCGGAGTAAAAAACACTCATGTAGACATAGTTTAGTGGAGTATTTTTGCATTGTCATGCTTATGCAATATAGTTAGTTCAAAGTACGTATTGTCAAAAAAAATTCCAAAATCAATTAATGTATTTTAGAGTGATTTTTTCCAGAAACTGAAATATTTTTTAATAATCTAGAAACCAAACCCTTTAATTTGTCTCCCAACAAGTTCTCCCGTTCAAAAACACAAAATACATACCACAAAAGAAAATAAAAAAGAAAAAGACCTACGGAACATAAGAAAATATTTTATTAGCTCTTTTCTTTTTTCAGGACATTAAATATTTTTTGCCAGAGAAAGTGCTCTAGGAAGCATCTCCATTCACATAAAATTTCATCAGGAAAAGTCTAATTCTAGAGTGTCAGGACCTGAGCCCTGAAGCCAGGATGAACAACATAAAAAGCAGGATTCTTCTGGGCCCATATGCAGGGCATCTTGTCCATATGAAACATAACTGACCAGTTTCTCATCTTCCCGTACGAGGATCTTCAAGTTACATTAGTGTGTAAGCGTGTGCATGTGCACATTTGTGCACAAAAAACATGTATGTTCAGTTAGTCACCATCTCCAGGTGATTTTAGGGATGCTGAAAGGTTCCCCTGGCCTCAAACTAGCTATTCCTTGATATTTTTCTTGCCGTTGCCATGGTCCACCCTCCAGGCTACAAGTATCTTCTTTAGGGTGATTCAGCTCAGGAAGAAGGAGAGGGCCAAGAACTTGGGCTCTAGGAGGTCACAAGAGCAATTACCCATCTGCTACCAGGGAATAGAGGAAGCCGCCTGCACTCACGTATTGGAAAGCTGTAGCTTGCTAGATTTATTTGTTATTGAAGCAGTTGACCTGTTCTCTTTGAAGAGGCCATTTTAGTGAGGCTTTGCCAAAGCAACCACATCAAAATGTAAGAAATGTCTTTTTTATTACTGAATATGTATGTAAATTAAATACATAGCTCCTTCCCTCGAGTAACATGCTTCATACATTACTTGGAAATATTTTTTTCATGTGGAAAGTTTAATGATTATTTTTTTTTAATGATGGGGTCTCACTGTATCATCCAGGTTGGTCTCGAGCTCCTGGGCTCAAGCGATTCTCCCACCTCAGCCTCCTGGAGTAGATGGGACTACAGACACACTCACTCCACTGTGCCCGGCTAGTAGTCTTATTTTTTTTTTAACATCCTTGCATCAAAACAGCCATATAAGTCATATTCCCTGTGTTCATTTGAGGTCATTCATTAACCTAAGCATCCAAGAGAATTCGGGGAACCCAGAGATGAGAGAATATACTGAGAGGGAAAGAGGCCCTGTTAGCCTGAACCGTGATTGTGAACAAATTAGAAAAAGGCACTCCTACCTTCAGATACTTTCCAATCATACGGTTGTAAGCATTAATCTGTAGTGATACAAGTCACAACATGTAAAAAAAAAAAGGTGAACATGGAAGAGACAGACATGACAATCCTTACCCTGTCTCACGACTGGCCGAGAGCTGGCCCTGTGTGTCGATGTGCACTTTGTCTCTCAGATGCAGTGTGACGGGTAACACAGTGTGGCTAGTCTTTAAATAGCTGGGTTGAATAAGATATTTTTCAATTTCACAAAAGCCAATAAAGCAATGGGATTCTAAATATTGGTACTGCATTGCACTGTGAGACATCTGCTGAAAACAGCTGGGGCTGATTCAGGTGAGAACCGCACTGAACGGAAGCCCATCTGGCAGACAGGGCTGTCTGTGAGTAGGTGATTCGACTGCAGCCCAGTGTTGTTGCTCAGAAGGATTTTCTGATTCCAGGCGCTGTGCAGGCGCTATGCTTGGTACGGAACCAGGAATTGGCCCTTGGCAATGACCATACGCCACTCACTACCTTTATTTGCAAAATATTTTTTTACTTTTTTCTAAGCTCTGTCTCTGGGGCAGTATCAGGTTGACAGGTCCCTATTTGGCAGGTGCAGAGCACATTCCACCTGAAATCAGTCAAGAAACAGGGGGTAGGATGAGAAGGGGACCTGGTGAGTGGAGAAAGCATTTTCTTGACTTCTCTGCCCACTGACATGCTTGAGCACGGACAAATTAGTCTTGAAAACTACTTTCCAGACATGGAATCCCTCTACCACTCTGGACTTTTTGTGGCCCTTTAAAATGTTCAGGTTTGTTTCAGTCTTCTACATGTGGCTATTCAGTTTTCCCAGCACCATTTATTGAATAAGGATTCTTTTCCCCAGTGTATGTTTTTGTCTGCTTTGTCAAAGATTAGATGGCTGTATGAAGATGGTTTTATATCTGGGTTCTCTGTTCTGTTCCACTGGTCAATGTCCCTGTTCTTGTGCCAATAAAAAGCTGTTTTAATTACTGTAGTCTTGTAGTGTAGTTTGAAGTCTGGTAAATTGATACCTCCTATTTTGTTTTTATTGCCTAGGATTGCTTTTGCTATATGGGGTCTTCTCTGGTTGCATACGAAGCAACCATCTGTGAAAAATGATGATGGTATTTTAATAGGGATTGCATTGACTCTGTAGATCACTTTGGGTAGTATAGACATTTTAACAATGTTGATTCTTCTGATCCATGAGCATGTTCTTCCACCTGTTTACATCCTCTGCTATTTCCTTCTTCAGTGTTTCATAGTTCTCCCTGTAGAGGTCTTTTACCTCCTTAAATATATTCCTAGGTACTTTATTTTCTTTGTTGTTGTTTTGAAGGGAATTGAGTCTTTGATTTGGTTCTTACTTGGACTGTTGTTGGCAGATATGAATGCCTCTGATTTGTGTGTATTGATTTTGTATCCTGACACTTTACTGAATTCATTTATCAATTTAAGGAGTCTCTTGGTTGAATCTTTGGGGTTTTCTAGATATAATATCATGTCATCAGCAAAGAGTGAGAGAGTCTGATCTCTTCTGCTCCCATTTGGACGCCCTTAATTCCTCTCTCTTGTCTGATTGCTATAGCCAGGACTTCCAGCACTATGTTGAATAGAAGTGGAGATAGTGGGCAACCTTGCCTTGTTCCAGTTCTAAGTGGGAATGCTTTCAATTTTTCCCCATTCAGTTTGATGTTGGCTGTGCACCTTTCACCTCTCACAAAAATCAAACGCTGGGTAACAGACTCGAACCTTAGGTGGGAAACTATTAGAATTCTAGAGGAAAACATTGGAAATACTCT
>VBSM01002608.1:58310238-58361208 GCA_008086735.1 Cheirogaleus medius | reverse complement strand
ATGTTTATAGCAGCACAATTCACAATTGCAAAGATGTGGAAATAACCAAAGTGCCCCTCAATACATGAGTGGATTAATAAAATTAATAAAATGTGGTATATGTATACCATGGAGTACTATTCAGCTATAAGAAACAATGGTGATATAGCACCTCTTATATTTTCCTGGATAGAGCTGGAACCCATTCTACTAAGTGAAGTATCCCAAGAATGGAAAAATAAGCACCACATGTACTCACTAGCAAATTGGTATTAACTGATCAATACCTAAGTGGACATATAGGAATGACATTTATCGGGTGTGGGGCAGGTGGGGGGGAGGGGATGGGTATATACAAACATAATGAGTGTGATGCGCACCAACTGGGGGATGGTCACGCTTGAAGTTTTGACTCAAGGAGGGAAGGGGGCAAGGGCAATGTACATAACCTTAACATTTGTACCCCCACAATATGCTGGAAATAATAAAAATAAAATACAATTTTAATCAATGGAATAAAACAAGTAAAAAAAAAATAAATAAGATAAAATTCTCAGGTTTGTCTTCTTAGGTGTGGGATTCAGAAAAATGGCCTCATTTTTCTGGAGACTCCAAACGGTGGTTGGTAGCCGGGGTGAGTTACCCTGTGTTCAGGCATGAAGTGTGTGTGCCCCTGGTCCCTGCATACAGTGTCACAGGACTCTGGATGCCTCCAGCGCTCACAGCTGTCTTCTCATAACCCAGTCTGTCTTCTTCCCAGTGTCTCACCCCGACTACCCTGTGGTACTACCTCCCCTTGGCTTCACACTCTGTATCTCAGATTGTAAACTGATGGGCCAGCAGCCATTTCAGCCAACAGGCATGTTTTATTTGGCCAGCACAAATCTTCTTAAAAGTTTTAAATGTGAATGTCTTTAGCTGGGACTTGCTCTCCAGGATACCACAGGCTCCACCCTCCCTATTGTTCTCTATGCAGCCTCCTCTGCTCTATTTTCCCAACTCCTCTCTTCACTCATCTCCCCAATAAAAGGCATTGCCTTATATCTCTTATATCTCATTTCTAGGAAATGGGCTAACTTCATAGTTAGTTTGCATTAATGCACCAATGGCTAAAAAGAGTTAGTTACTTATCTAGGGAATATTTGCCTTATGGCTGGGAGAGTCTACAAAGGCAGTGCTTTAATTCAATAGACTGAATCTCTGACTGTAAAATAAAAAAACTTGCAAGGTAGTAGGGGAGGTATTTTACAGCCAAGAAACAGCAGTGAAACGTTAAAGATTATCACACTGAAGATTCCCTGCTTTCTTTGAATTTAAGCATGATGGCAATGACAAAAGAACCTGACGGGAAGCCTGAAGCCCAACCTTATGCAAAAGCAGCTCTTACATTAAAGTGTGAGACTGATTTCCAAGATCACATGCTCGCAGTAACCCAGGGTAACCTTGCAGTCCTTTACTCTCTGGAGGGTTTTTGCATTCCCCACTAGCAGCTGGCCCTCAGGCTGTCAAAAGCAGGGCACATCTTGCCAGGGTCTGAGGGAATTATGTGATTGTATAGCTGTTTGAACAGGTGTCATTCCATCAACGAGCGTTTCTCTTTTTGCATGATAAAATTAAACCAAGAATTTGGGCCTTAGCTTCTGTTTTAGATTTTCCGCACTCCTGATCCTTCCCACTAGGCTACATAATTGAGATGTGTATGGTAAGTGCACAGGGCATGTCATGGAATGCAGTTTGGATGGGGAAGTAAGAGGGAAAGTTCCCCTATACTGAGGAAAAAGAGTAAAACCTCTTTTATAAATCCTTGTGTATATTGCACTATTAAAAATGTTTGATCAAGTAGCGTAATAGCAGTTAACACTTACCCAGCATTCACCAAATAACAGGCTCTTTGCTAGGCACTTCACACACTTTATCTCATTTATCTTTATAATAATCCTCTGGGCAAGACTCGCTGCCCTCATTTTACAAACCAGGAAACTGAAGTGCACAGCCATTCATAAGTGGAAAAGCTGGGTTTTACTGCAGACCACGCGCAGGGTGGGGCTGACACGTGAGGGACTGTCAGGCTCCATCCCAGGTCCTTTGCAGGTGTTCTCTCGCTTCAACTTCTCACGGTGGGGAAACTGAGGTTTGGGGAAGTGAAGTAACTTGCTCAAAGATGTGATTTCATTATGCATCTGTGATGTGAACCCAGGTCTGCCTGATTCCAGCAGCTTCTAGAAACATGGGGGGCGGGGTGAGGGCATCCGTGGCCAGTGGGGTAACGTGCTCTGCCTTCCATGTTCACAGAGCAGCCACTGGATGGGATTTGGACAAACCAGCAAAGCTCCTGCTTCTGCTCTCCCAACCGCCTCAGAAGTTCATTCCTCTGAGTGGAACATCGCCTTCTCCCCAGGTCCCCTTTCAGAACGCAAATACTCGAGAAGTTTTTCTCGGAAGGAATTTATCAGATTCTCTGCCTTCAACACTGTCACGGGGTGGGGGAGGTAGGGTGAGCAAGGTGATCAGCACATGAGGCCGTGCCACCAAAGGCTCATTTCCCAAAATCAGAATTTTGCCTTCAGCCATTTAAAACGCAATTTCAGCTAAATTAACTGAGTCTAAATGTATACAATTAAGTTCCTACTCCCTCAGGCATGTCCTACACATGCAGACAAAGTATAAATAGCATTTTAATATATAGGAATAACTGCATAGTTCAGTCTCAAACCACAACAATTGCAAAGTTTGATTGTCCAGAAACCACTGGTATTTCACATTTACTTCTGGTGTTTCCAAACAATTCTACCCAAATGTCACATCTGGAAGGATCGTTGTTTGAAATTAAATTGTTTTTGGAAATCACTGGATGCCACGTAAAGGAATTTTCCAATCCAGCCTGTCTATTGGCCAACTATAAGAGCGTCTGTTACTTGTGATTTGGAGTTTTGTTTTGCTCCTTTTAACAATAAGAAAAACTTGCCATTTGTTTGGAAATACTGTTAATATTAAATATCTTCATGTACTTGATTTTTTAAAAAGAACTATTGGCATTTTAAATATATGCTTGACATTTTTAGTTATTTAATTGTTCATCCTGAGATACAAGCCTGAAAAATATAGGTCAAATAACTAATTCCATATTAGAGTGTATGTTTTTGAAAGGAATACAGTTTCCTATTTGAAGTTATCTTTTCTTTTCACATTTGAGATAAAATTTTTTTTTTCCTGATACCTTAGAAGAACATTGGTTGGAAGGTGAAGTATTTGAGGTATTGATTAAATCTCTTGCCAAATTCTTGCCAGAAATAACTTTCCTTGAAGAAAATGGATGGAGGGTGTTCCTGCTGCTTGGTGTCTGTGCTCCCTTTTGGCCAGAGGCCTGACCCTCGTGATCAGATGGCTTCTAGGTCACAGGATAAAATGAAGCAACAAGGGAGTGGTGGAGAAAAGACAGAAAAAGCCCATAAACTGAGCAGACATTCACTTTATCCAGCTGCTTTGGTTAGAGAGATAACAGGAAAGCACAGACTCTCTCTGACCTGAACGTGGAAGTTGAGTTGTTTCCAGTGCCTGACATGCTATAGGGGAACGGCCAAGGAAAGGAGTTTTCCAATAAAAAGCACCTTGGATAGGCAGTAAAGAATGCTAACTTTGCAACTTTTTTTTTTTTTCATTTCCTATCAGAGTTGTTGACCCTAGTCCCTCCCTGCCCTTGCTCTCTACCCTCTGCCTCCAATTTCCTGAGCTTTAAATTGGGACAAATGACGCCTTAAGTTTTACCCATTTCTGCTTGAAAGTAGCCTGGGATGTGAGAGCTGCTTGGGGGGACTTTAAAGATGGGGTCAGAGCAGTTGCTTGGATTGGGAATATTGGAAACGTATTGAGTTCCTGGATTTGCTAGGTCCTTGTTCAAGTCACAGGTCATTTCTTTCTACATAAGACACTTTCATCTCTTTCAATGTTAGAAAGAGACAAGAGACATAAGGAAGAGGAGCATTACATAATATAAAGAAGGAGAAAGAGATGCAGTCCTAAGTAAAATTCTCTCAATTCTCCACCTATTTATAAAGATGAACTTGTGTCTCACACATTAAGCAGTGAGATTCTGTTCACGAGACAATCACTTCTGTTTCAATAAGGTCTCCTTCCAGGTTGTGTTGCACTATCTTTGGTGGAGTTCTAAGAACTTTGGGAGAGATTGTAGTTGTTGGCCTTGGAATGTGGATTTTTAAGAGCCACGTGTATCCATTCAGTCCTTACATGAAGATTTACTCGCACCTATCAGTCGGAAATGTGGACGTCTGTGTGTTTGGGGCTGGAAGCAAGAAGATGAGGGTGACAGGGAGAAGCAAACTTAAGAAGACACAGGAAATCACATAAGCTAGATTAACTTTTTGAGAGTAGGACCATGTTATACTTTTGGCTCATTTTAGGCCTAAATAATTTTTGAATTTATAACATGTGATCCTCTCCTCTCACAGAAGTTACAATGGATACTCTTCTTTCTAGAGATGCAGAGAGGCACACGTCGGAGCCCCAGTGCAAAGAACACCTATTTTTGCTTCAGGCTTTGGGCTCTGGGAGAGGAAGCTGAATCTAACCTGGTCTCTCTATCCACCAACATGTGATATATAAGTTGCGGCTAATTTCTTTGAATAATTATGTTAGAATGTAATTTGTACAGGTGAGTATTATCCTTTAAATTTTTATGTTAGAAAGTTACACATCATTTTCATTTATGATACTATTTCTTTAAAATGTATAACTCCCCAACCCTCAACACCCACATAGTCCATACATGCAATATACATGCACAGATTCCTTTGGATTGGCTTCCAGAACCAACCGTGTAGAAGAGAACTGGTCCTTTTACCTTAATGTCGTGCTTTGTAGCGCTGTGAGCCATGGGATCACAGAACGCTGCCTCGATATGCGGGCATGGTTGGCACCAAGGAAAGATGAAGAAATGGCACAAAATCCGGACATTTGTATAGTCCAGCTGTCGGCATCATCAAGGGGCAGTTTGTGAGGTCGAAGCTGGTTTTCATGACATCAGCACAGCTGAGGAAGTGAGCTAGGGCCGCTAGAGATGATTAAAAGGGTGAGAACCTCCAGGAGGATCTCGCCAAATGTTTTATTTACCACCTCCAAAGAATTTCAAGTCATTTTTGTGGTTGGGGATCACAGAGGCAAACGGTTCTCGGAGCCTTATTCCTGATCTCAGGAACTCAGTTTAACAGATGGCATGAAGAGACAAAGGATTGAGAAGGCTCCTAAAATTAACTTTTTTTCTCTCTCTTTATACCTCACTCTTTCTCATCTGGTAGGGTCGATAAGCTTGCCTGATATTTCATGGAGAAAATATAAGATACAAGCTAACAGACTGCAGCTCCATCACCACCCCATCACCAGCATGTCACCTTGCCTTCATCTGCATCCAGTGTCCCCCGAAACAAAGCAGCGCCCCTCCTATCAAAGCCCCCCACGCACTGGTGACCCCATGCCCTGGCGTCTGTTTCTCCTCCAGGTTTTCCAGTCCCTGATCACCTTTCTCGCCTCTTCAACCTCCTCCTCTCCACAGAATCATTATCCTAAGCATTCAAACATAGTTTAAAAGCTCCCATGTTTTAAAGAAGCCTCTCTTAACCCAAGCCCTCTATTTCTATTTATCTTCTAGTTTTCAAAGCCATACTTCACAAAACACATCGTGTCTTTATCATTCGTACCCTCTGCAACCACCACCAGCACACTGACTGTGTTCTTCCCAAGGTCAGCAACTGCACACACACTGCCAGAGTAAGTGGTTGTTTTTAGTCCCCACTCTACTCAACCTCTCAGCATTGCACTGTTTTCTATACTCTTCTTTCTGGCATTTTCTCTGATCTCAGATTTTATGGCATCATACTCTGTAGGTGTTTCTCCCCCATCTCCACGCGTTCATTCTCCAGCTTCTTCTCCTCTAGCCCCTAGATAGTACAGTGTCTCAGGGCTCGGCCCTGGGACTGTTATTCCGACCCAGGATTCATTCTGATTACATTAAATATATGTTAATAATGCACAAGAGTATATCCCAGCTCAGTCCTCTCCTCTGAGTTCCAGACTCATATATCCAGCCTAACTTACTCACTTAAACATCTCAAAGCGTTTTAAATTTGATATGTCCAAAATGAAACTATAGCTCTTAATCCCCCAAAGCCTATCCTTCCTCAAGTCTTTCTCATCTTAGAAAATGGCACAACTAGTGCAGTTGCTCGAGCTAGAAATCTGAAAGTCATCTTTGATCATCTTCCCCACTCCTCCACCTCTCGATTATTACCATCGCACCTTACCTCCATCTCTGCCGCCAACGCCGCAGGCCAAGGCATATCAGCCCTCACCTGGGTTCCTGCAATAGCCAAACAACTGACGTCCCTGTGTCCACAGAGTGGCTGCACGGAGCTATGCTACCTCTTCAGCCTCATCTTCACCCTCCCTCATTAGGCTCTGGCTAATGTGGACTTTTTAGCTCCATTATCAGATCTTTCTTACCTCAGGGCCTTCACACATGCTGCCCTTGACCTGAATGTCTCCTCTTCCAGTCATTCCCTTCCCACAGCTGTACTCGTGGGTGATGTTTTCACACCTTTCATGTCTTAGTTGAACTGTCTTCCTTTAAGAAGTTTTCTCTACCCAACACCCTTAATGTCTATCTCTCACCATTATACACCGTCATATCATAATTTAAAAATGTGTATATATATTTAAATTTCATATAATTTCCTCAATAGGACTAAAAACTGCATGAAATCAAGAACTATGTCTATATTTTTTGTGACTGTATATTTAGGACTTAGTCCAATGCCTAACAATAAATACTGGTGAATGAACAAACTTCTTTCTTTGCTTTTGTCTTATCTAACACTCACAGCTTGGCAGGGTAGCCATACCCCTTTGTACACCACTCCTAAGTCTTTCTCATGGTGACATGAAAGGTCTGAGTCTCTGGAATTAGACAGACCTGGCTCTGACATCTACTTGTGAACCAACTATATGACTCTGGGCAAGTTGCTTAATTGAGTCTCCCAACCTGGAAAGTGGAAAAATAGTATCTCTATCATATAGTAATATTACAAAGATTAAAATAGGATCATGTATCTAGAGTTCTGATCATAAACTGCTATGGTTTGAATGATGGTGTCCCCTCCAAAATTCATGGGCTGTGGCTTTCGGAAAGTAATTATGTTATGAGGGCTCTACTCTCATGAGTGAGATTAACACCCTTATAAAAGGGCTTGAGGTTACAAAAGGGAGGACCTTCTTATCCTTCCATTTTTTCTCTGCCATGTGAAGACATAACATTTCTCTCTTCTGGAAGATGCAGCAAAAGAGTGCCATATTGGAAGCAGGCAATGGTGGTCACCAGACACTAGTCCCACTGGTGTCTAGATCTTGGACTTCACAGCCTCCAGAATTGTGAGAAATAAATTTCTGTTCTTTATAAATTACCCAGTCTCAGGTATTTTGTTATAGCAGCACAAGCAGACTAAGATATAAAGGTACTCAATAAAAGTTAGTTCCCTTTCTTTTGTAACTCCCTCTAAACTCCAAAATTTTCTTACCCAACAAATATACATGCACACATACAGAGTTTGAAACTGTGAGAATATCCATCCTGCCCTTCTGCATCTTTCTGATTGTGGCCTTCCCACTGCCTTTAAGACTAGTGTCTGGTGACCACCATTGCCTGCTTCCAATATGGCACTCTTTTGCTGCATCTTCCAGAAGAGAGAAATGTTATGTCTTCACATGGCAGAGAAAAAATGGAAGGATAAGAAGGTCCTCCCTTTTGTAACCTCAAGCCCTTTTATAAGTTAGCTAGGGAGCAGCATTTATAACTTTACATCAAACATATAACTGTAATGCTAAGGATCTGGAGTTTGTATTATAAGGGCACCTTCTCAAATATATTTGAAGATAGCACAAAGAGGAGGAAGGCAATGCTGTATTCAATAGTGTAGAGGGCATTACTTTAAAAGAAAACACCAGATGGCAGCACAAGATGCTGGAGATGTGTCTGACGGGGCTTTAGCTCAAACCTGATCATCGAAGATGCTAAAAGTTGCTTAAAACTACATTCAGAGAGACAATCATTTATAGATAAGATCATTTCCCTTAAGAAAAATAATACCTATTTTGCATTATAGGAGTGTTTCACATGATACAAGCAAAATCCTATGAAAATAACCTCAAGGATTACTTAACTAATAAAAGGTTATTAGACAAAGGCTTCGTCTTGGTTTGCAGTTATAGTTAATTAACTCTGTCAACCTGTGTTCCCATGAACCTGAAAGAGCCTGAAGCTAAAGAATGAGTTACTATCAGCTTTTAGAAAAGGGCAATATTTTTACCAAATATTAAATGCAAATGTTAAAAGTTATTCATTCATATTAAAATAAGGAGCAATAATGACCTCATTATATTCCTCAGCATAATTTAGAAAGTCACTTGCTAAAGTAGATATCAAAGGATCTCCTTAAATGGATGCAATATTAAAATTTAAAATGACAATCTGTGGTTTTCCCTATTACACATCAAATTTCATCATAAATTAACACCACTTTTAAAATCTTGCTAAATTGGATAGTCCTCATCAAGGCTGTTCTTCTTTTAGAGGAAAGACAGAGTGTGATGCTGCTCGTTACAGCACATAACGAGAGAGCAGCAGTCCCGGGACAGTCCTACCTTTTAAATAAAAATTCACACTGAGGATGTCATTTATTCCTCTTAAATCCTGCTTAGTGTCCTTCACAACTTTCCTGTGAGCTTAGGAAGAGTGAATTTGGCAGATATTTCGAATGAGGAACAATGGGGCAATTCGAGCCAATGGAGTGGTTAGAGGGCAACGCAAGATGCCCCCTGAGATCGTGGAGCAGGGCTTGTCTGACTGGCATTTGTGCTCAGACTTGGTTGAAGGACAACAGGAGCGCCTGTGTCATCAGGGAACTGAGCCAATCTATGTTGGAGGCGCGTCCCGAGGGAAAGGTAACTCACTCTGCCAGTGAAGCAGTTCCTGTCACCCAACCGGAATGAATTGTCTTCCTGGTATTATGATCATGATTCTGAAAATATTTCCCTCACCTGACTTCACTACAAGCTTGAATCCCTTGAGAACATCAGGCACGATAGCTGGTTCTAATCTGAAGTCGGATCAAGGATTCCAGAGGGAAATCATCTGAATTGTGAAAAGGAATGTATGCGCGTCACAGCAGCCAAAAGTCAGCTGTCACAGACAGAAGAAATTCTGAAATCTAATAATGTAGAGGGTAGCATTCTTTATGGAAAATGAGTGATTCATAGCACTGTCTAAAATTTAAATGATACAAAGAAAGAAAAACATTGACAGAATCGAATAGTAACTAAAAAAGAAAACTACGCTAGGAAGGAAAGGCTTTCTGCTGACAGCATTGCGCAAGGGCAAATGTCTTCCCTAGGGAAGGGATAAAGCCCACTGCTTCGAAAGATCTTAAGCCTCTCTGAAGCCTAGGAGTTTTCTCCATTTTTATTAACCCAAACATGTAAGTCTGGCAGCTAAAGGGACCCTATCTTGGATGACCTTTCTTTGCCCTCCCCTGAAGCCTGTGTGGTCCCCAAACAGGCCAGCACACATCTGACAGTGGTGGGGCCAGTTTCCCACAGACACGTGCATTCTCAGGCCTGAAAGCAGGGTTTGGAGTGCTCTGACACAGCCACGCCCTCTAGCTGGCCTCCCCCTACTCTTACCTAAATGCACAAGTCACTCAGGGGCCACTGCTCTCCTCTCCTGACATCCTCCCCTCCAGACGACCGGGTGAGTCAGGAAGGTGTCTTCTTGGGACGCTGTGGGCCCAGGCCAGCCTCTTCTAGCAGTCGTGACGAAGTGAGAACACGCTGTGCCCAGCCTGTTGGCTCCACTCTTGAGCACAAAGTATGTGTTACAACAACAAGCACAAGAATCCTGACCACACTCTCCCCTATCTCCAGATCTGTAATGAGAACGTTTGAAGTAATGCATACAATCAAGAAACAGGGCTGCAAGTCAGAACGCTAGCAGAGTTTCTGATTTGTGGCCCTGAGACACACATTCTTTTGCTCTCTGAATCCAGACCCCACACGTTTTGGAAGAGAAGCAACAGTCAGAAGATGGGAAAAACAGATCATGTTTATGAGCCCAGCTTGAAGACCATGCCACACTGAAGAGTTTGGTTTTTCATATGGCAAAGAAACTAGCGTTTTTTTCTTCAACGTTCATTGGAAAACTTGCCCAGCATCTGTTAGTCTGACTCTTCGGCTTTAGAATCATTGTCTTGGAATCTCCTAAACCAGTAAGACCATAATCATTTTATTTTAAACATGGATCTTGAGAAAAAGGTCTAGACAGTTCCCAAAATACTAAAATAAAAAAGTAAGAAATAAAAATGGAATTAAAAATAAAGGATGTACCCTCCTTCACCAATCCCTCTGTTTCATCTTTTACAAATGCTGTGTAATCTCAGTTTTCCTAAGAGTTCATTTAAAGAATCCCTGCAGGCTAGGTGTTTCAAGTAGCAAGCTAGGGAGAAAAGACTTTTACCACTTCCTGTTTCTCATGATTTGACACAGACAGTGCATCCAGTAACTGGCTCTATGGCAGGACAAAGAGCCTGGACCATGCCCTATCTTGCAGGTAGCCACCCTCATAAGCATCCCTCCCCAATCCTGATTGATGAAGAAACTTCAGATGAAAGCCCAACAACTCTTTACCATATAACCTGGGGACCCCAGGATCACGCTTATTTAGAATGGCCCAAGCGGGAGGTCAGAGCCCTGTGTTCAGCCCAAACACAGGGCACAGAACAGCAGTGGGATTAAGCACCTCCCAGAACCATGAACATAAATCTAGTTGCTGGGGTTAATTCCCTACTTACTATAATCATATAAGTGTTAATAGAAAACATGCTGTATTTACAGAGCATGTGCATTTCTGAAAGTGCTCCAGTATTTAATTGTTGCTAAAGTCATTTGGGGTCTTTGACACAGATTCTATTTTAGTAAGATAAACTCAGCATGACCCAGCATTGCCAAAAATGAATTCCTAAGGTAGATGACTAAAATAAACCAGCAATAAATATTGGCTGTTGGAATGGGAATTATATCTCTGTAATGTAGACACAGCTTTAATGACTCATTTTCAAATTACAGTCTCTCCCAGGGATTACTGGTATGAAGGATCAGGGAAAAAAGAAGTCCATCTCTCTTTGTTTTAGGCAGCAGAATTGAAGAGGAATATGAACCCATCAGGCAAGGTTGTTCTTATATCTATTTTGCCAAGAGAGTGATAGCTCCTAGAGTCAACAGGGAGTCAACCTGCACAAGCTACATGGAGGCAGAATAGCATATTGAAAGTAAAGATCCCAGGGGCTGAGGCGGCTGATTATGGGGAGAGTTTTCTCTCACTCCCTGGAGGCAGAAGGTACCACCAGGTCCACCTAATGCATCTCACGTGGCATGAATTACCTTGTCAGTTACACTGGGTTCTGCCATGGTCCTTTGCTGCTTGGGATTGGTGGGCTCCTTTAGGCCACCTTTACTCCCTAAGGTCAAATTCTGATCTTTTGGCCCACGAGGTTGAGCTTTACAACTTCTCTGATGTAGCAGGAGGCGGTCTGGGGCGAAGGTCCGGCCACAATTCGGGCAGGGTACAAGCTGAACTTGACTTGCTCCCTCTTGGCTCATCTGTCCAGCTGGAAGGGGCTGCGGCTTCTGTGGGAGTGGCCGGCGGAGCTCTCTGGGGAGCTGGTCATTTTCTATTTTCCACTTCTCCAGGCATTTGGGCTCATGAATTGGAAGAGACAGTGTGCCAAATTCTCTACCACAAATGTAGCAGATAAGAGTCCCTGGTCGGGCTGAGATTCCACTAGGAACTTTCTTGAGACTAGTAAGACCGTCAGACCTGTTGGGGTTTGGTGCTCTGGGATCCTCACCCTTTGGCTTGCAGCTTCTCTGGTGAATGAGAAGACGATCTGGCAAGAACGTGCGGCTGCAGGAGTCACAGGGCAGGAGCTGGGCCTGGGCACTCTGAAATGCGGCCTCGTTCGCTGCCTGGAGACTGTAGGATCCACTGCCGCCGAGAGGCTGTGGTTTGGAGGGTTCTGGCCTCCTCAGGTGCTTGGGCAACTTGCTGTTTTCAACACGCCACTTCTCCAAGCACTGGGGCTCATGGATGGCGAGTGACTGGGACCCAAATTCTCGGCCACAGATATAGCACACCCGGAATCCAGGCCTGCGGGACGGGATGACAGGGGGGCTCAGCTGGCTTCCCGACATACTTCTCCTACCTGCCCGTGTTGACAGTATCACAGTCCCAGGTCTGTTTTTCTGAGCATCCGTCTTTATTTTTTCACCAGGATTGGCACGCTCTGTTTCTGGCAAAAAGCTAGAATAGGAGTCACTAGATAGGATAGCTTGGTTGATAAGGAAGGTGGGTTCTTTAGAATGGTGAAAAGTTTGTTGCAATTTATTGGAAACCCTTTTCTCCTTTCCTCTTTCCATGAACAAAGAAGTCTTTCTCCAGTGCCTGCTCTGACTTTAGGTCAGACTCATTTTGGGCTTTTGCTTAGAGTGAAGGTTAGCGAGGTTGGCTGTCCTGGGGTTCACACTGCTGCCAGTACCTTAGTCCCAAAGACCGTGACTCAGAGCTTCATTGCAGGGCAACAGTCTGGAATGTTGGAAAGTCCCCATTAAGCCTCAGATGCCTCCAAAATCTGTGGGGGAGACACAAATCAAGAAGTTTTTATGTATAAACACACACACACACGCACAGACACACAGACACACACACACACCCTTAAGCTGATAAAGGGAATAAAGGGCAGTGGGTTGTTTTTTTGACCTTGTATCCCCTTTGGCTGGCATCGTAACCAGCACCATAGGATTTGTTCAATACACTTTGAAATAAATAGGAAGAAATTCTCCGTCATGAATTGCGTCGTTATCATAATGAAAGTAGTGTTCTGTCCAAAGAAAAACTGACAATCACAGCAGAACATAGACACAGATGGCAAAAACCAACAGGCCAGGTTAGTGAGACCATAGAAGAAGAAACCAAAAACTGAAAATTAGATTAACGAAATCAGCAGGTCATATGAAAAGACCTCCCGAAGCCCACAGAAACTTCCACCACCTCACGGATTCTTAACTTTATAGTTCCATGGACAATTAGACAATTTAGTTCCTTGGACAATTCTGTGGAGCCTATGGACTTCATCTCAGAACAAATGTTTTTGAAAGCAAAGAATAAAATTTTTAATATTACAAGTCACTGGAATAATTTGTCAAATATTTGTAGTTGTGATATACATTTTAATTGAGATATGGTTGTCTCACAGACTTCTTGAGCTTGCATGGACCTGAAACTAAGAACCCCTGCAGAAGAAGTAATTTAGTGCAATAGTGAATATTATTAATATAAGGATTATCAGAAAAACCCTCAGAGGGGTATAACTCACCATGTATCCACTTTTCTTTATTATGGGAAAGGGATATTAATAAAGTGTGGCCACAATTCTCAGGCAAACAATGCGACCTAGGCCTACACCCATGGGTATCTGCAAATCTTCCATGGAATAAAGTTGCTCAGATGTTACTTAATGCTCTTTATTTTAGGCATCATACTTACTTTCTTGTATATATATATATATATATATATATCTTCCAAATATTTTTATAAAAACAAGGCCACTGGATTTTCCAAACAAACCAGAAGAGAGGGCTGATAATATTCTATTATGGGAGAAGCCTAAGTTTTTATCTTGGGAAAGTCATGGGTAAATTTTACCAAGGGTCTATAATCTAGCTCCAAAAATGATTGTTGTCAGAAGCCTCAAGACCTTATTCATTCCCTGAAGGATGACCCAGATCAGGGTCAGAGACTCTAGAGCACCCATCCTCAATCACAGAAGGAGCAAGCCCTACCTGAGGTGAGGCTGGACCCTGCACAGCATACAGACAGTCAAGTTCAGCTGAACAAGGACGGCGGTGCTGGTGATATGGAAACATGGAGCACTGGGTGTGACAAGGGACAAAAAGAGCTGGAAGACCTGTGCCCAGTTCCTGCACTTTGGTGCCAAGAAAGGTCTGAATCTTTGCCATTAAGAGTATCGAATCAGGTCTGGCATGGACAAGGAAGTTATTCTTCACTTTGACAGATCCTAAGACAGTAATATTAACACATGTGGCAAAAGTATGTGTTGGCCCCAGAGTGGCCAGCACAGAAAATGAAGCTTAGAGAAATTTATCGCTTGATCAGCACAATCCAAAAGAGAAAGTAGGTCTAGGAAACACAGGAATAGTGTAAAAATATTTCATTAGGTTTTTATCAGCCCATGGGCAAAATAACCCCCAAACTACTCTGCTTCATCGGTCTGACTTCTTGTTCACGAAGGACCTTTAGTGTTTCAGTTTCCTTGATACCAAGAGGTTGCACACTAACACTACTTAAGGTAACATATTACAAAAATTAATGCGATCAAGTAAATTTCCTTCCCCTGAACACCGCTTTTCATACATATGCATACACACACACACTGTCAATTCCGTCCCCAACCGATTAGAATACTGAGAAAGCCCCATGTCTTGCCCAACAACTCCTCCATATCCCTTCTGATAAGAGAAGCGAAGTAATGTTTATTGAATGCTAATTACATACTAGATATTGTGCTAATTTTTATAAACATAATTTTAATTTTCAAATGATTATGAAGCAGGTATTATTATTTCAATTTTATAAATAAAGAAACTGTGACTCAGAAAAGAGAAGTCACTTGCCCAAGACAGTCCGTTTCTAAATGACAGGACTGGGAATCCTTTCCAGTTCTCTCTGGCTCCGATACTCGGCTCTTTCCATTATTCATTCTGCCTAAATTCCACCGGCAGAGCCTCTTCCCTTTAGTTTTCAACCCCGTTTTAATGTACTATTCATATGCCTCCTGGGAAGGTAAGGAAGCTCCCACAGCCTTTGCGCTTGCCTGTAGGGGAAGGAGGAAGCGAAAGGGATGTGGGGGCGGGGGACAGGGCACAGACGAGAAACCTCCGACATGGAAAAAGCAGAAGAGGGACTGGATTACTGAAGGCAATGTTTTTCCTTAAGTGACGGGGGCCGTTTAAGTTTGCTATATGTAAGTGGTTTTCTAGATGAAGGTTTTTCCTGAGTGATGCTCAATGCAGATCCTTTTTCTGATTTCACCAACATCTTAAGAAAAATAGAATCAGCCGGGGATAGGGATGAGAGAAGGGCTTGGGGTGGGTCAGCAACAAATGACGAGTTTCATCTGTCTTTACAAGGGGCGCAGGGTGACGGTGAGGGCTGCCCACAGAGGCCAGGCGGGTTCAGTCCGCAGCCACTTCACTATGTGACTAGGGAAGGATCTTGACCGCACACAAATGTTTGTGTGCTGCAAGTATTTCCTCTGCAGCAAACATGATGAAACATCATAAAATCCTCATTTGAATCTCCATCTTTCTTTGTTCTACCATCCCTTTCCTCCTCCAATGTCCTCTTGAAATTTTTTGCATATTGTGAGTAAAGGTATCTAAGTATGAAAGATGAGGTAGCTGGAAGCTAGTGATATTTGGGGGAACTGAGGTGTCTAATAGAGAAATTTATGATGTTTCTGCTAGTGATTCTGCCAGGGCGATGTGCCATGGCACAGCACGGTCAGCTGCTCTACCTATAAGTTAGTTCTAAAAGCAAAAGTGCTGGAAAATACTAAATACTAAATACATATACTTAAATCACTTAAGGAATTGGCCTGTCACCCAGACACATTGTAAAGTAATGTTGCTAGTCTATAAAGAGAACTACTTTGCAAAGCCAGACAGCTTCACCCAAGCATCTCTGGAGAAATGCTCACTCCATTGGCCTGAAGCATTCATTTTGACCATATTTGCACATAGGACATGTAAAGAATGTCTTGGAAGGCATCACATTTTATCAACATGATGCCTTTTTCCCATCGCCTGTGAGGTTCATGGGAAGGGAGAGACAAAGTCACAAAGATGAATGTAATAACCATCACAAAGATGGAAATCCAGAACCCCTCTTGGCATTAGAAGGTGTTTCTCTAAAGAACACAACCAAAAGTATGGTTAAATCTTTTAAAAAATAATTTAGTCCTTTGAAACAAAATATAAATGGTCCATGACATGATCTCTTCCCTATTAATATAGAACCCAAATTCTTTAAATGGATAGAAATATAAATAAGGAAGATGGAGTTGGGACCGATGCTGGCTGTGAGCAACATTCTAAAATAGAGGAGTTTTGTCTGCAAGGTCCTGCATCCACCCCACTCAGCAGCCTCTACTCCCCCAGCCTCGTTTTCTCATATACTCTCTGGTCTTTCTTCCCTATGAAATCTCATTTCAGAAAGGAGCTTATGGACTTGTTCACATCAAGGATTATGACTGATGAACTAATATCCTTCCCAGAGTCCGGCAGAGACAGTCGGTTCTCTACAAGTAGCCATTCTGCCCAACTCCCTCAAATTAACAGAGTACCAATTTTTACTTGGACACATGATTTCCCAGTTAAAAGTCTACAAGCTCCTTTGTAGCTAGTAGAAGTATTGTATGGAACTTGTAAGAGGATCACAGTCTGCTCCTCTTCCTTTCTTTCATACTGATGCTTAGAATATAGATGTGATGGCTGGAGCTCTAGCAGCCATATCAGAACAGATTACATCTGCATAACCCTTGATATGACTGAGCAGAGAATTGAATGGACTTGGGTCCCTGATAATGTTGGAGCCACGATCTGAGCCCTGAAGTGCCTTCCTTGGACTTTTATTCATGTAAGAGAAATAAATGTTTATTTGTATTTTAGCCACTCTTTAAGGGTCTCTTACTCACATGAAAACCTAATACTAATTGAGATAAATCTACATTTTAATAGTGGTCATTGGTTTAGCACAGATTAATTCTAATAGTGATATTTCAAATTTCAGGATCTGTTTTTGATTAGAAAATTTTTTGAGATAATATGTGTTTTGGGGAAAATTTGACTTATTAAATATACACTTTTTCCTGAAAATCAGAAATAAAAAACTTGAGGCCAGGCCTGGTAGCTCATGCCTGTAATATCAGCACTTTTGGAGGTCAAGGTGGGAGGCTAGAAGTTTAAGACTAGCCTGGGCAACATAGTGAGACCCAGTCTCTAACAAAAAATTAAAAATTAACGAGGCATGGTGGCATGCACCTGTAGTCCTACCTACTCAGGGGGCTGAGGCAGGAGGACCACTGCACTCCAGCCTGCACAACAGAGCATCTCTTTAAAAAAAACACAACTATATATACAGAACCAATGATTCTTAAGAAATTGATTCACAATACTTCCTTTCTAGATATTTTATTTTTAGAAAAAATTTTAATGATACATTTTTCATATAGAAAATAAAAACCTATTTTTTCTATGAGCTATGAGATATTAATGTTGTGCAGTTTTAACTTATTGTCTCTATACTCCCAACCTTCTTTTCTATAATCGATCAGCTTTATGATGCCGGTACTGGGACTCTGCATAGCCCATTTCTGCTTTGCCAACTGGCTCTGCATGATACTTCGCCAACAAGGGTGCTGGAAGGAGAACGCAGAATTGGGGGAGGAAGAGGGACTTACTCCTTTTTAAAGCATCAACCCAGGAACACTGCTTTCCCCCTGAAGCAGCAGTTCCTTTCTGTAGCAGCAGCTGAACCCAGTTGAACTACAGTTTTTCCAACACTTGTAAAACCAGACTAACTGGCCCTTCCCCACAAAATGACACTACCAGCCGATCTGGGCCACCTCCCTGGAGATCTGGTTTTCAACACCATAGGGGACTTCTTCTAAGTTTTTAAGTTTTAATAATTCAAACTGATACATAACAACCCTCAGAATACATGTAATAAAAATCTGTGATATTCAAGCTCAATATTACTTATTACAATAAATATAAATGCAAATGAATTCTTTCGAAGTACCTTGGCAAATAGTAAGACGCATATCTTAACATTTAACCCTCACCTCATTCGGACCACTGAAAATGCATTTTTGTGATTTGAACACCATCGTCATGTTTCCAGAGCTAGAAAGTGCTGCTCTTCCATTTGCCACTAACTGAACAAAATAATAAGGGGAAACCTGCCATTTCACGTTTATATTTTCCTAAGTTTTATATGACACCTCTTCCCCTGCTGACCACCCAGCCATAAAGTCGCCACTGCCGCACGGAGTCAAAGTACCGTGACCCCACGCGTAGACTGGCTCACCCCGACAGGCCCCCGCGGTCCCCAGAGCGTGCGTCTGCTGTGCGTGGGGAGGCCGCGCCAGAGCAGCTGGGACGTGGAAGCAGTATGGTTTAAGAAATACAGGAGGAGCATTTGAAAGGTAAAAAATGGAAACACTTCCGCAAAAGTCGTTTAGCCTGAGGCATGGCTTTGAGGGAACCTATTGTTCTTTCATTTTTATTCAATTTAACTGCCAGTCGAGGACATAATGGTCTATGGTGTTAGAAAAGGTATGAAAACAAAACATGGGAGAAATGCACTCTTTTCACTTCTAAGCAGAGCCCTCTGCAAGGACGTTTTACATTGTCAAGGCGTATAATATCACCCTGTGAAAGCTATTGTTACATCAAGACTATAATTTTCACTCTATATTGAGTGTCCAAATCACAGAGTACCCAAGAGTCATGAACGCCACACAGGTATGACTATATAATTGTAATGCTGACATCTGGTGGAAAACTGGTTATGGAAACCATTAGTATAATCACACTAGAGGCCTATAATGTATAGAAATTCAAAGGATAAGCAAAAATCCCCAGCAAAACAAAAAATACAAACAAAGAAAAAAAACCCTGGGAGAGTCAAGCAGTCTTCAAAGGAATTTCACAACATATTTTCTCACATTTTGGATAATTCTACTCCAATAAAGTAGCTCTATATCAACAGATGTTTGTCAAGACTTTAAAGCATCACCTCACAGGGCACATCTGGTCCACAGATACATTCTCTTTAGTCTGCAAAGAGTTAAAAATGTTTGACTTCATCGCCATTGCTTTAAAATTGAGAGATGTAACATAAAATAAGGATTTGGGGTTTCTCTTGAAAAGGCGGAAGATCTGGCCAAACAGAGCCCACATTCCCACGTGGCAACATCCAACCGAGCAAGGGCTGTGCCTGTAGGTCAGACAGCCCGTCTCCACTCTTCTGAAGTTTCTCACCAGCCTGCTTCACTAATTTTTGGTTCATGCTTGAGCTTCAAGGGCATTTCAGTCTGTGACCATTCGCAACTCTTGCTTGAAAGTGTCCTTTCCTTCATTTTCTCCTTAATTAAATATTTGAAAAATCACTTCAAGGAACTAGGAATCCCAGCCTTTTAGAAACTGGGAATATAAGTAAAGTATTTTCTATAGGCTTTAATTACTAAAAACAGAGCATATTTATTAGTAAACATTTAGAAAGGAATCTTCCTAATGAAAGTAGATTGGGGCTGAAATGTTTGGTCCTAGGAGAGAGGAAAAAATCCAAAGAGAAAAGAAAGAATCAGTGACCTAAGAAAAATTTCATAAGTTATTAGAGGCCCATAGGAGATGATATATACAATTTAACAGAGAAAAAAATATCAAGCATCTCAGTGTTTAGAATAGCTACAGGTGGGACAATAGAAGAAAAAAATAGAAAAAAGGAACACACAGACCAAAAAATGTATTTCGTGGATCACCTAAACTCTTTAGAGGCATTCCCATAATTATTATGTTATTTTTAACATATGTAACATATAACAATATGTTATATGTTATAACAATAACATTATGTTATTATTTAATTATCATATTAAATAATTATTATAATTGTTAATTATCAATTGATGTAACATGAACTATTCTACTATTTAAGCCAGGGAACCTTGCTTTACTAGTAAAAGACTTCCCAGATGAGGACTGTTGGATGTCTTATGTTATATTACCAGTCTAAAGAAAGAATCAGTCAATAACAAGAACTATAAACAAGGTATTAGCAATATAGACTATTGTTGGATTTTAAAAGTTTGGTCTGGAAATACTTCATGAGAAAATTATGCTTCTTTGTGGGAGTTACAGAATTTGGTGCACTTTTTCTTTCTGCCAAGTTGACCATTTTGTTAAGAAGTATCTATAAATGACTATGAGCCAAAAATGTGTAAGAACAGGATAGCAATTTCTTCTCAACATAGAATGAGATCTATATCCATCAAGTGTCTAATGATGATGTATTATGATAAAAAAATTGGGGGAAAAATACAGATACCCATGTTTTAGTATTTAAATTTAAAAAACTACAACTAGATGCACGTGCGTACCAGCCCCCAGTGAGTGGTACACTTGCTCAGGGTGCCCGCCGGTCCACACTCTTGATTTACTATACCTGGGTGCAGTTCTTTCGGGACAGACTTCCACGCCACAGGGTGGTAGTATTAGAAGTGCAATCATTGAGCCAGTGTGTCCAGGCAGAAACAAACACAATGAAGAATACAACTGCCCTTGAAGGGAGCTTTCTGGCCAGGATAGATTGGCGTAAAAGAGATGGGCCCCTCTGTATCCTGGAGGAACCTTTTGGCCACATCTCCCGCTTACCCTACAACAGTCTCAACGTTGTGTCTCAGTTTTATCCACCTCCAGGAGGCCGGTGCCTCCCAGAGCCTAGCGAACACTTAAATTGATCATCATTACCATTCATTACAGACATCAACACCTTTGTTAATAACGCTCTCTCCACCCAAAGCTGTTTCTGAGGGAAATTCCTGGGAAGGGAGTCAAAAACAGCAGTGCCCATAAGGCAGTCTGAGCTTCTGCTGTGTGCATGAATGAATGCGCCTCTATTTTCTGATATGCTCACCATGACTTCCCTACCGCTGACTCCGGAGACATGGTAGTTTATACACACCCACATGCTAGGGCTGTTCCGAACATGGGCTTTTTGTTGCTGTTTTCCCCACATCTCTCAACCTTCTGTGTAAACAAGTCATCAAAAAGCTATTGTCATTCCATTTGACATCACTGAATCTTGTAAACAAGACACTCTTTCACAGGCCGCAAGGTTAGAGCTCACTGATGAATCAGAACGCTCAGTACTCCAGCTTTTTATTTATCAGGAAAGCGTACATAAGATATTCCCTGCTGGAGAAAACCACTAGAATGAGTCTCCTGGTGTCTAGGAGAAACTTGTTCATTTTCTGTGTCCCCCGAGCCCAAGCAAAACATGCAATATGGTGACAGTTCTCTACTTGAAAACCTCCTTAGCTTACATTTTAAATGTTCTGTGGCTTAAAATTTACCGAAAGTCTCCTTCCACTGCATGTTCAATAACTATCACATAGCAAGGAAGTCGTGAGAGTATCGACTGCTTTGTCCAGTTTTCTTTTGGTAAACAAAAGGAAGATCCATGTGTATATTTTAAGTCACACATAAGATTGGAAAGATTGGGATATCTGACTGGAAAATTTAATTTAAAATCAACTCTGTGGATGCTGATTTTTCCTATCTTTCTTTTGCTTTCAACAGGCTCCTTTCCCACCTTCTGTGTTCTATTTCACTTTGTTTCACTGTTTTCATTGTCTGTCTCCATTTTAAGTCTAGGACAAATAAGGACAAGATGCCATTAGGAGGAGAGTGAAGACTACAGCATCCATGGAGTCTGGGTTTTCCATTTGGTTGGAGGGATAAAGGCAATGCCAGCTCACTGCCAGAACACTGTGGCTTATATTTTTACTCCATTATATCCTGGAAAAAGCAGGATTAGAGGTGATGGGCCCAGTCTAATCACGTAAGTCCTCAAATGTGGACAACTTTTTCTCCAGTCAGTAAGAGAGAAACAGCAGCAGAAAGTTTGAAATGTAAGAGGGGCTCAATTAGCCATTACTAACATTAAAGATGGAGGAAGGGAGCTATGAGTCAAAGAATGTGGGGATGCTTGAGAAGCCAGGAAGAGCAAGGAAACATTCTCCTGTAGCACTTCCAAAAAAAAAAAAAAAAACCACAGCCTTGCTGACACCCTAATTTTACCCCAGCAAGAACCATGTTGGCCTTCTGATTTATGGAATTATAAGATAATAAATTTGGGTCAGGCACAGTGGCTCACACCTGTAATCCTAGCACTCTGGGAGGCTAGGATCGCTCAAGGTTAGGAGTTCGAAACCAGCCTGAGCAAGAGCGAGACCCTGTCTCTACTAAAAATAGAAAGAAATTAGCTGGACAACTAAAAATATATAGAAAAAATTAGCCAGGCATGGTGGCGCATGCCTGTAGTCCCACCTACTCGGGAGGCTGAGGCAGGAGGATTGCTTGAGCCCAGGAGTTTGAGGTTGCTGCGAGCTAGGCTGACGCCATGGCACTCTAGCCCAGGTAAGAGAGTGAGACTCTGTCTCAAAATAAATAAATAAATAAATAAATTTGTATTGTTTTAAGCCACTAATTTCATGGTAGTTTGCCACCGCAGTAATAGAACACTAAAATACCCCAAGAGAAAGAAATCACCTTTGTAAATGTAGCCTCTGACAGAGGTTGCTCAGCTAGTTTTGGCCACACCGTGCCCTGGAATCTTAATAGTTGGGGCAAGATTACCTGTCTGTATTAGAAACACCACCATGGAGACTCCATCCCACGGGCCTTGCCGAGATGCTCGTGCCTCTAGAATGAGAATTGTAATACAATTCATCCCATAGTAACAAAAGCACAACTATTCACATAACATTATATGGTGAGCTCCAGTGTCTCTCTCCAGCTCTGGTGAGAACACTCAACCAGAATCGGCTGAGGAAATAATCCTATTAGATTTTGCATCCTCCTCAAAGGGGCCACCATGTCTTTTCTGCCCACACTTGGAGCTTGTTCTCCCCTTTTCCACTTGTATATACCCTTTGTTTTACATCTGCATATTTATATCAGAGAGAGTCTTCATTAGCTGTTTTCTTCAGAAACTTCACCTAAATATACACTACTCCAGACCAACTGATTCCATTTCTTGTTAATGAGAATGCTGTATGCATAACAAAGTGTTACTTTTCTTCCTTCAACTGTGTTCTCAGGACCACGGTCAGCCTTCTTTAACAACTGGAGGTGGGAGTCTACACTCTTTCTGTGTGGAAAGAATCACTTCCAGCTTGGATTCTGAGCACTTTTCCATTTTGTAGAGTCATTTCCTATATGAAGTCCCAGAATAAGATGAATCCTCCAATGTGCTGTGCTACGACACTTTCTGTGTGGCCCTGTTAAATGACCCCTGGCATCAGTAGTTCATGGGCGTTACTGTTTATTCAGCTCGTGCCCAATGCGTATGCACTACATAAACATGAACAAAACAAAGATGAGATTTGGAATACACTGTAAAAATAGCATAAGAACATTGGAGATGCTGCCTGTAATGCCCACAAAGTAGATTTCAATTTAATACATGGATGAGACTGAGTATTTTTTATCTATAATTGAGTAGATTTAGAGATTTGGAACTTCTCCACAGGTAGAAGAGGGTCACACAAGGACAAATTATTGCATTAACACGATGTAGCTGTCCCCGAAATGGGACATCCCTTACTGTTTTCATGCCTATATGCTTCCTCATGAAGAAAAACATGCACAGTTATTCAGATTTAATTGCAGTTTACATTTTCCTAGGTGTATTTCATCCTGTTTGGTTTTATCACATCATGATCCTTTAAAATGTATCTTGCCACCCAGATGTTAAGAACTAATGTTATTAATATTTTTTTAGGCCTGATGATAACATTATAAATTGTATTTTTAATTGAAGTTTTTAGTGAGATAATTGGAGATTCACGTGCAGTTGAAAGAAATAAGACACAATCCTTTGTACACTTGCCCAGTTTTGGTAACATTTTGCAAACCTATAGTGTAATATCTCAAACAGGATATTGAAAAATTGTGGGACTTGGTTTGTGGCAGGAGGGATAGAAGTATGTGTGATGTACGCAGGTTTGTCAGGGAGGAGTGTGTGTATGCATATGAGAAAATGGGAATGTGTATGAGTGGATGGGTGTGGGTGTGCAATTAGGTGTGAGTAGATGGGTATGAGTGTGTGCATAAAGATGGGCATGAACAGATGAGTGTGTTTGTATATGGGTGTGTAGATGGATATGAGTTGATGAGTCCTTGTGGATAAGTATGAGTAAATGGGTGAGTTTATGAAGATGTGTATTAGTGTTTGTGGGTGAGTGTGAGTGTGTGGATGGATATGGATGGATGGGTGTGGTGGTGTGAGTGTGTAGATGGGTGTGAGTGTGTAGACGGGTGTGAATTGTCAGATATAATATGCATATGGATGCGAGTATATATGTATGTGAAGATGGATGTGAGAGATTGAGGATGTGTGGACAGATACGAGTAGATGGGTGTGAGCGTGTAGGTATGTGTGACTGTATAGATGGGTGTGAGTGAATGGGTATGAGTTTGTAGATATGAATGGCTGTATGGGTATGAGATATGAGTAAAATAAGAGGGGAAAAAGAATGATGAATAATTGATATAAGCAATTGGGAAGATAAATTGGAAATAAGTCATAAAAAGCCTTCCAGCTAATCTTGAAAATTTTTATATCCCTATGGGAAATGGGAAACTTGAGATCATGGATAACCAATCTGGAGAACTTTAATATTTAACATTTAAGGACTAGACAAAGGTAGTTCTTGTTTCCTGAATGGATACAATGCAGACTTTCTTTTAAAAAGCAAACTTTTACTAAGGAAACAGATTGCTCTGATTTACAAAAATGTAATTTGCCCTAACTTCTTGAGACTATGTGTACTACACAAAACCAGCCGTGTATTGTATGTTCCTTCCTTCCTTGAAATGTTTAATGTTGGTTCAAATAGTTACCTTTATGTCCCATCTTAAGTTACTAGTAGCTGACATATGTCTAAATATTTTTGTTTAAAATTTTGACAAATATTTCTAGACTAGAAAGTGAGCTTCTGCTATAGAATTTTGCTTCATTTAGACAGAGCTTAAAGAATGAAAGAATTTATTTTTAATGGTATCTTCCCTTTTAATGCCAAACCAATTCCCCATTCCTTTTTCTGTGTGAAATGGGATCGGTTCACTCAGGTCTTAATTTTGATTAAACTGTCAGATCTAGGGGAGAAAAGTCCAAGGTCAAGCAAATTGTAAAATACATTGATAAGGTCTATTCTAAGTAAAAGCAGAAAAAGTAACTTACAACAAAGAATCAAGTAACTACTTTGCTAGTACCCACCCCAAAGTTATTTTTGCACATCCTCCTGTAAACTCAGACCTAGGTTCAAACCCTAGCTCCAAAATGCCTATCGGCTGTGGAATCATGAATGATATATGGAATTTCTCTCTGCCTAGTTTCATCATTTGTTTAGTAGGATGATAATGTTCACGTTGCAGGATTGCTGTGATGATTAAAAGTAAGATAAAATGCTTAGCACACTGGTAGGTGGTAAGTATGATATCATAATGGTTATTGTATGGTTTTAAAATCTGTCTTCTTCCATATATTTTCATAAATAATCTCTCAGGCTAGAAAATTGAATTAGGAGGCTAACTAAGATTCTTGAAATTATTCTTCCTTTTACTAAAATATTCTGAGAATTCCAAAGTTTACATTCTCTAGCTAATTCAAATCACATTTCATTCAGATTTTTTTAAAGATATGTTTTAACCTTTAGTTTTGAAAAGGAAAGAAATGAAAAGTTATGAGAAATAGGAGTATATTTTCCAGAATTACCAAATCAGTATGAAATATTTTAATCATGCTGGTTGCCATACACACAGGCCCTGCTAAGGCAAATCGCCTAACCTTCTGGTGTGGTGGGCCTAGGTGGTCACGCTCTGGAGCACATTAGTCAACCCTTGATCCCCGGCTGGAGCTGATTGGAACAGAGCTGGGCACTGACAAAAGTTTGGCTCACACAGCCTAACTGTGCACAGGCCTCTTTCTCCACCCTTCTAAAAAGGGAAGCAGGGTGGGGTCTCCAGCTCTGCTCAGATTTTTGAAACAATTGAAGAAAGAGACCTTAATGAGGATAAGGCCAAAAAACCAATGGGGGTGATTATTAACACTCTACTCAGCAGAAATAAAAAATAACTTGGTTGAGAGGTTCCTTTGACTTTCCCTCTAGAATTCTGAAATTTTGGGAAAAACGACTTATTAATTATTTTGGTGTCTGGACCAGAGAACAAAGTCCACTCAATTCTTGGCCAGGAATTCCCCTAGAACAGGTAGTCCCTGTGCTGCCTGAGGCCTGGCTGTCAGATTCCCGGGGTTTCCACGCACATGTGTTCTTATAATAAATGCCCCACTGTCTGGGGATACTTGAGCCAGGCAAGAAGGTCCTGCCTGGAACTGGGATTTCTGTAATAATTAGTCTAGCCCAGGATGCTGCCTCAGGTAATGGAGCCCAGAACAGATATTTTGTGACATTTTTTTTTTTTTTTTATCACCAGCAACACTTATTCATTAGAGATATTTCCAAATAACCCAATTCTTCCACCCATGAGTTAACAGGCTAATTATGATATTATGTTTCCTTCAATACTGTATCTGTGAGGATTGTGTGCCACTACAAATAAAGAAAATACCACTCCAGTCACATAAAGAAATAAGGAATATTTTTTTTTGTCAGAGTAAGAAGTCTGGGGACAATCAGAAGCTCACCAGTACCAACGCTCCAGTGACGGGCGCGGCCTTTCCCGCACGGCTGCAACTACTGCGTTGTGACGACAACATAATTTAATGGTGTACGCTCGTTCTGCTCCTTTCATGCAGAGCAGACGGACCGCTCCCAGTGTTAGTCTGGGTTACGCTGCCATAGCAGAACAGCGCAGACGGGGCGGTCTGTGAAGAAGTCTCACTCCTCACAGCCATGCAGGCCGCGCAGCGCAGAGGAAGACCCAGCGCTGGCCCGGGGAGCGCCTCCTTGCGGCAGCCCCGCGCGGCACAGGCGGGAGCGCGACGAGCTGCTGCGTGCGGCTGGAGGCCCTGTTTAAGGGCCTTGATTCCATTAATGGGAAAAGCCCTCATGGCCTATTCACCTCTTCAAGCCTAGTTTTAATACCATAACATTGGCAACACCTGAATTTCAGAGAGAATTAGTGGAGGGGACAAAAACATTCAAACCGTAGCACCCAGGACCCCAATACGAGGGTCTAGTAGGGCTCTTCACTTGAGGGAGTTTTCTGTGATGGTTTGTGGTTAGCCCAGCTACCAGGTGCACTGTTCAGACAATTCCATCAACCTAGGGTCACGCAGGGGACACCACAGGCATCATCATCACCCTCTCCTTTCACTCTCCTCCTTTACTTTTCTTGGCCATTCATGCCCAGAAGTCCTATCCACAAAGACTGAATGGCAATCCACTAAATGACAAATATGACAAATAACTCCTAAGTTGCCTTAAAAGAGTTTTCCTTCTCTATCTAGAGAAACAATCAGTTCACCCTGGATCACAGGATGGGAATGTGCAGATGAGACGTACTTAGTGGCGTCCTCATTTGCTTTCAGTGGATTTTGACAATGTTTTAATGTGTTCCTTTTGTTCAGCCACTGCTCTTTCTTACCAGAAGGGTTGTAAGCTGGTTTCATTTACTTGTTCATACCATCAGGTTTCTTGTTTTCTAATTTTTCAAATACCAGGATCTTATAATACCATGATTATACGGAAAAAAATACATACAATAGAATAATATCTCGAGACATTATGGAATCAATATTTGAAAATACATACATTTAGGTTCTGTCCTATAAATATCATGTGGAAGGAGGACAATTTTAGGCCACAAATCTTGATCCTTTTTAGTTAATTATAAATTTACAGTTACAATGAAACAAATTCAGTTACATTAAAGATTATTAAATTATCAGTGAGTGACAATAAAACCTATTTTATTTAAGCAAGGAATGAATAGTGTTCATTTACGTAATTTTAGCTAAAACAGCATTCCTGTACTACTTCCCCTGGGAATCTCTGTTGAAAACTTTATTTGGAAACTTCCCATCACCCATAAGGGCCCCAATAGTTAAAATAATCAAACTCCACTTGACATGGTGTTTTATATGGGAAATAGGTTAACTGAAGAGGAAAATGTGGTTTTAATTTTTGTCAATTGAAATGTCATGTGTTTCATGTATAAGATAGTTCAGCTGGAACTGAACAGATAAAGCAATCCCAGATTTACCTTATTTTGATATTGCACAATAATTCAGTGTTTTTTGAAAGGAAATGCCATGAACTGATTCAAGTAACGTTAGTAATTAGCTCTTTATTATGCATTTATGGTTTTTAAATGAACCATGATGTAAATAGTCTTTCACAAAATAAATATATGCATTTCCATCCTTTCAATGAATCTATATACACATTTGATTGTCAAAAAATTGGAATTTTATTATTTTTATTTTTATTTACTTATTTAAGAAACAGGGTCTTGCTGTGTTGCCCATGCTGGAGTGCAGTGGTGTGATCATAGCTCACTATAACCTTGAGCTTCTGGGCTCAAGTGATCTTACCTCAGCCTCCCAAGTAGCTAAGAGTACTGGCATGTGCCACCACACTCAGCTAATTTTAATTTTTCTGTAGAGACAGGGTCTCACTATGTTGCCCGGGCTGGTCTTAAACTCCTGGTCTCAACTGATCCTCTCGCCTCAGCTTCCCAAAGTGCTGGGATTACAGGCATGAGCCCCTGCACGTGGCCTGGTTATATTTATTTATCACCTCAATGAGCACTCTGCTTCATACACATTAGTACACACACACACCCCCTTACACATCTCTCTCCACATTCCTTTCTAGGTCAAGGGAATATATTGATAATAATTGTTATAATCTTCATTTAGTAATTAGTCCATGCTAGAATGCCAGTCCATCTAACACTGATTTGGTCATGATATGCTGGATTATAACTAGGTCAAATGGTACTAATAAGGAAAATTGTTGGCTGAGAATCTAACTGAAAATTGAGTTTTGGGGTTTTCCCGATTGCTTATTTCTTCTTTCTCCAGTCCTCACTACTTACTATTTTGTTCTTTGTTCATTTAACAGCAATTTTACTGAAATAACATTGTGACCCCATCTTTGAGCTCAGGAGAAGTGGTGAGGCCAGGCTGAGAAGGTAATGAGGTCGTGTTCCTTTGTCCCAGCTCTCCAGTGAGAGTCTCCATCTTATGTGGACTTGCAGGATCAGGGAGAAGAGAGCAAGAGAAAAGTAAAGGGCACCAAGAGACACTCTAAAAAATATTTAGCATGTTTTTATTTCCTATATAATTGTTTACTAATCATTTGGCAGAAAAGAAAACATCTTATCCTACTCCAGTCTGTCATCTTCTTATACTTTCCTTCTGTTCCCCTTCTCATCTCCTGGTTTTTTTCTGCTTTTTGCATCTTACTACATCTCCTTTCCCATATTCTTTCATTCCTGTCTCCATTCTACCTTTTTGATATTGGATAACCTCTTGTGACATTACATTAATTCATATAGAAGCATTGCCACGTGTCGTGTGAAGTGGCTGGTTATTCCTTCTGGATGTTTGGGGCTGCGCTCATAAGTCTACTGCAGGGCAGGTGAGTGGGGGTGTCTCACCATCTGAGGCTGTGTCAACGTGTAGGTGAATACACTTCCACTATCACCCCTGCTAGTCTATCTTTCTCAGAGCAATCATATCCAACTCCTTAGATCATGATCAGAACTCCAGTCTCCCCTGACTAAACGCTCATGGTTGCCCCACTACTCTCAAAATAAAGTCCAAACTCTTGACCGTGAAGGCCCTCTGTAACCCGGCACCTCCCTAAGTCTCTGCCTCAGTATCCTTTTACTCTCTTCTTTCTGAGCTCTGCTTCATCCATGTTCACCTCTCAGTTCCTCAGACAAGCCAACCTCTTTCTCATGCTGGGGCAGGTTGGGGTCGGGGGACGGGGAAGAGGCTTTGCAGGTGCTCTTACCATTGCCTGAGCCTCCCTGCAGTTCTTTGCTTGGCTTTCTCCTTTCACCCTTCAGGTCTGTGTTTAAATATCATCAACTCAGAGAGGTCTTTCCTGACTACTTTTTCTCAAATAATTTTCCTCTCTCTCTCTCTCAAATACAAACTACACACACACACACACACACACACACACGTCCACACATACACTGGCCCATACATGTGCATACATGTAACTGCTGCCACCACCACCATCACAATTATGTTCAGTGATGTCACCATTTTTCCTCACAGCACTTAGCACGCATATTTTTGTTTTGCGTATTTGTTTGCATGTGTGATATTTATTCCCTCAGTTGGATGTAAACCCCAAGACAACAGAGACTTATTTGCTGTCTACATAGTTATATCCTCCATGTCTAGCCCAGTGCCAGGCACACCGTAGGTGCTAAAATAATGTGCTGAATATTGACTGAGCTGAGTGATATGAGCTTGATTTTATATTCAATTTTTGAACAAAATTCAAGTTTATTATTTAAATAGAGGAATAGAAAACATAAGACGACTTTTGGAAAAGAAGGTTTAACAGCCAGTTTTGCAGTTTTCTAAAGTTTTAGGCATACCTGACTATTTAACTCCTGTTCATTCTTCTTTATAATACTAACTCAAAGAATTAGTATTATAATAGTATAACATAAAGCTTTAGACGTGTAAGTGCACTGAATCCAAGATATATGAGAATCCAGCCCGGGACTGTGGACTGGACCAAGCACTGCACCTCATGGTAAACGTTATTTGTCAAGTAAAAAGCAGTCACAACAGGTGGCAGGAGTCCCCCAGAGAATGGAGCTAGACAGGCACACCCCAAGGGCGGCTGTATGGCCAGCCCCTCACATGCCCGAGGGGCACTGCATGAATAGGCAGAAAGCTGAAGAAGAATCAGGGAGTTTGGCTTTCCTGAGCTGAGTGTATTCATACATTGCCCTTCTTGACCATATGAGTTCTGAGTGCTCATGACTCAAAATTGAATTCTCTTGGAAGTCATATCTCTTCTGAACAGAGCCTGATAGTACCAGAAACTCAGAGGAAGAAGTTTTAAGGCCACAGGCTTTTAAATATCATTGTATGATTTTTGGAAGGTATTTCATCAGAATTCCTTGAACATTAGAACAAAGGCTAACAAACCATGGCCCACAGGCCAAATGTGGCCAGCTGTCCATTTCTTTTTGTAAATAAAGTTTTATTGGAATACAGCCACGCTTAATCATTTATGTATTTGTGTTTGACCAATTTTTTCCTAGTACAGCAGAGTATATGACCTAAAAGGCCTAAACTACTTACTATCTGAACACAGATAGTAAGAAAAAATTCTAACCCTTGCACTATAACTTAACAAGTGAGACTTCATTTTAAAAGTGAAACACCTAATTATTAGTCAATGTGAATTTATAAAACACCACTCAACACAACCAGAATCCTACCAAGTTTTGCTTGCACAGAATTCCACTGGGCTTCTCTTCCTGTCTTCTCCCAAACAAATGCTTGGCTGCATTACACCCTGCACATGCTATTTGCTGTTTGTTGTCACTTTTAACCTATTAACAATTTACCTCCTTTACATTCTCCCTTTCTGTTGTGCCCAGCATGGTGTATCCCTATTGCCACACTTGTGTGCTGTGATATTTAGACAATGCTTCTCTATGTTTATAAGACTCCACAGGAAACATCACTGCTCCCTCAGGAAGGGTTTCTGGAATTGTTCACATTCTCCACCATTTACAACTCACTTCTAGAATTGCATATGCTCTTGAAAATGTATCATTCACCAGAGTCTGAGAAAATGATTTAACACAAATTACATATTCATTTAAATTATGTAGACTCAGAAAAGAAAAAGCCACAGTAAGGTCTAGTTTGTATAATAATAAACAAATTTCATTTATCAATTCAAGGAGTCTCTTGGTTGAATCCTTGGGGTTTTCTAGATTTAATATCATGTCATCAGCAAAGAGTGAGAGTTTGATCTCTTCTGCTCCCATTTGGAAGCCCTTAATTCCACTCTCTTGTCTGATTGCTGTAGCAAGGACTTCCAGCACTATGTTGAATAGAAGTGGAGATAGTGGGCAACCTTGTCTTGTTCCAGTTGTAAGTGGGAATGCTTTCAATTTTTCCCCATTCAGTATAACGTTGGCTGTGGGTTTGTCATATATGGCTTGTATCTTTTTTAGGTAAGCCCTGTCTATGCCTATTTTGTTAAGCGTTCGATAAGAATGATAAATAAAAGGGTGTTGAATTTTGTCAAACACTTTTTCTGCATCTATTGAGAGGATCATATGGTCTTTGTTTTTGCTTCTGTTTATATGGTGAATTACATTTATAGATTTGCATATGTTGAACCATCCCTGAATCCCTGGGATGAAGCCACTTGGTTGTGATGGATTATTTTCTTGATGAGCACCTGGATTCAATTAGCTAGAATTTTGTTGATAATTTTTACATCTATATTCATAAGGGATACTGGTCTGTACTTTTCTTTTTTTATTGCATCCTTTCCTGGTTTTGGTATCAGGATTCTCAGGATACAAAATCAATACACACAAATCAGAGGCATTCATATACGCCAACAACAGTCAAAGTGAGAACCAAATCAAAGACTCAATTACCTTCAAAACAGCAACAAAGAAAATAAAGTACCTAGGAATATATTTAACTAAGGAGGTAAAAGACCTCTACAGGGAGAACTATGAAACACTGAAGAAGGAAATAGCAGAGGATGTAAATAGATGGAAGAACATACCATGCTCATGGGTCAGAAAAATCAACATTGTTAAAATGTCTATACTACCCAAAGTAACCTACAGAGTCAATGCAATCCCTATTAAAATACCATCATCATTTTTCACAGATACAGAAAAAATAATTTTACGCTTCGTATGGAACCAGATGAAGAATGGAACCCCATATAGCAAAAGCAATCCTAGGCAATAAAAACAAAATAGGAGGTATCAATTTACCAGACTTCAAATTATACTACAAGTCTATAGTAATTAAAACAGCTTGTGACTGACACAAGAACAGGGACATTGACCAGTGGAACAGAAAGAGAACCCAGATATAAAACCATCCTCATATAGTCACCTAATCTTTGACAAAGCAGACAAAAACATACACTGGGGAAAAGAATCCTTATTCAATGAATGGTGCTGGGAAAACTGGATAGCCACATGTAGAAGACTGAAACAGGACCCACACCTTTCACCTCTCGCAAAAATCAACTCACTCTGGGTAACAGACCTGAACCTTAGGTGTGAAACTATTAGAATTCTAGAGGAAAACGTTGGAAATACTCTTCTAGACATTGGCCTAGGCAAAGAATTTATGAAGAAGACCCCTAAGGCAATCATGGCATCAACAAAAATAAATAAATGGGACCTGATCAAATTAAAAAGCTTTTGCACAGCCAAAGAAACTGTCAAGAGAGCAAACAGACAACCTACAGAATGGGAGAAAATTTTCGCAAGCTACACATCCGATAAAGGGCTGATAACTAGAATCTATTTAGAACTCAAGAAAATCAGCAAGGAAAAATCAAACAACCCTATCAAAAAGTGGGCAAAGGACATGAACTTCCCAAAAGAAGATATAATAATGGCCAACAAACATATGAAAAAATGCTCAACATCTCTAATCATCAGGGAAATGCAAATCAAAACTGCATGAGATATCACTTATATCCAGTGAGAATGGCCCTTATTAACAAGTCCCAAAACAATAAATGTTGGCGTGGATGTGGTGAGACAGTAATATTCCTACATTGCTGGTGGGACTGCAAACTAGTTCAACCTCTGTGGAAGGCAATATGGAGATACCTTAAAGCAATACAAGTAGATCTACCATTTGATCCAGCAATCCCATTATTGGGCATCTACCCAAAAGAACAAAAGTCACTCTATGAAAAAGACACTTGTACTCGAATGTTTATAGCAGCACAATTCAGAATTGCAAAAATGTGGAAACAATGTAAGTGCCCATCAATACATGAGTGGATTAATAAAATGTGGTATATGTATACCATGGAGTACTATTCAGCTATATGAAACAACGGTGATATAGCACCTCTTGTATATTCCTGGATAGAGCGGGAAGCCATTCTATTAAGTGAAGTATCCCCAAGAATAGAAAAATAAGCATCACATGTACTCACCAGCAAATTGGTATTAACTGATCAACACATAAGTGGACATATAGGAATAACATCTATCAGGTGTCGGGCAGGTGGGGGGGAGGGAATGGATATATACATACATAATGAGTGTGATGCACAACAGCTGGGGAGATGGACACGCTTGAAGTTTTGACTCCAGGGGGTAGGGAGGCAAGGGAAATATACGTAACCTCAACATTCGTACCCCTCTAATATGCTGGAAAAAAGAAAAAAAGAGGAAAAAAAATAAACAAAAAACCCCAAATTTCTCTTAGAAATAACATATAAGATTCAAATTCTAAAATAAGCTGGAAACTGTAACTCACAGAAAAGATACATTTTCAGGCTCAAAAGAAAAGGATATTTTATGGCAGTAATAGGAAATTTGGAAAGGCTGGGAAATATTTCTCCTTAGTAAACATATGAGTATTGATAATTTCTATCAATTCATAGGAATATGTGCAGACATTTAATCTGATGTTTATTTTATCAGGTATAGATTTTTTCTGTAATTGTGAGAAATACATTATTAAATAGGCAACAGGGTATATGTCATACATAATGTTTTCTTGCAGAAACTGTGAACAAATAAATATTCTCCTCTTCTTTTCCCATCTCTAGAACAGTGTCTGGAATATAGCAGACACTCAAATTATCAAATGAATGAACAAATGAAAATTAAGTTCAAGTCACATTCATATGAGTTTGAAAAATACATTTTTTTACTGGGATTATGATTCTTGAATAAATTTATAACTATATTTTTGGCTTTTGCTTATTACAGAATCATTTAAAATCAGGTTACTGGCTAGGGAAACATCTGGGCAACATGCAAGAAAGAATGCCCAACCTTACTCTAATTCTTGTGTATGATACCACTGGCAAGCAGTCCTGGACAATCTCAACTTTCATATTTATTTTGAATAGCTGCTTCACTACCTACAAGCCAAGATAAGTTGGCTTATTAAAATTAATGATGCCAATAAGGATAGACAAATAGATCCATGTAACAGAACAGAAAGTCCAGAAATATATGGTCAATTCACATATGTGGTCAATTCATTGTTGACAAAGATGTCAAGACAATTCAATGAAGACAGGAAAATATTTTTCAAAAATGATAGTGAAACAGCCACATACATATAGGGAGAAAATTAATATCAATTCCCTACTTTCGCCACACACAAAAATTAACTCAAGATAGATCATAGGGCTAAATATAAAGCAAAAACTATAAAGCTTCTAGAAGAAAGCAAAGGACAATATTTTCAAAGATTTCATAAATAACACAAAAACACTAAATATAAAAGAAAAATATAATAAATTATACTTCCTCTAAGTCAGAAACTTCTCATTATAAACACTATTAAGAAATTAAAATATAAGCCACAGATTAGGAAGACATGTATATAAAAAGAAATATCTATGTATAAACTAAGACAAATAACCATATTTTTTAAAATAGACAGAATCTTTGAGTAGATTATTCACAGCAGAAAATGTATAGTCAATAAGTTCATGAAATAATACTCAACATTATTAGTTGTTAGTCATCATGAAAATGCAAATAAAAATCACAGGCATACCACCAGACACATACACTAGAAGGCCTAAATTTAAAAGACTGCCAATACAGATGGAAGATGTGGAAAAACTGGAACTGTCATACATGCCTGATGGGAATGTGAAATGCGAGAACCACTCTGGAAAACTGTTTAGTAGTTTCTCATACAGTGAAACCTATACCTACCCAAATGGTATGGACATTCTAAATAATTACCTAAGAGAAATGAGAGTATATGTCCATAAAAAGTCACATACAAATGTTTATAGAAGCTTTATTCATAGTAGTGAAAAATTGGAAACAACCTAAATATACATCAACAGATAAATGGATTAAAAATAATGGCATATCTGTACAATAGAATATTGCTCCATAATAATAATGAACAAACTATTGATATACATAACAGGGATCTCTCTGAAAACATGATGCTGAAAAATTCAGATACAAAAGAGAATAAACTGAATCATTCCATTTATATGAAATCCTAGAATAGGCAAACTAATCTGTAATGATGGAAAGTGCATCAGTGATTACTTGGTGGGTAGGTGAGTAGGTGGAGAATTGACTACAAAGTTCAATGGATGTGTTCTTACATATGAATATAATCATTTGTCAAAACTCATCAAATTATATGCTTAAAATGGGTGCATTTTATTGTGTGTGGATTATACATCAGTAAAGAGGATATAAAAAGGAAAATATTTTAAATGGACAAAAGATGTGAACAGATCATTAAAAAGAGATACAAATCTCCAACAAGCCCATGTAAAAGTGCTTAACTTCATTAGTCATTAGGGAAATGCATATTATGATCATAGTGACATATCATTTCCTACTCATTATAAATATCTACCCTATCACCCATCAATTTTACTCCTAGTTCTGAATCCAGAATAAATGAAAACATATCCACTGAAAAACTTATGCAGATTTGTTTTAGATTCTACATATAAATGAGATCATAAGTTTTTGTCTTTCTATTTCTGGCTTATTTCACTTAGCATAATGTCCTCCAGGTTCATCCAGCTTGTTGAAAATGGCATAATTTCCTTCATTTTTAAGGTTTAATAATATTCCATTTTTTATATTATACTACATTTTCTTTATTCATTCATCTGTCAATGGATACTTAAGTCATTTCCATTACCTTGGCTATTGCAAATAATGCTATAACGTACAAAGTAGTGCAGATATTTCTTTGACACATTGATTTCATTTCCTTCGGATATATACCCAGAAGTGGGGTTGCTGGATCATTTGGTAGTTCTATGTTTAACTTTTTGAGGAACCTCCATTCTGTTTTCCATAATGGCTGTACCAATTTACCTTCCCATCAACAGTGTACAAGGGTTCTCTTTTCTCCTCATCCTTGCCAACACTTGTTATCGTTCATCTTTTTGATAATAGCCATTCTAACAGGTGTGATTTTTGTTTCACACTAATCACATCCTAATGATTAGTGATGTTGAACATCTTTTCATATACCTGTTGGCTATTTGAGTAGAATGGGAGTTACCAGGGGCTGGAGGATGGGGATGTGAAGGGAAGATATTGGTCCAAAGGTATAAACTGTCAGCCATGAGATGAATAAGTACTAGAGACCTAATGTACAGCATGGTGACTATAGTTAATAATAATGTATTTTATACTTTAAATGTGCTAATATAGTAGAATCCAAGTGTTTTCACTACCAAAAATAAAAGGTAACTATGTAAGGTGATGAATATTTTAATTAGGTTGACTGTGATAACATTTCACAATGTATATATACATATATCAAAACATCTCATTGTGCATGCTAAATAAATACAATTTTTATTTGTCAATAATACCTAAATAAAACTGGAAAAAATTTAAAATAAAAAAAATTGGGGAAAAAAAGACTTGTGCAAGTTTATAACCACTTTAGTTATAGAAGGCCCAAACTAGAAACAAACCAAATACCAATCAATAGAATAAACAAATGTGAAATAATCAGATAATGCAATTATACTCACCTGTAAAAAGAACTGAACTACTGATATACAAAGCAACATGGAAAAATTTGAAAAACATTCTGCTGAGCCTAAGTCAGATATAAGAATATGTATTGTATGATTCTATTCATATAAAGTTTATGAATGGCTAAACTCTTTGGTGATAGAAATCAGAATTATAGTTACCAATGGAGGGAAGATTGGCTGGAAAGGAAGAGAGGAAACTTTGTGGAGTGATAAGTGTCCTCTACCCTGACCGAGATGATGGTTGCATGGTATATATCTATTAAACTCATTGATTTTAGGAACTTGAATTTAAGAACTCAAAATTGATTACATTTTACTCCTTGTAGATTTTATCCCAAGTATTAAAACAAACAACCAAAAAAACCCCAGCCAAGTCAATTGAATAATTATAGCCTTTAATCACCCCTTTTCTTTCATGGATAATCTGGCTAATAAATACATAATGGATTAATGTTAAAAATTTACTTTATCTACTTTTCTTCGAAGAAAATTATTTTAAAAATCATCCCTTTACATGGAATTTGATTATCTTTTAGCTATTAGAACATTTAATTCATAGTTGAGTCATCATTGTCAGCATCATCCAGTGATGTAAAATGATATTTACTACTTTGCTTAGTAGTACTTGAGGTTTTTTACTTAAGGACTAATTATTTTTCCTTGGATTTATTTTCTATAGCAAGGAAATATTTACTGCATACCAGGGAGAAGGAAGTAGAAGAGACCAAAAATATCTAAAATAAGCAGTCATTATTAGTTGAAAGGAAAGACTTGAGATTTAAGAGTTACCAGACAAAAGAGCATACCTTCTAGGAGCCTTATCTTGTATCATTTGTTCTGTTCTTTGCCTTTCTATTTTGATCATGCATTTTGAGTGCCTCTGAGTATTGAAGAAGGGGGCCGGTGGAAACAGGGGCAGAATAGCTGAAAGCTGCAAGATTCACATCTCCTCTTGCAGGTGTTGGTATTAGTATATGAAGCTGCTGGGTAACAGGAACCTCAGCCTTTGTCGCCTGGATGTATCCTGGCAACCTGTCAACAAAAGGGACTGGACTGAGTTGTCTAGTAACTGACTGGGAAAATCCAAAACAAGGGGAGAAGGAACTCAGAAACAGACAGCAAAATAGACATGGACCTCAGCTTTCTTTTAAATTGATTCCAGGAATTTTACCAATGGACTGAGTATCCGAAAAGGAGAGGCAGGTTAATTGAAGTCACAAGGCTCTTTTTTGATGTGGAAACTCAACTATTTTTTAAGGAAGAAAAGAATATTTACTGATTATCTTACTGATCTTTTCTAGGGACTTTCGAAGGTATCATCTAAATGGAAGAGTTTGGTCTCTTCTAAAACGGGGACATGAATATTCTTCCTGATTCTCAAAGGGTATTCTATGCTTTGGTCTAAAATGCAAGAAACTATAAGATGTAGACTCTATGCTTTGTTTATTTTTCTAATGCATTCTAAGATATAGAAAACATTTTTAAAAACTAAAGTCAACATTTAAAAATATATCAGAAATAATTTTTCATATTTAAAAATACTCTGAGATATTAAGATAATTGTGGTACAATTCCACAATGAAATACTCTGTAAGAGTTAAAGTTATGAGATGAAAGAGTTTATTAACATGGGAAAAGTTTCACAATATATTGCTAAATGAAAAAGAGAAGCTACAAAACAGAACAAATAGTATGATCTCATTAACTCTGTGTGTATGTGTATGCACACACACCATTAACTCAGTGGACATGTACCACATTTTAACAGTGGTTACCTATGGGTGGTGAGATTAAGGAATATTTTATCGGGTGTTCCTTGGAGTTAAGGGTCAAAAAAACCTCATACGACCTCTAATATTTCAAGACCCTGCCCCTCATCCTCTGATAATGGAGTTGGGAGTGTTAATTCTGCTGAAGTGACTTCAGAGCGCACAGTCTGGAGATCCCACTGTACAATACATTTCCACATCCTAACTTCCTATAGTGCTCTAAAGATGAACAGATAAAAGATATCTCAATTATGCTATCACACAAAATAGTTCTCATTTTCTCCTGAAATCATTTAAAAGACACCATATAAAATAATAATGCATGCCTAAAACGACGTAAGAGCTGCTGTGATGTCAGGGATTAAATATTGAGATGGGGGCAAGAAAACTCCGTTTTACCTGTGAACTTTTACTAACCGTTGTGTCCCTATGTAGCATACTTCTCACTTTACACACACGGCCTGCACTGTTGAACTGACTGTGAGCTAAATGCGATATTTCACTAAAGAAATTGCCCAATAAATAAACAAACACTACCCCAATGCACACACGATATTCGGTCCAGATGGCAGAGCAGACCGGAAGCGCCGACCTACGACAGGCGCGCAACCCCAGGAAAACATCGCGAGAACTGGCATTTCCACGGTGAAACAGGGCACAGAGTTCTCTATCCCAACCGTAGCAACTGCTCTGAGGAGGCCCAAGGATAACAGAGCTCGCGGCAGCTGGGAGCTGGGTGGCTAATGGTGCGTTCCCAGCCGTCTCTTCCCTGGCGGCTGCCCGGTTGCCAGCTGCTTTTCTGCGTTTGCCGAAGCTGCTTCTGCAACGGGCTGGAGAGGATCCTTCATTTATCCCCAAATTCTGGACTCTTTTGAAATTCATGGGCTTGTAGTTTCAGCCCAAATTGAACTTCTGGTGCTCAAATGTATTTCATCTTGGCAGAACAGGCCTTCCTAGGTCCTCTCCTCTTCTCTCTCTCTTCTTTTAAAGAATCCAAAACTTTTAAGCTGCTTATATTTAAACACAAACACACACGTACGCACACACTCTCAGACGGCATCTTGGACATCAAATAGCTCTTACAACACACAACCTCTTGATGATTTAAGTGTGAATGAAGCAGAAACATATGGATTTGATTTCCCATAAATCACATACGCTCCTAAAAAATCAAGGGGGAATGTACTTGGCATGATGTATTCTATCTGGTTGAACCCAAAACATCTGAAGAATACTTAGAGGCTAATGAATCCAAAATATTTACCCACCCCTATTTATAACATTGCGGGGAGCGACGCCCTTGATTTATGGCGACAGCTAAACTGCTCACATCTGTTGAGTAGGCAACAAGCAACCAGCGTGGGCTTCAAGATAACAGCGTCTTTCTTCTGGTCCGGCTCCAGGCAGTCAACTCTGCCTCGGATCAAAGACATTGAAGCTCTTACTTGAGCTGGTCTGGTTCGCTCTTGCTTGAGCTTTTCTCACCTAAAACAATTGCGAGTTATTTCAAGTTATGTGATGTCCCATCATGCTTTTGTCATTGAGGGATGACGCCAGCCTCCACCAATAATCCAGATCTGACCCCTTGTGGCAGTAGCCCCACCACAAGGAACTCTGGCTTATTTTCCCTTCATAAAATCACAGCTGTTGTGCCTGCCCCTGACTTTTTCATTAAAGGAGTAAATCATGGCGATTTTTTATGGAGCAGGAAGAACGCTTCTCCTTGCTGGTATGGTGTCTCTGACCATCCACACGTCTCTTCATTGATGCAAAGCCCAAATCTTCGCAAGCTACTGATAATCGTTTTGAGTTTATTTAAACTTGGCAGGGACTACATTCTGTGTGCAAGGATTTTTTTTTTTTTTTTTTTTTTTTTTTTTTTTTTACTGGCAGCAGCAGGAATCCAAACAGGATGTTTGTGAAGTCTGGCAAAATAGGTTCACTAGGCGCCTTGTTCTCTTCTACGCAATTATTTTTTACTTCATACTTATCGCCTAACTCAGAAACAGCCAGTGCCAGCCACATGAAATCTGTTATCTCATCCTTTAACAACTCAGGAGGTTAGGCATTAGTATCCTTGTTTGACAGGTGAGGAAACTGGGGCTCATGGGCATTAAGCCACTTGCCCCTGATGGCAAGGCTAATCCAAAGCAAATCTGGATGGACATGTAGGTCTTTCTGCTGCCCAACAACTTTCCTTCCACTGCATTCTGCAAGATCTTGCTTCCAGATTGCCATATCAAATAGTAGGACCTCAAAAAAGAGAGTTATTTTCTAAATATGCCTTTTGTCACAAGAACAGCCTTCGCATAAATTGAGCTTTATATACTGTACTGTATTGAATTTAAAAATGTCTAAACGTATGGCTAAGTAGTACTCCATGGTATACATATACCACATCTTCTTAATCCACTCATGAATTTTTTGGCACTTAGGTTGATTCTACATCTTTGTAATTGTGAATTTTGCTGCGATAAACATTTGAATGCAGGTGTCTTTTTGATAAAATGACTTCTTTTCCTTTGGGTAGATATCCAGTAGTGGGATTGCTGGATCTACATTTATTTCTTTGAGGAATCTCTGTACTGTTTAATATTTTGAGAAAAAAAGGTCTAAATTTAAAACATTGCAAAACGTGTTCTGTGGTAGATTAGAAAGAATGAGGAGGGGATACACTTTAAAGATGAACTTTTAAAAGTTTTAAAAAATTGATTGTATATCACTTAACTCCAGTGAGTATGGCCTTTATCAAAAAGTTCCAAAACAATAAATGTTGGCGTGGATGCGGAGAGATAGGAACACTCCTACACTGCTGGTGGGGCTGCAAACTAGTACAACCTCTATGGAAAGTAGTATCAGATGCCTCAAAGAGCTACAAGTAGAACTACCATTTGATCCAGCAATCCCATTACTGGGCATCTACCCAAAGGAAAAAAAGACATTCTATAAAAAAGACATCTGCACTAGAATGTTGACAGCAGCACAGTTCACAACTGCAAAGAAAGATGTGGAAACAATCTAAGTGCCCATCAATACATGAGTGGATTCATAAAATGTGCTATATGTATACCATGGAGTACTATTCAGCTATAAGAAACAATGAGAGCTGGAGCCCATTCTACCAGGTGAAGTATCCCAAGAATGAAAAAACAAGCACCACATGTACTCACCCTGAAATGTGTACTAATTGATCAACACTTAGGTGCACATATGGTAGTAACATTCATCGGGTGTTGGGTAGGTGGAGGGGGAGGAGGGGATGGTTATATTCACACCTAATGGGTGTGGTGGGCACCGTCTGGGGGATGGACATGCTTGAAGCTCTGACTCGAGTAGGGCAAAGGCAATATATGTAACCTAAACATGTGTACCCCTGTAATATGCTGAAATAAAAAAATAAAAAATAAAAAAATAAAAAAATTGATTGTATTTGATGTATCGGAGTCCTGCCCACCGGATCTTGAAACCTCAAATAGTACTTGCCCTAAGGCAGTGTTTTTATTATGTTTTTATTATGGCCCCTCCCCACCAAGACTTTTTAGGTTTATTTTCCTAATCCTCCCTCACCCACAACGAAATTTTAATACCACAGATTGACCTTATATGGGTTTATGTACTGAGGCCTTTTGGTGGGCCACAGAGCAACGTAATATCTAAGATCATGTCACCCCCCCAAACCAATTTCCACTGCTCCCATGGGGAATGCATGCCAAGGGAGATGCATCCAAAGGGCTGACAAAGGTTTTGGCCTCAGGTGATCTCACAGTCAAGTGGATGTGCAGAAAAGTGGTCAGGAGGACATAGACACCATGATAACCCTTCCCAAATTGCCAGAACATTACAGTCAATTTTCCCTTGCCTGTATTCAAGAGAAAAATGGACTTGTTTGAAAAGGGGCAATACGTGTATTATATTTTGAATGCATTTGAGTGATTTTATCATAAAACTACAACTCTTGCAGTTGAAGTGGACTTCAAAATATTAATAGCATCTAATCCAGCCAACAGTCTTCAGGCAAAAAGATATTTTTGGTCTGACTTTTTCAAATTGATGAGGCGTTTAAGCAGAGGACCTTCAGTTATTTGTTTATGTGGCACAGATTTAAATTCAGATTCCAATAAAAAAAAAAGTCAAAAGACTTCCTTGCTTTACCTTTGGCCAAATAAAAACATCGCCAAGGCAGATAGAGGGCTTTCTTTCTTTTGATCTTCCTTCCTGTAGACAGGGACTGTTTCTTCAGTATTATATCTAGTGTTCCACTAATAATAAAATATTTTGTATATACTGTGTCATAAAACCTCCTGTTCTGAGGGCCCAAGATTCTAGGTTTTCAGTGTTTGCTGTGAGTCTGGGCAGCACATCACAGCCCTGGCTCTCCTGGCCTTCCTGGCTCGGTCTCTCTCCTACTCCTCCACTTCTCTCCCCAACTTTTCCGCACCCCCACAGCAAGTCTGAGCACAGCGCTTGTACGCAGCGCTGAACACAGGTGCTCCGTGCATGTTTTTCCATTATGCTGGACACCTTTCTTGTTAAAAGAGATAATAGTGACCAGTTGGGTAGAATAAGTCCAGAGTTACAAGATGTTAAGGCCAGGTTAGCACTTAGTTCAAGTTTTGTTCTTAATATAATGTAAATGTTTTGAAATAATTTTGCCTCTTTTTGGAGATTTGAGATTTGGCAGAAGTCCAAAACTTTTTGGCCTGTGAACAATAAATATTCTAATAAATACTTAATCACAAGTTTATTACTCAAAGATTTCTAAAGCTGGTTTAAATTAGAGGGTTCATGGCTGATAACTAATATTTTACTTTTTCATGTGCATTTTTGTGAAGGGCATTTCAACTCCTTAATTAAAGACAGTAAGTTACAAGGAAATTCTTTCTTATTTTCATTCTTTCCACCAGTCTCAGAGAAAGGGATATTTCTTCTCCCGGGTAATATGCTTCCACAGTGAGCGCCTCCTTTCTAGCACCTTTAATTTCTCCTATTCCACTGGCTTCTCCCTTTCAGAAAACTTTTAAACAGACAGGAGTCCTCTGTCATAAGAAACAAAACAAAACAAAACAAAACAAAACCCTGCATTTGCTGTGTGTTCCGACTTCTTCTGGAGTAAGAGTGATTTAAATCACTGGCTCCATTCTCCTCCTATTTTTCTTCATTTTTACTCACCTCTCTACCCCACCATTTGGGTTCTATCCCCCCCCTCACTGAAGCATCTTCTTAGAACATCATTGATGTCTTCCCAATCAGCTCAGCCAAGAGTTTTTCCTGGTTTCTGTCAACCACAACGGCTTTGATATGTTTAGCTGTTGCCCTCCCATCCTCCCTTAACCATCCATTGATGTTAGGAGGAAAAGTACAGATTGCTCAGACTGACTTCAAGACCTGATAAATATGAATATAATCCATCCAAGAAGGAGAGAGTCCAAAACCTAAGTCTCAGCCATAAGTCATGGCATGGAAGCTGTTTGTCACCACTATGAGTGAGTAGAGGGAGAGATGGCAGCTGGTTCGTAGGAAGCACTGTATTCTGAGACCTAGAGAGAAAGCAGAAAGTTCATTCTTGTTGTATGCCAAGTCTCATGCCAGGCAGTTTTCTGTTGGGATTTCCCTTTGCTATGGTGGATGGAGTTTTCTGTCTTTCCTCACTTCTTAATTTCTGCAGATCTTTGCCACTGTAGAAACTTGTTTAGAGTAATAACACATGACAGTTTTACCAAAGAGATGGTCAATATCAGCAAGACTAGTTTGTTTGCCTTGGAGAGGCTCTCCTTGAACCCTGAAAGCCTTCAGCTGACTTACGTGGGGACTCGTGCCATGTCCCCCTTACCCTTGCTGATGACCTGCTGAGGCCAGATTGAGGGCACGTGGTGAGGGATGAGGATGCCAGGAAAAGTCGGCATTTTCCACACACCCACCCATATGAACCAAAATGAAACTTGATGGGAAAACATTCTCTGGATCACTGGTTCTCAACTGGTGGTGATTCCTCCACCTCCAGGGACATTTCACAATGTCTAGAGACATTTTGGGTTGTCACAAAGGGGTTGAAAGGGAATGCTCCTAGTGGGTAGAGGCCAGGGATGCTGCTAAACCTCCTGAAAAGCCCAACTGAGTCTTCCCTAAAAAGAATTATCTGGTCCCAAATGCTAGTGGTACTAAGGTCTACCTTGTGCTCTGGTCTCTCTGTGTATAAAATGGGCTATGAGTTATGATGCTTTTTTTCTAGAATAGGCTGAGTCAACAGGCTCTTTCCAGACTCATGGTGCATAACTAAGAGGTTCCATCACAAATGAAGCAGCAGGGCCAGAGTCTCAGCAGCTTACTCATATTTCTATAGCTAATAAGTGAGGACGTCTTCGAAATTGCACACAAGCCCTGCCTGACTCACCTCATGGCTCATGCTCTTTCCCACGTCACCTGCCCCAAGTAGCTGAGCTGCAGACATCCAGTCATATATGACTAAGGGCAAAATCATTTCTGCAGTGCAAAAATTAGCTAGAGAAAGTGCAAGGACAGAGAACCGAGACCAAGTCTTCCTCATGAAAACTTTAATGGAATTAGAGTAGGCAAGAAGCTAGGAGCTGTATGATGTGTAGGCAAATGCAGACCCTGAGGTGTGAGGCCATGTTATAGGAAAATAGGAAGACAAGGTCTAGTCCTGCTAGTCCAGGTCAGTTGCACCAGAATCTGCTCCTAGATAAAGCAAAGACTGGCAGAGGCTCTTGTGAAATGATGATTCCAGACAAGTGAACTTGGTGGTAACCAGATTCTATCCTAGCATATGCCCCATTTCTTATATTCTCTGGGCTTTGACTCACTCAGCTCTCCTGTTCTCCCAGCTTCCAGCCCAAGCAACTTCTTCCTCTCCTCCTTCTCCCCTAAAGCTGCTTCTTGGAGTGGCTGTTCAATAAACAACCAGCGAATTTTGAACTTTTTGCCTAGTAAGATAACACTTATGCTTTATATTGTTATTATTAACAGTATATTATGGCTCCAACATCAGACTCAGAAAGGAAAATTTTATTTCTGTTATGGTAGAGTCACTGCTTTGAGAAATATTAGCTATTTTTGCAGTTAAACTCTATTTTACCTTATTTTAGAAAAGAGGCATCTGGTCTAGAGGGAGAAAATTATCTACCCAATTGAAAGTAGAGCCAATGAAGATATGGTTTTGCCCACTTTATTATTATATATTTATATTTTCTGGAATGGGCAATATGTGTGTGTATATATACACACACATACATATATACACACGCAGTACAAAATTAAAAAATAAAAACGTAAATTCTCTTTCCACCCTGACTCACCAGGTTCCCCTCCAGGACCCTACCACAGCAGCAACTTCTTTTACCAATTTCTTGTGTATCCTTCCAGAAAAATCTATGCATTTACAGATGTGTATCTATGTGTGAATACTGACTCCTGATCTGCAGGCCAGGGCACTTTCCATCCTCTTTATGGCCACCACAGCTTCTGTTGCTCAAGACAAGCCATGACAAAACAGATGACACATTTGTGCTGTTGAAGGAAAACTCAGTGACTCAGAGGGACACAAATTGTTCCATGCACCTTTCATCCTCATTACCAGGTAACTTTGCCAACGTCAAGTGGTGACATTCTGATTTACCACTCAACCAAATGAATACAACTCGCATTTGATGAGGATCTGAAATTCAAATACCAAAAAGCAGAAAAATATATTTTCCTAAGTTTTCCGGTTTCGTAATCAAACTTGCTTTTTTACTTTGTTGAGAATATTATTTTCCTTTTAGTTCAAATGAATGCAATCTATGTGGAAAACTGAAAATAGGATTCCTCCCATCACCAATTAATCACCAAATCTTCAAATTTAAGAGCAGGTTCCACCACATTACTGAAATGTTCAGATAGCATCTCAGAAAAAAGGACCCCAGGAGCCTCACTGTTTTCTCTGACCAGATTAGGCTGAGCTCAAATCGGTCTCCAGATATGAAATGCAAATTGGGCTCACGTGGCTCTGCCATTTACAAGCACCTGTATTCAAATAAACCAGGAATACATTTCTCTTGGCTCTTATAGAACCCTTTAAATAGACTCCAGCTCTCCTAAGGTTTTTGTCTGGGTTGCCTGAAAGTGGACAATTTTCCCAAGTTTGCTTTGGCACCCATGGCATGGATTTTTATTGAAAGTCCCGGTTGTTTTAGTGGGCGCCAGTTTGCCAACAGTTCTCTGTGGGGGCCTCCCAGCCAATTCGATGAGAACTATGTGCACCTAAAACATGCCAAGTGATCTAAGGAGTACCCTGTCCCTGACTTTTTGCTCTCTTTTGTATGACTGCTGATGCGTCTCCTCTTTCAATTTAAGGACACAATACTGAATGTGTCTGCAGCACTTTCAAAGTCAAATAGCTGTTTCTAAATTGAAAACTATTCTACTTTTTCCCTGCAAACATGTCTGTTTCTCTGGGGTTAGATCCAATTTATTCTATTATATCACATCAAGTTGGTAAGGTGACAGTGAGATAGGCTCATCAGGAACATGTATTTTTCATGAATGAAACAAAATAAGGATTTGGTTGAGAAAAGGTGGGAATATAGCCCAAGACTGATTCTGAAAACAGCCTTTAATAACCAGTGGAAAGATCACTCGTTTGGGAGGCTTGTAAATAAGTGTGCAGATGCATTTACACCACCACATGTAAACCCTCATGTAATCACAGGAAGTCAAACCAAGATTGGCTTAAATTGGAGTTTACAAGGTCCTTGCCCCAAGATTAAGAAGTGTCCCACATTTTTCCTTTATTATTTTTTCTATATGCCATTTCCCTTGTGTTTTATTACTTTGTATGATTGGAAAGTTTTTACAATTTTACTTTATGAAACACTTAAGAAGACTTAGTTTATTTATGGCTCAACCATGAAACAGCAGAATTCTCATTTTTAAAACTAGACTAAAATTCTCTAAGCCAGTTATTTCTTATTTCACGTCCATATTATTTCAAATAAATATAAACAACTTTCTTAGTAAGTTTTTTCAATAAGGCCAGCAAACTAATGCACAGCAGAGAAGAAAAATGTACTTGAAAACAGATTTTATTAGCTGTTCTAGTGAAAAAAAAATGTTTCATACCAACCAAAACTAAAAAGAAACCTGTTATTTTACAATCCTCACCTTCCCTTCAATTATACCAGCTTTAATGTTTTTTCTTTGAATTCCCTTGGGTCAGACAGTACTCTTAAGTCTCAAGATTATAAAAACAAGAAATCTTTCCAAAATCACATGGGTAAAGTCTCAACCTGCTGTTAAAAATACTACTGATGAGGCCAGTGGTTCATTCTCTGGGCAGCTTTCACAGGCTATGTGAACTCAGAGAGTCACGGTGGACAACACTGAACCGTAGGGAGCATGGCATTCTGTACCACCCTGTCCCCAGAAAAATAGTGTGGCCGACTTTGGGAATTGTCTACCCGACAGCCATTCCCTACCTCATTTGCCCTTTCCTATTTCCACTAAAGAGGCTGAAAAAGGAAGGTTACTTTCCCAGTCTCCCTTCCACCTGGGGATAGCCCTGTTATCAAGTTCTGGCTAAAAAGACACAGGACAACGTCTATTGGAGTAGTGCTTTTCAAGCTTCGTGTATAGGAATCACCTGGGGATCTTGTTAAAGTGCAGAATCTGAATAGGCAATCACAGTAGGGCCTGGGACACTGCATTTTAATAAATTCGCAGATGATGGATGATGCTGTGATCTGAGGACCACAATTTGAGTAGCAAAGTATTAAAGAGCTTCTGGAAAGGATTTTCCTCCTTGATTTGCACAGAGGCGTTGGAGGAGAAAGCTGCCTCTCGTCCTCCCCTCCAGCTTCCTGCTTTTGAATAGGATTGAAGGTGGGCGTGAATGTGGGGCTGTCTCAACTGTCTTATATCCCAGAGGGCTGGAAGTCAACATGCTGAGAATAGCAGAGTGGAAGAATAGGATGTGTCTAGGTCTTTGATGATGTCATTATGTCACTGAAGTCAACTTATCTTGGGACCATTTACTTCTAGACTTCTTGTTTTAATGGAATAATACATATCATTATGGTTTAAGTCACTGCTTGTCATGTTTTCTATTATATGCAACCAAACAGTTCTTATCTTATTACCGGAACTAAGCTGATCCATTCAGAACTAGGTTTATAATCAATTAGCCCAGAGGCAAATTCTTCAGGACAATAGCCTACAGACTCACTGGGCCTAGGGGATGGTGATTCTGGCTTTAGGTCTTCTAGGAACAGAGAACATACATTCATGTGTTGCTGGAAGAAAAATTTATTCTTAGGATGGTGACAATTTGCTTTATAACACCTGGCACAAGTGTGGGGGAGAGGGGAAGGGAGAGACGCCAAAGATTTTGAAGTGTTTCTTCTATTTTCTTATTTTTCTAATTAAACTATTCTGAGGAATGAGAAAATAAGTGATTTCCCATGGGTAAGCTCATAAAGTGAAGTTAGCTGTTGAAACTTATTGGCATCCAAAGGCATCTTTTGATATTTAATACTGAGGATATGGGTTGCAGAATTACAGGAAATTAACTAACACGTATGATTTTGGAAAGGCGTAACACTTGCTTCTCCTGATATTAATATTAAATGAACACAGGGTGAATGTAACTTTGTCAACAAAAGCATTTTGAATTTCTTTGCTTTATCTTAAGTATATTTTATCCCCCAAAACTCTGATCTTTCCAGTTCTGTCTAAATCTTTGGTAGCTTTCTTTCTATCATCTTAATTTTTTCACTGTATTAGTTAGGTTACAATCTTACCTGCTGTGAAAAACAACTGTAGCTTAAATTAAATATGAATTTATTTATGCCTCATTTAATAGTCTGAATGTAAACAGTCCAAGACAATTAAGCTTAATGGTGTCAGGTCCTCACAATTCCACATTTTCTACTGGCTACTGAATGGGCATGGTTTAAGGCCAAGTCCATTTGATACCATCTTCCACAGGCTAGTACTTCCACCTGGAAGAGACACACATCACTTTCCTTTCCTTCCCATGGGCCAGAGCTAGTCACAACTTTAAGAAATGTGGGGAATGACAGTAGCAACCACATGCTCAGGAGGAGAATCAGAATATGTCTAAAGGGCCAAATAACTGTCAAAGCACTTACATAGTGAATTGCAACTGCTGTATGATAGAACAGGAAATACTAGTTATAATGATTGCTAGAACCAAATCAAAATTAAAGACTCCACCTAATTTTGATGCCAATAACTGCGTTAATCACTATGCTCCCCATCTAGTGCAGTTCTTGTCGTCAGGTATAAGATGTGCCTACTAATGCATGTCCTAATAACCAAAGAGTTTAAAGGAAACCATTAATCTGTTTGTTGACCTATATTACAATGAGAAATTTTCCATGCAACAAAAAGGTATATCACATTTTTGGATGTGTGCGGTGGCTCATGCCTGTAATCCTAGCACTCTGGGAGGCTGAGGCTGGGGGATTGCTTGAGCTCAGGAGTTTGATACC